>SJYV01017332.1:0-13869 GCA_006410875.1 Neotragus pygmaeus
TGGATTCTGATTTGGAATCTGAAAAGAGACTGCCCTTGAACCCCTTTGGGAGGGACCGTAGTGAGTCCTCCTCACTCCCCAGATGTCTCGGGGACCACAGCTCCCGATTAAAGGGAGAGAGTGGGATGATTTGGGAGAGTGGCATTGAGACATGCATAATATCATATATGAAATGAAAAAAAAGAAAAAGGGCTTCTCAAGTCTCAGGACTGCATGCCCACTGGGTTGAAAGAGGCTTTTTGTTTGTGAGGACCTGTCTCAGGGGTCCCGAGGCTTCCCTCCATTCAGTGCACACAGTGCATCTGCATCTGAGTAACAGAGATCCCGTCTTTTGTCTGTAGATCTGAAAACTCTCAAGATGGAAATGTTTAAAAGCTCATTTGATGAAAAACCTGACTCAAACTCACATGAGGCTATTTTTTTAAATTTATTTATTTTTTAATTGAAGGATGATTTCTTTACAGAATTTTGTTTTCTGGCAAACCTCAACATGAATCAGCCATAGGTATACACATACCCCTCCCTTTTGAACCTCCCTCCCATCTCCCTCCCCATCCCACCCCTCTAGGTTGATACAGAGCCCCTGTTTGAGTTTCCTGAGACATACAGCAATTTCCCATTGGCTACTGATTCTACTTATGGCTATGTAAGTTTCCATGTTACTCTCTCTATACATCTCACCTTCTCCTCCCCTCTCTCCATGTCCATAAGTCTATTCTCTACGTCTGTTTCTCCATTGCTGCCCTGCAAATAAATTCTTCAGTATCATTTTTCTAGATTCCATATATATGTATTAATATATGATATTTATCTTTCTTTTTCTAACTTACTTCGCTGTGTATAATAGGCTTGAGGTTCATCCACCTCATTAGAACTGACTCCAATGAGTTCCTGTTTATGGCTAATGTTCCACTGTGTATATGTACCACAACCTCTTTATCCATCCATCTGTCGATGGATGTCTAGGTTGCTTCCATGTTCTAAGAGCTATTGTAAATAGTGCCACAATGAACAATGGGATACATGTGTCTGTTTCCTCAGGGTATATGCCTAGGAGTGGGATTGCTGGATCATATGGTGGTTTTGGGGATAGGCAGGGAGGCCTGGCATGCTGCGATTCATGGGGTTGCAAAGTCGGACACAACTGAGCGACTGAACTGAAATGAACTGAACTGATGGTTGTTTTACTCCTAGTTTTTAAAGGAATCTCCATACTGCCTTCCATAGTGACTGTATCAATTTACATTTTCACCAACAGTGCAAAAATGTTCCCTTTTCTCCACACCCTCTCCAGCATTTTATTGTTTGTAGACTTTTTGATGATGGCCATTCTGACCAGTGTGAGGTGATATCTCATTGGAGTTTTGATTTGCATTTCTCTAATAATGAGTGATGTTGAGCATCTTTTCATGTGTTTGTTAGCCATCTGTATGCCTTCTTTGGAGAAATGTCTGTTTAGGTCTTTTTCCCACCTTTGGATTGGGTTGTTTGTTTTTCTGGTATTGAGCTGTATGAGCTGCTTATATATTTTGGAAAGTAATCCTTTGTCAGTTGTTTCCATTGCTATTATTTTCTCCCATTCTGAGGGTTTTCTTTTCACCTTGCTTATAGTTTCCTTTGCTGTAAGCTTTTAAGTTTGATCAAGTCCCACTTGTTTATTTTTGCTTTTATTTCCATTACTCAAGGAGATGAGTAGAGAATCTCTCTGTGATTTATATCATTGGGTGTTCTGCCTATGTTTTCCTAAAAGAGCTTTATAGATTCTGATCTTACATTTTGGTGTTTAATCCATTTTGAGTTTATCTTTGTGTATGATGTTAGGAAGTGTTTTAATTTCATTCTTTTACATGTAGCTGTCCAATTTTCCCAGCACCATTTATTGAAGAGGCTGTCTTTGCCAGATTGTATATTCTTGCCTCCATTGTCAAAAGTAATTTTCCCATAGGTGCATGGGTTTATTTCTGGGCTTTCTATCTTGTTCCATTGGCCTATATTTCTGTTTTCTGTACCAGTACCATACTGGCTTGATGAATGTACTTTGTAGTATAATCTGAAGTCAGGAAGGTTGATGCCTCCAGCTCCATTCTTCTTTCTCAAGACTGCTTTGGCTATTTGGGGTCTTTTGTGTTTCCATATGAATTGTGAAATTTTTTGTCTGAGTTCTGTGAAAAATGCCATTGGTAATAGATTGCATTTGATAGTATAGTCATTTTCACAGTATTGGTTCTTCCTACCCAGGAACATGGAATATCTCTCCATCTGCTTATGTCATCTTTGATTTCTGTCATCAGTCTTATAATTTTCTGTGGTCTTTTTTCTCCTTAGTAGTGGTAGTGTTAGTTGCTCAGTCGTATCCAACTCTTTGTGATCCACAGGCTACAGCCTGCCAGGCACCTCTGTCCATGGGGCTCTCCAGGCGAGAATACTGGAATAGAGTGCCATTCCCTTGTCCAGAGGATTTTCCTGACCCAGGGATCAAACCTGGGTCTTCTGCATTGCAGGCAGATTCTTTACCATTTAAGCTACTGGGAAGACCCTTTTGTCTCCTTAGGTATGTTTATTCCTAGATATTTTATTTTATTCTTTTTATTGCAATGGTGATTCCTTAATTTCTCTTTCTGATTTTTCGTTGTTAATATACAGAAATGCAAGTGATTTCTATATATTGTTTTTGTGTCCTGCAACTTTTCTAAATTCACTGATTAGCTCTAGTAATTTTCTAATAGTATCTTTAGGGTTTTCTATGTACAGTATCATGTCATCTACAGTGAAAGCTTTGCTTCTTCTTTTCCAATCTGGATTCCTTTTATTTCTTTTTATTCTCTAATTGCTATAGCTAGGACTTCCAAAACTATGTTGAATAATAGTGGTGAAAGTGGACACCCTTGTCTTGTTCCCGATCTTAGGGGGAATGCTTTCAGTTTTTCACCATTGAGAATAATGTTTGTTGTAGGCTTATCATATAAGGCCTTTACTATGTGGAGGTAGGTTCCTTCTATGCCCATTTTGTGAAGAGTTTTAATAATAAAAGGGTGCTGAATTTTGTCAAAGGCTTTTTCTGCATCTATTGAGATTGTTAATCTGATGTATCACACTGATTATATTCATATATTGAAGAATCCTTGCATCCTTGGAACAAACCCAACTTGATCATGGTATATGGGCTTTTTGATATGTTGCTGAATTCTGTTTCCTAAAATTTTGCTGAAGATTTTCGCATCTGTGTTCATCAGTGATATTGGTCTGTAGTTTTCTTTTTTTTGTATTGTCTTTGTCTGATTTTGGTATCAGGGCGATGGTGGCCTTATAAAATGAGTTTGGAAGTGTTTCTTTGTCTGCAGTTTTTTGAAAGAGTTTTAGAAGGAGAGGCATTAACTCTTCTCTAAATGTTGATAGAATTCTCCTGTGAAGCCATCTAGTCCTGGGCTTTTGATTTTTGGGAGATTTTTGATCACAGCTTCCATTTCAGTGCTTGTAATTGGGTTGTTCATAATTTCTATTTCTTCCTGGTTCAGTCTTGAAAGATTGAATTTTTCTAAGAATCTGTCCATTTCTTCCAGGTTATCCATTTTATTGCCGTATAGTTGTTCAGAATAGTCTCTTATAATCCTTTGTATTTCTGCATTGTCTGCTGTAACCTCTCCTTTTTCATTTCTAATTTCGTTGATTTGATTCTTCTCTCTTTTTTTCTTGGTGAGTGTAGCTGCTGCTGCTAAGTCGCTTCAGTTGTGTCCGACTCTGTGCAACCCCATAGACGGCAGCCCACCAGGCTCCCCCATCCCTGGGATTCTCCAGGCAAGAACACTAGAGTGGGTTGCCATTTCCTTCTCCAATGCAGGAAAGTAAAAAGTGAAAGTGAAGTCGCTCAGTCATGCCCGACCCTCAGTGACCCCATGGACTGCAGCCTTCCAGGCTCCTCCATCCATGGGATTTTCCAGGCAAGAATACTGAAGTGGGGTTCCATTGCCTTCTCTGATGAGTGTAGCTAAGTGTTTGTAAATTTTGTTTATCTTCTCAAAGAACCAGCTTTTATTTTTATTAATCATTATTATTGTTTCTTTTTTTTTTCATTTATTTCTGCTCCGATCTTCATGATTTATTTTNAAGTGGGGTTCCATTGCCTTCTCTGATGAGTGTAGCTAAGTGTTTGTAAATTTTGTTTATCTTCTCAAAGAACCAGCTTTTATTTTTATTAATCATTATTATTGTTTCTTTTTTTTTTCATTTATTTCTGCTCCGATCTTCATGATTTATTTTCTTCTACTAATTTTGTTTTTTTTTTCCTCCTTTTTCCAGTTGTTTTAGGTGTAAAGTTGAGTTGTTTATTCGATGTTTTTCTTGTTTCTTGAGGTAGGACTGTATTGCTATACACTTCCCTCTTACCACTGCTTTTGCTGCATCTCATAGGTTTTGAGTTGTCATGTTTTCATTGTTATTTGTTTCTAGGAATTTTTTTATTTCACTTTTGATTTCTTTAGTAACCTATTGGTTATTTAGAAACCTTTTGTTTAATCTCCACGTGTTTGTGTTTTTTTAGTTTTTTTCTTGTAATTGATATCTAGTCTCATAGCATTGTGGTAGGAAAAGATGCTTAATACAATTTTGATTTTCTTAAATTTACTAAGGTTTGATTGGTGACCCAAGATGTGGTCTATCCTGGAGAATGTTTCATATTCACTTGAGAAGAAGGTGTATTCTTTAGTGTTTGGATGACTGTCCTGAAGATATCAATGAAGACCATCTCATCTAATATATCATTTAAGACTTCTGTTTCCTTATTGATTTTCTGTTTTAATGATCTGTCCATTGCTGTGAGTGGGGTGTTAAAGTCTCCTACTATTATTGTGTTATTGTCAGTTTCTTCCTTTATGTCTGTCAGTGTTTGTCTTATGTATTGAGGTGCTCCTATGTTGGGTGCATAGATATTTACAATTTTTATGTCTTCCTCTTGAATTTATCCCTTGATCATTGTGTAGTATCCTTATTTATCTCTTGTGATATTCTTTATTTTAAGGTCTATTTTGGTTGATATGAGGATTGCTACTCGAGCTTTCTTTTGCTTCCCGTTTGCATGGAATATATTTTTCCATCCTCTCACTTTCAGTCGATATGTGTCTTTATGTCTGAAGTGGGTTTCTTGCAGACAGCATATATATGGGTCTTGTTTTTGTATCCATTCAGCTAGTCTGTCTTTTGGTTGAAGCATTTAATCAGCTTACATTTAAAATAATTATTGATATATATGTTCCTATTTCTGTTTTCTTAATTGTTTGGGGTTTGATTTTGTAGATCTTTTTCTTCTCTTATATTTCTAGACTTTATAAGTCTCTTTGACATTTGTTGTAAAGCTGGTTTGGTGGTACTGAATTCTCTTAACTTTTGCTTGTCTGATAAGCTTTTGATTTCTCCATCAATTTTGAATGAGATCCTTTCCGAGTAGAGTAATCTTGGTTTTAGATTTTTCCGTTTCAGTACTTTAAATATATCCTACTCTTCCCTTCTGGTCTGCAGAGTTTCTGCTGAAAGATCAACTGTTAAGCTTATAGGGATTCCCTTGTATGTTACTTGTTGCTTTTCCCTTGCTTCTTTTAATATTCTTTCTTTGTGTTTAATCTTTGTTAGTTTGATTAGTATATGTTTTGGCATGTTTCTCTTTAGGTTTATCCTGTATGGGACTCTTTGCAACTCCTGGACTTGATTGACTATTTCCTTTTCCATATTGGTAAAATTTTCAACTATGAGCTCTCCAAAAATTTTCTTATACCCTTTCTTTTCCTCTTCTTCTTCTGGGACCCCTCTAATTTGAATGTTGGTGCATTTGATATTATCCCAGAGGTCTCTGAGACTATCCTCAGTTCTTTTCACTCTTTCACTTTATTCTGCTCTTTAGAAGTCATTTCCACCATTTTATCTTCCAGCTCATGGATTCATTCTTCCACTTCAGATATTCTGCTATTGATTCTGTTTTTTTTTTTTTTTTTATCATCTTTACTATCATTATNATATATGTAATGCTGTTGCTGCGAGAAGATTCACTTATCTACAACAACAAGCTTTGATTTGTCTATCTAACATTTTGCTTGTTTTGGGTAGTGTGGCCTGATTTGGAGTCTTCATGGACAGCCCAGTAATGAACATCTTTGTTTTTGAAGGCCTTAAGGTGGAGTGAGCCTCATTTCTTCACATGTTCGCCACTGTTTCATTTCTTCTCCTACCTGCTTTCATAGCATCTCCCCATCCCAAATCTAAATGATTTCTTGATCTTGAGGAGAAATTTAAAGGACAAGGGAAGGAAAGATAAAGGAAAAGCAAAACTGGGAAAGAATCCAGCTCGAAGAACCAGCAGGGCTTTGTGAGATGGGGTGAAGCCTTTCCCGTCTGCAGCCCCTCACTCCACTTCACCTGAGACTCATGGGTTACTTCAGTTTGCTGAGGACACAGCACCAGTCTAAATGTCAAGGACACAGATTAGATGGTACTGCCATTGTTTATCTGTTTTTGTTTTAATTTTTTTAAATGTATTTTAATTGGAGAATAATTACTTTACAATATTGTGATGGTTTTTTGCCATACATCATTTTTATTTCTACTGTTCACTTCTTTGTTTTCTTTTTTTATTCTATTGATATGCTGTTACGTTAATTGATTTTTTTTTTCTCTTGTGTCTACTGTATTCATTTAAAACTGGCATAGCCCTGGCACTTTATTCAACTTAGAACACTATTTTTTGTTCTTTCTCTGTTCTTTTTCAGTCTGTAGTGTTGGCTGCACGGGCCCTCAGAGCATGAGAACCGTTTTCGAATTCACAGTCAGCTTCATCCCAAACAATGGTAGATGATGCGCTCTCTCTTGTGCCCTCCCTCATGCTCAGCACATGCTCCCTCCGGAGTCCACAGCCGCAGTCTCCCTTTGTCCTGTGCCAAAGCTGCTGCTTCACCGCCTTTGATTTTCCTTTTTGCTCGCTGCCTCTTGCCACAGTGGGAGAGTGAGAGACAGAGACAGAAAAGAAGAGAGAGAAGAGGATAAGTGAAGGAGAAAGCCCAGGCTGCTGTGACATACCAAGGACTTTTGCCTAAGATGAAAGTATCAAAGTATACCAGATAGAAATGGAAAATGGTGCTTTGAAGTAGGAACATATGTTTTCCTTTAGAAAAGTAAAAATTGCAGGGATTATTTTCCTCTTTTGTGCTCCTTCCTGCTCCT
Source organism: Neotragus pygmaeus (assembly GCA_006410875.1). Lineage (NCBI taxonomy): Eukaryota > Metazoa > Chordata > Mammalia > Artiodactyla > Bovidae > Neotragus > Neotragus pygmaeus. The sequence goes on from SJYV01017332.1 coordinate 7,204, forward strand.
TGTTTTTAGATGAAGGAAGCACACACACAAAGCCAGTATGGGATCCATCTCTCACTATTTCAGGCACTCGATTTCTTTTCTAATATGTGGAAAATTTAACATCTCACACTGAACCGGGTGCTAAGTTTGTAGGAAAAGCTGCTTCACTGTCACCTGCTGTGCTGGCCTTGCTTCTTCTGGCTACTACCTAGATTCCCTCCCTGCTTCCAGCCTTGCTGTCCTTGAGGGGCAAATCAAGCTACTCTCTGCTTACAACCCTCAGATGGGTCAGAGACATGGTCCCTTCAGAGGCCCACAGAACCCCTTGTGACCTTTCCCCGCCCCTCTGATATCACCCACTGATCTCCTTGCTATTCTGATCAGACTTGGGATGTACTACACTCCTGTCTCAGGGCCTTGCATGTGCTCTCATCTCTGTTATGCTTTTCCTCCAAATAACAGATCTGGTCCCTCATATGCGTCCATCTTTACTCAAATTGCACCTTCTTAGTGATGCTTTCTCCCCAGTTACCTATTTTGAAATTGCACCTCCTTCGAGTACTCTCTTATCCCTTCTCCTTAGCAGTTAAAGATTATCTGGGCATTGAAAGTGATTTTTTTTTCTCTTCGGATGTCAGGAGAGATTTCCTTATTTAAGGAAATCTAAATATAAGACCTCTTTGGCCTCTACTCTGAAATTATTACCTCCTAGAAGGTTTTTTTTTTTTTCTTTTATTTATTTGAACTTTTTCTTCTGTGTTGAGGTATAGCCAATTAACAATGTTGTGATAGTTTCAGGTGAACAGTGAAGAGATTCAGCCATAAAGTACATGTGTGGTAATATAATTCCAGTTTAAGAAATCAGTATTGGAGTACAGATATCGTGTTATTCACATGAACTCATAGCTCAAGTTTAAAAGTAAAATGCATATATATATATATATATGTTAAAAGTAAAATGAATACACACACACACATACTTTTGGTTGTTTCAGAAGTCTATTCTAGGATCCTTCTCACTTATTCTGCATCCCAGTGTTCATGTGAGACCCATTTGTAATCACTTCTCATCCATCCAACAGGGTGGACTCAGTGCCCAGGCTTTCGTTCGTGTGGAACTGGAGGATGTAAATGATAATGAACCTGTGTTTAACCCATTAACCTATGTGACGAGCCTTAGTGGCCAGGCGCAGCCGGGCACCGAAGTCATCAATGTTCTTGCCACAGACAGGGATTCCGGGATGTATGGAACAGTGAACTATGAGCTCGTCCTTGGAGACCTGTCATCATTTTTCACCATCGACTCCACCACAGGTATGTGAGCTTGGAATCAATAGCTTTAGGGTAAGAACCAGAAAATGAGTTGAAATGATTTTTCCCTTGGCCGGGGTGTTGCAGGACTCATGTCACCTTCCAGAAGGCATGTTGAAAAGAGCCAGGATTTGTTAGGCTAGGACTGGATCTGAGTCCAAGCTTTGCCTCTTCCTGGTCTTATGACCTTCAATGGCCTCGTCTCCTTACCTTAGGAGTACTAATAATTCCTATGTTGCAAAGTTTCTGTGAGGATTAAAGGTGGTAAATTATAAAAGACAGTAGTAGTATTTATAAAAGTTAGTAGTATTTATTTTGCAAATGTCCCCTATTTGTATGATCATCTAAGGATAACTTGCATCCTTTCAATATATGAATAATCCTAATCATGCAAAAAGCATTGTAGTGACCTCCAAAGAAATGCCCTTCTGGTGCTATGTCTGGCATTCCCTTAATCTCTTCAGGTTTTAGTCTCATTGTTTCTGAAATGATACCTAAAGCTCCTATTAGGTCTTTTATGTGATAATTGTGTATCTGCTAAAGAAATTGAGTGGGCAAACTGAATCTTTCAGAAGTTATCAATATTTAAGAGGTTGCCTCCTTTCCCTATTGTTTGTTGTTAACAGAAATGTTTGAAGTGTTTGATTATAAGAAAATATAAAATTTTAAGTGTATAATATTGCATTATAATCCTATGGAGATATTGCAGATATTCTGGTCCTAATAATGAGGCTTCAAAAAAATTTTTTTCTTTTGCATTTCTTCTTTAAAAATTTTTTATTTTCACTTAACCTGAGATCTTTCCTTTCACGCATTTTTCAGTGTACAGTACATTATCATTCAGCTTCCCTGGTGGTTCAGTGGTAAAGAACCTCCCTGCCAGTGCAGGAGATGTTGGTTCTGTACAAGATCTAGGACGATCTCCTGGAGAAGGAAATGGTAACCCACTCTAGTTTTATTGCCTGGGAAATCTCATGGACAGAAGGGCCTGTCAAGCTACAGTCCATGGGATCACAAAGAGTCAGACATGACTTAGAGACTGAATAACAACATTATCATTGACCAGAGGTACAGTGTTGCATAGGAGATCTCTAGGGTTTACTCATCTTGCTTTACTGAAACTTTATGCTCCTGCATTAGTAGCTTCCGTTTCTCTCTTCACTGATCCCTGGCAACCATCTTTCCACTCTTTGATTTGACGAACTTAACTATTTTGGATACTTCATAGAGTGAAATATGTAATAACTGTCCTATGGATGGCTTATTTTGCTTAACTTTATGTCCTCCAGTTTTGTCCATATTTTCCTGTGTTTCAGAAGTTCCTTCTTTTTTCAAGGCTGAGTAATATTCCATTGTATGTATATGCCACATCTTGTTTATCCATCCATCTGTTGATAGACATTAAGTTTTGTCTACAACTTGGTGGCGGTGAATAGTGCTTCAGAACATGTGGAGGTGGGCAGAGATCTCAAGATTTTATTTTTTCTTGAAACACCTTCTCTGAGCAGGGGTGAGATGTGATGCTAATACTGATGTGAGGTGCTACACTGGGCTTTTGTGCACATTGTCATACTGGGTCTTTACAACACCCTTTGTAATGACTGTATTCATTAGCAACAAATAATAACTGAGACAGGGAATCTGATATAACAAGTTAGTTTGCCCTCTTAACTAGCTCCATTAGCTGAAGAGTTATTGCATCTTGCCTGGAAAGTGTACTTCTAGTGTGTATGACTGACCAGGGGATTAGCTGTTTACAATGGCAGTCTTTATAAAACAAAACTTTCCTTGCTCAAGATAATCCACTGACATGGTCCTTTTAGCATTTCAAAGATCAGACAAAAGTACTTTTTTAGGAAATTAATCTCTGCTTATCTTGACTTTTTCAAAATTCATCTAAACTGAGGATCTTAACTACTTGTCAAATTGTCAGGCCCTCCAGGGCACTAACATTGCCCAAAATATATAGGTTAGCCAGTAATAAGGGCACATGATCTAAAAGCATTTAGCAAATTGTTTTAAAAGACATCAACACACTCATCCTTTAGTTTCACCTGGACAGTCTTGAAGAATTATCTGTACAGTATTGTGTTTTTAGGAGATGTTTCTGTTGTTGTGCTGGCTTCGACAGCCACTGGCTTTGTCAGGCACAGGCTTCCATTCCTGGCATGGGCATTAGACAAATGCCATTGTTAATCAGGGAGAACGCTTTAAGTGGTTACTATCTAGAAGAGTATCCTGGTATTTTTTTTAAAGCAAAAACCAACTTTGTAATGGAAGGGGCCTTGGGATGTTATTGTTGGCATTTTGATGCTGGTGAATTTAGGGTGAAGACATTCTCAGTTTGACAGGGCTGAGAATGTGGTTGCACCTAATCACAACTCATGAGAAATTCATGGGACCTGCTAATGCTCTACTGTAACCTTTAGAAGAGAATGAACAGCATCATGACTAATTGTGGAAAGAAGTTGCCTAGTGAACAGGTTGTCTCCAGTTTGAACAGCTGAGTTCCAGTTCATCTGTTGGTTGACTACAACTACAGACACATTTTCTATTTTGTACATAATAGTTAGGCCTCCAGGCTCTGCCATAAAAACCGGTTTAAATGCTGATGTTCTCAAAGAATGGAACAAGGAGCTGTACTGGAATATGGCTTTCGTCTCCTAGACTTGTGTCTTTGTTGAACGTGTAAAAGGCTGAACTTTTCTTGCTTTCGTTTTAAAGGCCTGTCTCTACAGAGCCTGCCAGTAGAAACACAGTCTCAAGAAATTGCCCCAATCAGTAAATATATATGAAGTAAATGAATAAATGAATTAGAAACAATTGAAAAATGATTAAAGTTCTTATTACAGACTCTTAAGAAATTGCAGAGCAGTGCCACTGATAACAGAGCATACCTTCATTTGAAATCCTCTTTCCCCGTTGCAGAATGGCACAGAATCCCGGGGCCTACCCCCACTTTTCTTCAGAACTCTCTCAAATTCCCTCTGCAGCATCACTATGCTGGCTCTCTTCTAGTTATATAAACTACATACACTCATATGCATGTGGTTGCACATAGCTGTATAGTAGAGAAGGCTGAGAATTGATAGCTGATTTATACGTTATAAGCCACTTCTTCCTGAAACACTCTGAAATTCTCTCTTAGAGACATTAATTCATTTACTCACAGGTTCCTTTGTGCTTTCATTTTGAGGCTTCCTATATCAGATACACTATTTTATAAGCTTACATAGGCTCCAGTTTTCCTGAAGACAAGAGATTTTCCATTATCTGTTTGTGCCATAACCAAGACTCATGCATTAGAAATAGGGTTCTTGGACTTACTGTGTTGAGCTGGGAAGGAAAATGTTTTGGAGAGGCGATGTGGCCATGTCCCAGCTGTTTTCTCTTGTGTGTTTATCTTCCGGTTCTGTTTCTGGTTTTCTAAGTGTGTCGTTGGTTCAAAGGACATTTTTGTAAAATGTGTCTCAACACCAGGAGAGAGAGATTGACTTGAGCCTTCATTTCTCTTATTCTTAGTGGTTTCCTTTGATGTTCGTACAAGGCAGACCACACTGTTTTGAGTTTCAAAAGGAGGGAACACAAGAAACGTACTTATTAATAGCCTTTTTTCATGTATTTTTAATCCCATTTTATGAACTACTGGTCAATTTTTTCCCTACATTATCTGAAGTAGTCTTTTTAATGATGTAAAAAGAACAATTTTTAGTTTTTGTGTTGATTCTATTTATTTAGTGATTTTACTCTGCAACAGGCATTACTTATAGTTCAGATTATTTTAAGGTGGCAGATTTCAAGCATTTATGTGAGTCTTGCCCAATTATCTCTTTCACTAGGGCTACCTATTGTTACATTTCTGTGATTTATCTCTTTGTATGCTAATGATACAAGAAAAAGTCAAAAGTTCTGAAAAGAAAGACAGGAAATGGAAACAAGTTCATCGTTTCCACAGATATTGTTTCAATGCCTATTATGAACCAAGCACAGTTCTCAGTGTTTGGAATACATCAGTGAACAAGACAGACAAAAATTCCTGCTCAGTCTCATAGATCTGACAACAAAATCTCACACTGTTTCACCTATCATCTGTTCTGGGTTTAGTAGGGGTGCACACAAAATCCAAATTTAACACTACAAAAGGACAAGTAATTAAGAGGGCAACCGAGAGAGTTAAACAGCCAAACGCGGCCAGCACTGCCTCTCTGGTTAGTTGTGATCACCCCCTTTGTGCAGGGTGTGCAGACTGTAGCAGGAATTATTAGCAATGTAGCACCAGGACTGTTTTCCTTTATTTCAAGGGCAGATTCTTTTCTAATGCTAGTTTTATGCTCAGATTTCATACCTTGTAATGATTCTCATAATTCTACATGATTGTCACTTTCCTACAATCAGACTGTTCTGATATATAGTTAACAAATTAATACCACACCTTATTTCTAAAGGATGTGGGTCTGCTCATGCCAAAATAAAAACCAAGATGACGTTCTTGAATTTGCAAGACAGAGACTAAAATGAACCACAAGCACCTAATCAGTGTATATCACTTTCATGGGAAACAGAAGCATGTAGAAAGCTTTCTCGTTAGTTTTCCCAGTTAAAGGCCACAGGCTCTTGGAGATGGAGGGAACCTTACAGTTCAGCCCCCTCATTCAGTGGAGGAAGAAACTGAGGCAGAAAGAGATTTGGTGACTTCCCTAAAGGTACACAGTTGGTACATGGCATAACTGGGCTTGAACCCCATCCTGGACCTGTGATCTGGTGCTGTACTGCTCTGTATCAGACAATGCTTTTTGACATCTCTTCCACATATTGCTCATTTGAGCTTTCCCATTAGCATATTAGATAAGCAAGGCCGTTGTTATGCCCATCTACAAAGTAAGAGGCTGGAGACCTTAAGAGTTAGTGATTTGCTCAAGGCAATAGTAGTAAACCTGACACATNATCAGACAATGCTTTTTGACATCTCTTCCACATATTGCTCATTTGAGCTTTCCCATTAGCATATTAGATAAGCAAGGCCGTTGTTATGCCCATCTACAAAGTAAGAGGCTGGAGACCTTAAGAGTTAGTGATTTGCTCAAGGCAATAGTAGTAAACCTGACACATTTTGACTTCTCAAACTTCCATTCTGAAGCTCTTTCCATGACTATGGCTTTGAAAAAAAGAAAAAAAAACACTAAAGATAAAGCTAAGGTAAATATACATTACATTGATTCAAGTGGGTAAGAGAGAAAAACAATCTCTCCTTGTGGCTGTATATCAGTAAGAAGTTGATATTGGTATCTTATAGTTTTTGATCTATCTCTGTTTTTGAGAAAATTACATTTATAGACTACAAATGTTTGGTGACGGTCAGGATTTTGTGCTTATTTT
>SJYV01017335.1:0-16690 GCA_006410875.1 Neotragus pygmaeus
AGGGCCCTGAACAGCCCACCTGCCGCATTCCAGACCCCGATCCCCCGGGAGCTGACTGAAGACGGACACGGGAAGGGGGTGTGTCCCCGAGCCCACCCTTGACCCCGGGAGCGCCATGGAGCCTGGCCCGGCCTGGCAGGCATGCGTGTCCTGTCAGCTGGCCAGCTCCTCACCCAGCTGACCAGGAGGGCTGGGGGCAGAGCGGGGACGGGGCCCTGTGTAGGCAGGGCTGGGCCACCCTGAGCCAGACGTGATCAGCAGAGGCCCAGCTCCACCCGAGGTGGCCTGCAGACCACCTTTCAAAACCCTTGGACTGTTTGCAATTTGGTGTTTTCACATTAAAATCCTAATTTCTAATTTCTCAAAGGGCCAGTCTGAGACACGGGGCTCTGAATTCCCTCTGCAAATCCCACACCTGGTCCTCCTCCATCGCTCACCTTCCTGGCTCCCGGGGGGTGGGGGTGGGGCTGCCCAGGACTTTGCGACACCTCCCCTCCCCCACCCCATCATTAACCACTTCAGTGCCACGTCTAGAGAGAACAGAGCGGAAGTTCCTGGCTCAGAGATGAGTGTGGGGTGTGACCCGGAAGCAGAACAAAGGGCAGAGCTGGGGTCCCTGGGGGGCAGGGGACCCCGGATGTCTGAACACCTGTCTTTCCATAGTCTGTGGGCCCGTGAAGAGCAGCGGCCACGCCTGCTGATTCCAGGGGATCCCCATTCCCAGCACGCGCTCCTGGGAGCCACTGGAATGTCCCCAAGGACAGAGGACCGAGCCCCCCGGAGGTGAGGCAGGCACTGTGCGCAGAACGCCTGCCAGCCCCACCACCCTGCGGCCCGCTCCAGGAAGGCCAGCTTCCTAACAGAGGGTGCTGTTAATCCGGGTGCCTGTCTCCTGGGGGTTGGCGGAGGGAGGGGCGAGAAGGCCTTCTGAACAGGCCACATTCGCAGGAAAGGCTTCAGCTGGGGGCCTGCCTCGGGGACACGTGTGTCCCGGGATGGCCTGTGGGAAGGTTCCGGGTGGGGGTCAGGAGGGGCCCTTTACAACATCAAGGGCAGGGATCTCAAACTTGTTTTAGCCAAGGAGCCTTCTCGTCACGGGAAACCTGTGTGAAAACTGATCCGTGAAACAGGAGACAGCAGAGCTGGAGAAAGTGAAGCGGGGCAAGGCGCCTGGGCCAGGCCCGCTGGGTGCCTCTCACTCCTGCCGTCACCCTGGGCCCCGCCAGGAAGTGACCTAGCCGGCTCCTCCCATATCGAGGAAAGGGGGACAGAGGCCCAGGGCCACAGAGGAAGCTGGCCAACCTCACCCGGTCCTGAGCCGCAAGATGAGGCCTCCCGACTTACAGTCCCGGGGTCCCTCCAGGACACACCTGCTCCCCAGTTTACGCACAGAGCCACAACTCTTGGGGGTGTGAAGCTAAGGGCCTAAAGGGCCCTCAGCGGAGACCCAGGAGCTCCTGATCAGCCAAGGGTGCTGGCGGCAGGTCTCAAAGCGGGGTCTCCGACAAGCGGCGCCAGTCTCGCCCTGGAACTTGTCAGAAAGGGCAGATTCTCAGGCCCCACCGCAGACCTACAGACGCAGAATTCTGGGTCTGGGGTCCTGAAGCCTGTGTTTTACAAGCCCTCCAGGGCATTCTGAAGCTCACTAAGGCTTGGCGCCCCTTAGGGCCCCAGGACCAGCTATGACCTCTCCTCTAGTCTTATCTGTTCTAAACCAGTGATTCTCCACCCAGAAGCCATCACCAGACCAGCTTCTAAAACCCCCTGTGCTCAGGCTGGCAGCCTCTGTCTCAGCATCCTACGCCCGCATGGAGTGTAGAGACCTTCCTCCCATCAGGCCACTTCATTCCTGACTCACCAACTATGCCTGTCGTAGCTCTTCTACCTGCCTTGAGCTTCCATATCGCATGCAGCTATGATTTCTGATCATCAACAATGACTTAAGAAACTCATCAAAATGAAAGACAGTTTGTTACGTTGACCTCTATTTTTACCTACTTGGCTGTTCTTCCTTTCTGCATTTCCGAGCCCTCTTATCACTTCCCGTATGGAGAGTGTCCTTTAGACAAGTATGTTTGCCAGCGAAAGCTTTGCTGAGTTTTCCTTTGTCTGAGAAGGTCTCCATGTTCCCATCATTCCTGAAGGATATTTCCACCCAAGATAGAATTCGCATCGACAGCAAATGTCTCTCTGCACCTGTAAAATGTGCCATCTTCCTCTGGTCTCCGTGGTTTCTGGCGAGAAGTTGGCTGGGAGGGAGTATAAAGTGTCTTTTCTCTTCGACCACTTTCGAGATTGTTTTTTCTGTCTTCCGGTTCTGAAGTTTAAGTATGGCTGTGGATAACTTTGGGCTTAATCTACTTGCGGTTCACTCAGTTTCTTGAGTTGGTAGGTTTATGTCTTTTTACCAAATTTTTTGTTTTCAGGCAATATTTCTGTGAATATTTTTTGGACCCATTTTCTCCCTCTGTGTCTCCAATGACATAAGTGTTATCCTACAGTTTTCTGAGGTTCTGTTCAGTCTTTTTCCTATTTTCTCTCTGCTCTTCTGGTTGGATCATTTCTCTTGTTCTATCTTGAAGCTTAGAGTCTCTCCTCTGACATATCCTTCTTTTCTGTTAGGGAACCCACCTGTGAATTTTTAAATCTTGCATATTTTATTTTTCAGTTCCATCATTTCCATTGAATTCTTTTTTTTAGAATTTGTATTCCTTCTGTGAGACTTTGCTTTTTAAAAACTTTTTCAATTGTTTCATGAGTATTTGTAATTGTTGAAGCATTTTTGTGATGACCACCTTAAAAATCCTCCTCAGATAATTCTAATGTCTTTTCAGTGTTAGGGTATGCTTTGAACTATGGTGCTGGAGAAGACTTTTGAGAGTCCCTTGGACAGTAAGGAGACCAAACCAGTCCATCCTAAAGGAATATTCATTGGAAGGACAGATGCTGAAACTCCAGTACTTTGGCCACCTGATGTGAAGAGCCAGCTCATTGGAAAAGACCCTGATGCTGGGAACAACTGAGGGCAGGAGGAGAAGGGGACGACAGAGGATGAGATGCTTGGATGGCATCACTGACTCAATGGACACGAGTGAGCAAACTCCAAGAGATAGTGGAGGACAGGGAAGCCTGGCGTGCTGCAGTCCACGGAGTCACAGAGCTGGACACAACTGAGCGACTGAATGACAAGGATGTGCTGACTGTCTTTTCTCATTCAGATAGTTACGTTCATGGTTTTCGGTGTGGTGAGTGATTTTCTCCTGTATCCTGGATATGAGAATTTTATGCCAGAAGGCTTGGATCCTGGTTACGTCTTCCTTATTAGCAGGCCGTCTCCCTGTTTAGGTTTAACATGTAGGGCCTGGCTTATTGTGGACTGTGCTTCTGAAGACGGGTCAGTTTTCAGAATGCTTGTTAAACTGCTCCTCTGATCTTCAGAGTCCACCTGGTGTTGCTGGTGACACCCTGGTGATGAAAGGTGCTTTCCTGCTTGCTCTGTGCCCTGAGGGGGGGTGGGGGGCACTGGCCGTAGCCGGAGAGTATCTCCCTGGGCCGGGCCGTAGCTGGAGAGTGTCTCCCTGGGCCGGGCCGTAGCCGGAGAGTGTCTCCCTGGGCCGGGCCATAGTTAGAGAGTGTCTCCCTGGGCCGGGCCATAGCTGGAGAGTGTCTCCCTGGGCACTGGCGTAGATGGAGAGTGTCTCCCTGGGCTGGCCGCCAGGGAGGGTGGTTTACTTAGTCCCCTTGTCTGCTGCGTGGCTGGCGGGAGGCACAGGTCCTGCATTTTCCCTCATGTGCTCAGGTCTAGCCAGTCTGACTTCCTCTTTCCAGAGTTCTACAGCCATCCACCCTATTGTTCTAGGGCCTTCTCACTCTACTGAGTGGAGAAGGCAGGGAGAGAAGAGTCTCCGCTTATCACATCCCTGGGGTGCTATTAAGACCCATTAGAATTGGTTTCTCTTTGGATAGGACCAGCCATCAGTAGATTTCAGGGGTCCCTGGATCCTGGGTGCAGCCAGGATTGAGAACCACCAGGTTAATCTCTTCACACATTCAGAGGTTTTATGTGACCATCACAAGCCAAGGCATTACACGTGAGCCCATTTTACAGGTGAGGAAGCTGAGGCCCAGGGAAACTAAATGACCTGCTGCTGCTGCTGCTAAGTCGCTTCAGTCGTGTCCGACTCTGTGCGACTGCACAGGCAGCAGCCCACCAGGCTCCGCCATCCCTGGGATTCTCCAGGCAAGAACACTGGAGTGGGTTGCCATTGCCGTCTCCAAACTAAATGACCTATAGAAGGTCTAATGATTACTCATGAAGAGGATGAGACAAGCTCCCAGGACTCTATACTTTCTCCCCCAGTAACCCTCTCTGCTATAGGAGCTCTGCCCTGGTGAGGGTCTGCAGGCGTGGGAGTCTTCTAGGGGCCTGCCTGTCAGCTGGTATCGGCTGGCCTTAAGAGCATGTACAGTGTGTGGATTACAGGCAGACAGAGGGCACATAGAAAAGGCAGGTCAGTGGCAGCTGGCACTCGAGTTGCAACAGGCCCTAGAGGCCCTGCACGCCTGCCCACGCCCCATTTCCAAGCTCAGCCTAACCAGGCCCCCTTGCCACCTCCTCCCAGAAGCCCTCCTGTGGCAACCTTGCCCTCAGCGTTCTGCTGGGACCGCTTGTGGGGCCCTGAGTGGTATCTCCCTGGGTCTGTGCCTCTTCTGGGCTGGCTCATCCGAGGTTACAGTAATCACTGAATGGATGGGCAAGGAGAGGCCCCTTGCAGGTGGATGACTGTTTCAGGTGCAGCTCGAGACACACGGCCCCTCCAGGATGCCTTGTGGATGAAGGGCAGGGAGTCATTTCTCTGGGCAGATCTCAGTCAGCTTCACCAGCACAGCGAACGGGTTTTGGTTCAGTGATCACGGATATGGAAGTCTGCAGCTACACGGCCCTGCTCAGGTTCAGGCCCCCTCTCGGCACCTCGGTGTCCCCATCCAAGGAAGGAGGGCCTGGAACCACCTTCAGCCCCAAGGAACATGGGCAGAAGGCCCCTTGGGCAACCTGAGCTTCAGGCTTCAGAAGCACGTGAGAGGGGTCCACTTCAGGCTCACCACGGCTGGCCCGTGGACCTGACCAGCTCTGCGTGACACCCCAGGGCTCAGCCCACAGGATGCTCACGTTGGCGCCACAAAGCCCAGGTGCTTCCTGCCAGGAAGACTGCACCATGCCCACCTTCACAGCGAGGTGATGGCGACTCCACACTCAGAGAGGTTTGCTCTTGTACCCAGGGTCACGCAGCAAGGGAGAAGCCAGGATTCACCCCCAGGGGGACTGGCACCCCGATCTAGCCACCTCCGCTGACCCCTCACGTGATCTCGTGTCCACGGTCACTGCCCGTGGTGCCCCCACCATGCTGGGACCCACGAACGAAAACAGGCTCTGCTCAGGGAAGCCTTGGGCACCCTCTGCCCCACAGGCACTCACTGGAGGGCCACTGCAGGCACAGAGGAGGCGCAGGGGGCCCCCTGGACCCTGCCCCAGGGGCTGATGGTCCTTGGGGGGAAAGGACATGGAGGGCCCCAGATAAGGTGTTCCCTGCCGGGGCTGGGAGAGGAGAGATGGAGCCCCCAGGTGGGTACCGCGAGACCCAGGGCTGGATTGTGGGGGGTCACAAGAGGCCTGAGAGCTGATGTGGGCTCTCACCCCTGGACACCTGAGGGTCTGGGCCTGGCCTGTGTCCCTGCCCACAAATCTGAGGTCACACCCATCCGGTCCTCATACTGGGGGCAAGCCTGTCCAGCGTGGGGGACACAGGGACCTTTGCTGAAAGCAGAGTCCCAGCCAGCCCCCAGGGAATGGCAGGGGGGCTCTGCCCTCACACGCGAGGGGGCTTCTCTTGGGCCAAGGTCCCCTTTCTGACGTCTGGAGCCCCCATTGCTCCTGCTGGGACTGAACGCGAGCGGGAGGGCATGGGGCAGGCTGTCCGTCCAGATGGAGGCCAGGCCGGCCACACTCCCCTGGCTGTCTCTGCCCCAGGGGCCCCTCGGCTGCTTGCGGGACGCTGGGTGCCTGACCCGAGCCTTCCAGCCCCCTTGGGCCTGTCTCGCCCAGGCTTCCCCCATTTCCCCCTGCCCCGGCCCTGGCTCTCTCCATTCCTGGGGCTCTCCAGGGGCTCCCCCTGCCCTCACTTTCTCTCCACCCTTGCTCCAGGTCCTGCAGGAAAGGGGAATGGAGGTAGAGGATGGGGGCAAAGGTCGGTGCTGAGCAGGAGAATCACAGCTTCTCTGGGCCCCAGACCCTTTGGAGAAAGTAACGCAGCTCCGGAACCCACCCGCTGGGTGGGGGGGCTGGGTCTCAGGTTGCCCCCACCCCACCTCTAGGCCCGCCTGGGAGCCAAGGGCCCCGGGGACTCTGCCTCCAGCCCAGCCCTCTCCTGAGGGCCCCGCTTGCCCATCCACCTCCGTGCAGCTCCGGCTGGGTGTCTCCCGTTCCTATCTAGACAGGAAGAACCCACCTTGCTCCTGCCCCGCCTAGAGGTGACCCCCCCACCTGAGCCAGGACGACCTGGACGGCTGTTCTTGATCCTGCGCGCTCCCGCTTGACCGCTCACACCGGTCCTGCTGCTCGAGGGCCTTCCCCGCGGCTCCTCTGGGCCCCGCAGTCCCCTTCGCCCGGGCCCGCAGCCTCTAGTCTATGTTCTGCAAAGCTGCCTGTTCGCGTTCAAATGGGTAAAACTGTCAGCCTCGTCTCCCGCTCACAGCCCTGCTCCCCTGACTCTGGTCCCTGCAGACAGAGAAGAAAGTTCGTGGCCACCACACATGGACCACTGGCTTCTGGCCGCCGCCCCAGCCTCCTGTTTCCCAAACGGCCACCTCGCTTCTCGCCCTGAGCCCTGGGGCAGGCTGCTCAGAAGGTCCTTTTTCCCTGGGACACCCCCAGGACATCCCCAGAAGCCTCCTCCTTGCCTCCCCCCAGCCTGGATGACGGCAGTGTGCCCGCCCCCGACAGTCCTGCTGGGGGCTCAGTCAGAGGCGGCCCGGGCGCTGCTGAGGACCCGTAGGCCCACCCGCCACTCGCAGGCCAGGCCGGGCCCTCCCACGGCCCCCAAAGCCCTTGGCGACCCTGCACATCCCAGCCCCCACCCGCGGCCCTGCTGCCAGGCTTCACCTTTGTGGGGAGGGTCCTCTCCCCCAGATACCTCACTCTTCGAGCCTGCTCACTCAGCGCCCTCCTCCCCCCAGCCCGGCTGGGCCTGGCCCCCTGACTTGCAGGCGCTGTCGCTCAGGACTCTTAGTGACCCATGGACTGCAGCATGCCAGGCTTCCCTGTCCTTCACCGTCTCCCGGAGCTTGCTCACACTCATGTCCATCGAGTCGGTGATGCCGTCCAGCATGCCCAGGCAGGCGCCACACGCCTCGCCTTTTCATCTGGACTTTGTGTCACCGCCCACACCCCGCCCTCCACCCCCGCTCTAGGCCGTCAGCTCCTGGGGGAGTGCTGCTGCGCACTCTGCTGTGCCCCCAGCACACACCCAGGGCCAGGGCGCAGGAGCCCTCCCCAGAGCTTGGGTGAAGCTGGCTGGTTGCGCCCTGCCTCCGGGCCTTCTCTTGCTTGTCCGACAAGGAGGGCCGGGACTGACGTCCCGTCGGGGTGATGCTCGTGGATTCTGCCCCCTGGGTCTCAGGTCACAACGCCCAGAACTGAGCACACCCCTGCGCTCTGAAATTCACATGGGGTTGGCACACCGTTCATTGGTTCTCTCTCTCTTTCCGCCGTGAACTAGGCAATGTGAGAACAATCTATTTTTCTCCACAGCCTGGAAACTCCCAAGGACTAACAGAGGACGGGGAAAGCCACTTCAGAGCGGGCCTGACACCAGCTTTCCTGCTGCTGTTAGCAGGGAGACACAGATGAGCAGAGATGCCGTCTCCCGACCTTCCCAGCTGGGCACTGGGGCTGGAGACCCAGGGGCAGTCTCAGACCCCAGCCTCTGGCCAGGCCCTGACTGGGTGGGCAGCAGGCGGCAGACAAGTGGACGGGACTCCACAGGGTCAGACACGCAGAAGGTGGCACAAGATGGCAAAGTCACGGGCAGGGTGGGGGGCACTGTGCCACCTTGGTTTCCATGCAGAGCGGTCCTCCCCTGACCTCCAAGCCCACCTTAACTCCACCCTAACTGCCGATTCTCTTCCGGAGGGTGGGGTCCTCTCCAGGGCTCACCGAGTCCTCAGGGAAGGGTCTCAGCCAGCCTGGGGCTCTGTCTGACATCGGCACACCTCTGGCCTCCTGAGTGGGGAGAACGTGCGGAACCTCAAGAGGGAGAACAGGACTTGAAGGGCCAGGGAGGTGGGGCTAGAGCAGCAGCAGGCCGGGCCACAGGGCCCAGGCCAGGGGAGGGGCCCACACCTCCTGGTGTCCATCCTGTGACCCGCATCCTGTGAGGCTCAAGATCCTCCCCTTGTAACAGAAAATCAGCACCATCCCTTTCCTGGGCAAAAATCAGATTCAGCAATAATACAACTGACTACATGCAAGCAAGCAAGCAAGCAAGCAAGTGAAGCGCTGGCTTGGTTGTTCAGTCATTTCCAACTCTTTGTGACCCCGTGGGCTGTAGCCCACCAGGCTCCTCTGTCCATGGGATTCTCCAGGCAGAAATGCTGGAGTGAGTTGCTGTTCCCTTCTCCAGGGGATCTTCCCAACCCCAAGGATCGAACCTGGGTCTCCCGCATTGCAGGCAGATTCGTCACCATCTGAGCCACCAGGGAAGCGCAGACAGCTGCACGCACAGTGCAGATAATGCCCTGGGTATGGCGTAAAGGGAGAGAACAGCAGTCTACCATGAAACGTGGGTTTCGGTGAGATCTCTTTGGAGGGACGAGCCGTGCCAGCTGAGAACCACCGTCTTAGAGGAGGGAGATATCGCACAGGTTTCTCAGCCATCTGCTTCCCTGAGGGAGAGCGGGGACTGGGCCATATCCACCACCTCCTCTCTGCTGCCTAGCGCTGTGGCAGCACACAGCAGGTGCTCAGTTAATGTTCGGTGAAGGGATGGGTGAGTGACTGAACGATGAATTCAGCCTCAGGTGAGATGTGCTGATGGTGTCATGAGCGGGATGAGGTCGCGCCCAGCCCCTGTGAGCCCACGGAGGACCCCAGGTGGGCGGTGGGGTGTGCGCTGGCTCCCAGCAGCACCTCTGTCTGCGCACTTCTCCAAGACGGGGTCCCTCCCTCAGCGCCCCGCACAGCGTCCGGCACAGAGTGGGTGCTCAGTAAATACCCGTTGAATTTAGCGCATCTCAATTCAACAAACATTTATTGAGCGCCCGCTGTGTTGAGTCACAGTCCTACCCTCCTCTGGCGCACTCCGGATGACGTCCTGGGATGCATGCGGGCCTGCCTTGCTGTGTGCAAACCACTTTGTTCAGTAACGACTGCAAATTAAACTGGTGTCAATGCACCCACGACTGGGGCCACGTGCATTTTCTCAGTGCAACTTGAGGAAAGAAGGTGGGTGCCCCTCTGTTCTCAGTTCAGGGGTGCTGCTCATCCCGCCCAAATTTCTCAAGAGGCTGGCAGACAGCAAGGCACACCTGACCTAGGCAGGACCAGTAGCCTGGGTCCTTGTTGCTATTTCCATGCATAATGGGAGCAGAGCGATATCACCAGGGCAGAGATGAAGTCACAGGTGCAGTGGTTAGACACCGTGGGCTTCCCGTTTGCAGGAACCAATGTCAGAACGCCAGCAGAAAGTGAAGCGATGACAGAAGCATTATCACTTCTGCACAAGCATTATTATTTGTGAGCCTGCATCCCTGAAGGAGGACATGCATGCACACACACACAAACATATACAGATGTACACACATGTGCACACATGCACACACAATACGCACACTCACACACATGTACAGACTTGTGCACACACACACACGTACAAATGTGTGCACACATGCGCGCGCACACACACCCATGTACACATACACACGTATACACGCATACAAATGTGTGCACACACATACACATACAAACGCAGACACAGGTTTTTGTACTTCAGAGGGCTCGCCCAGTTCGAGCACAAATTCCAGCACAGACACCGATTGCTGCAGGCCGGGCACCCCCGCAGCTTGCGATGGGAACATGGCAGCAAGGAATGGGGCTGACACAGACCTCTCGGGGGTGCGATCTCCCAAAACAGCTGCACGGCCTCCAGGCCTTGCAGGGTGTACTGCCCGGGGGGGACGCCTGGGATGACCCCAGGGCACCTTGTGTGGCACAAGATGAGGAAGCGGTGCAGGGAGGTGGGCAAACACACCCAGGTCACAGGCAGGTCAGCGCAGCACAGGGAGGTCCCCAGGAGGCAGCCTCTTCCTGCCTGGGCTCCTCCCCAGATGAAGCCCCCCCCCCACTAAGCCCCAAGGCAGAGGCAGGCCACGAAGGGACTCTCTGGGGACAGCAGCTACTGCCCCCCACGCCCTCCCAAGGAGAGACTCGGGGAAGCCACCAGCCCTACTGCCCGCCCACCACCCGGCAAGGAGGAGCTAATGCTGGCAAAGCCCGCCTGAGAACTCGAGCGTCCGCTCCCAGGAGCAATCCACCTGAGAACTCGAGTGTCCGCTCCTGGGAGCAAACGCTTGGGTGCCCCCAAAGTGGGGGCTGCTGGGGCACTGCTGGGGGTGCTCTGGGGGGCTGGAGCAGTAGGAGGTCTCCACTTTTCAAACAATTGCCATTTGGAAGAGCAGAAGGGGTCACGGTTGGGGCCACAGGCAAGTCCCGAACCGCCCCCACCCTGCCCGGGCAGAGAAGGGCTTGGGGGTCCGGCTGAAGCTGCCGGGTCTGGGTCTGCCCCTCACTGCTCCTGTGAGCAGCCCTGCACCCCTCACCCCCGCCCGCCTGCCTCGGCCTTTCCCGCCCCGGGCCGCCGAGTGAACGAGTCTCGCTGAGGGTCTTCCCTGGTGCGACCTCCCCGGGGGATGTCAGCCCCGCAGTGACTCTGGCTCCCACTTGGACAGTGGCCGCCCAGGCCCGCAAGGCACCCACAGAGATGGCACACAAAACAACATGCGCTTGCAGTGTTTAGATGTCTTCTTTAACAAGCGGTCGCCTCCACGCTTCCCGGCCCCTCCCACGTTGGAACACGCGCGCCTTCATTGGTGAGACGGTTTACAGTCGGGAGGATGAGGATGAGGATGGTGGTGAGGAAAGCAGTCCATTTGCTAGGCATCTACTATGCGCCCGGCTGAGTGCTGGCGGCTCACGGCCTCCCTGCCCCGGGCAGCTAACAGCCCCGCCAGGCACTCGGGTGAAACTGAGGCCCAGGACCGGCGCAATGGGCCCACGCTGGTCCAGCAGGGACTTGAACTCGGGCCTCTCTCAAAGCAAAGCCAGTGTCTTTCCTGGGCTTTCTCACATGCACACCCATCCCCTCCTGGCCTTCTCTACTTCCAAACTACACCTCCAGCTGGTCCACAGAAGCCCACCCACAGCCGCCGAGACCCAAAGAGTCCGTCTGCCATCTCCCGCGTATGCCAGGCAGCAGCTTGCTGCTGCTTCCTCCATAATTCACAGCCTCCAGACGCGCAGAGCATTACGGGGAGTTTCGCCCCCATCTGAAGGGCACGCCGACTGAGTGTCACGATCCCCCGGATCAGGCAGATGCAGGTCTTTGTCCCACCTCGCTCCCTGAGGACATGGGGTCGCGGCTCCCGGCCCCTTGCTCAGGAGGGGCACACAATAGCACGGGCCAGGGTTCTTGCACACCACACAGGACAGCGCTGCTCTCGGCCCCGAGTCTGGACTCACCGCCTGGACCACGCCCCGTCCGCTCCAGAGGAAAACAGGCCCTCACTTCCAGCCCGGAAGCCCTTTTCCCCTGAGCACCCCAGGAGCCTGAGTCAGCCTCCTCCCAGCCGTGGAGAGTTCAGGGGGTACACTGGCACATGGAGAGGTCAGGGGGTATGCTGGCGTGGCCTGCAGGCAGCCTGCTGGCTCGGACGCCATCAAGGAGAGAAAGTGCGTGGCTACAGGTCTGCTTCCTACCCGACTTGCCCTTCCGTCTGTAGGTGTGCTCTCAGGGTTTTTAAGGAGCAAGGCTTAGATCTGGGGGGGGGAATCAGCTCGGGCTTGTGGGCCCCTTTTCTGCAAGGCCTTTCATGCCGCACAGCCTCTCACTCAGAAGAACCACTCACGTGAGTAGAAGTTGTCCTCTGGCACTGTCTGGGGAGGGCCTCTGTCGGTCCCGCTACTGAGGGACAAAGACTGGCTGTCTAGGTCTGGAGAGCTGGTCCTCGTGTCTGCCTCCCCCTTGAGAATCAGCCAGCTAGTCTTCTGCTAAGAAAAAAAAACAGAAGCTCTGTGAATTCCAACTTGACCTGCAGGGGTACTGCCCCATTTTATAGATGAGGAGACTGAGGCTGGGGAGGTCAGGGCGCCAGGTGAGGTCACACGTGGCGAGAGTCGGGTAAGCCAGTCTTGGGCTCCTGCCGCACTCACCCGCCTTCCTTAAAGACGAACAAAGGGTGTTAGCTCTTGAGCCAGGGTGGACTCAAGATTTATTTTCTTTTTTTTTTTCAGTCATCTCCTTGGTTAAGGAAACAAAAGTGGCTCAGACGGTAAAGAATCTGCCTGTAATGCAGGAGACCTGAGCTCAGTCCCTGGGTCTGGAAGATGCCCTTGAGAAGGGAATGGCCACTCACTCCAGTGTTCTTGCCTGGAGAATCCACGGACAGAGAAGGAAAGGGTCACAGGGTCACAAAGAGTTGGACACGGCTGAGCGACTAACACTTTCGCTTTCAAGTTACACAGCAAAGAACGAGGACTTTGGTAGAAGAGGTACTATTCCTAAGTGCGAGGAGGCTGGTGGGACTGCCTCTTAAATGTGGTTCCATGTGGCCCGTGCCAGACCCCGAAGGCGCGGCACCTAAGGGGCGGGGCTGCGGCTTCGAGTTGGAGAAGGCCCCTCAACACTGGGCCTGCCCCTCATTACCTTCCTGTTATCCGGGTCGAAACGTCCATCCTCCCCATCTGGTCGCCTCGCANCAGGGGTGCTGCTCATCCCGCCCAAATTTCTCAAGAGGCTGGCAGACAGCAAGGCACACCTGACCTAGGCAGGACCAGTAGCCTGGGTCCTTGTTGCTATTTCCATGCATAATGGGAGCAGAGCGATATCACCAGGGCAGAGATGAAGTCACAGGTGCAGTGGTTAGACACCGTGGGCTTCCCGTTTGCAGGAACCAATGTCAGAACGCCAGCAGAAAGTGAAGCGATGACAGAAGCATTATCACTTCTGCACAAGCATTATTATTTGTGAGCCTGCATCCCTGAAGGAGGACATGCATGCACACACACACAAACATATACAGATGTACACACATGTGCACACATGCACACACAATACGCACACGCACACACATGTACAGACTTGTGCACACACACGTACAAATGTGTGCACACATGCGCGCGCGCGCACACCCATGTACACATACACACGTATACACGCATACAAATGTGTGCACACACATACACATACAAACGCAGACACAGGTTTTTGTACTTCAGAGGGCTCGCCCAGTTCGAGCACAAATTCCAGCACAGACACCGATTGCTGCAGGCCGGGCACCCCCGCAGCTTGCGATGGGAACATGGCAGCAAGGAATGGGGCTGACACAGACCTCTCGGGGGTGCGATCTCCCAAAACAGCTGCACGGCCTCCAGGCCTTGCAGGGTGTACTGCCCGGGGGGGACGCCTGGGATGACCCCAGGGCACCTTGTGTGGCACAAGATGAGGAAGCGGTGCAGGGAGGTGGGCAAACACACCCAGGTCACAGGCAGGTCAGCGCAGCACAGGGAGGTCCCCAGGAGGCAGCCTCTTCCTGCCTGGGCTCCTCCCCAGATGAAGCCCCCCCCCCACTAAGCCCCAAGGCAGAGGCAGGCCACGAAGGGACTCTCTGGGGACAGCAGCTACTGCCCCCCACGCCCTCCCAAGGAGAGACTCGGGGAAGCCACCAGCCCTACTGCCCGCCCACCACCCGGCAAGGAGGAGCTAATGCTGGCAAAGCCCGCCTGAGAACTCGAGCGTCCGCTCCCAGGAGCAATCCACCTGAGAACTCGAGTGTCCGCTCCTGGGAGCAAACGCTTGGGTGCCCCCAAAGTGGGGGCTGCTGGGGCACTGCTGGGGGTGCTCTGGGGGGCTGGAGCAGTAGGAGGTCTCCACTTTTCAAACAATTGCCATTTGGAAGAGCAGAAGGGGTCACGGTTGGGGCCACAGGCAAGTCCCGAACCGCCCCCACCCTGCCCGGGCAGAGAAGGGCTTGGGGGTCCGGCTGAAGCTGCCGGGTCTGGGTCTGCCCCTCACTGCTCCTGTGAGCAGCCCTGCACCCCTCACCCCCGCCCGCCTGCCTCGGCCTTTCCCGCCCCGGGCCGCCGAGTGAACGAGTCTCGCTGAGGGTCTTCCCTGGTGCGACCTCCCCGGGGGATGTCAGCCCCGCAGTGACTCTGGCTCCCACTTGGACAGTGGCCGCCCAGGCCCGCAAGGCACCCACAGAGATGGCACACAAAACAACATGCGCTTGCAGTGTTTAGATGTCTTCTTTAACAAGCGGTCGCCTCCACGCTTCCCGGCCCCTCCCACGTTGGAACACGCGCGCCTTCATTGGTGAGACGGTTTACAGTCGGGAGGATGAGGATGAGGATGGTGGTGAGGAAAGCAGTCCATTTGCTAGGCATCTACTATGCGCCCGGCTGAGTGCTGGCGGCTCACGGCCTCCCTGCCCCGGGCAGCTAACAGCCCCGCCAGGCACTCGGGTGAAACTGAGGCCCAGGACCGGCGCAATGGGCCCACGCTGGTCCAGCAGGGACTTGAACTCGGGCCTCTCTCAAAGCAAAGCCAGTGTCTTTCCTGGGCTTTCTCACATGCACACCCATCCCCTCCTGGCCTTCTCTACTTCCAAACTACACCTCCAGCTGGTCCACAGAAGCCCACCCACAGCCGCCGAGACCCAAAGAGTCCGTCTGCCATCTCCCGCGTATGCCAGGCAGCAGCTTGCTGCTGCTTCCTCCATAATTCACAGCCTCCAGACGCGCAGAGCATTACGGGGAGTTTCGCCCCCATCTGAAGGGCACGCCGACTGAGTGTCACGATCCCCCGGATCAGGCAGATGCAGGTCTTTGTCCCACCTCGCTCCCTGAGGACATGGGGTCGCGGCTCCCGGCCCCTTGCTCAGGAGGGGCACACAATAGCACGGGCCAGGGTTCTTGCACACCACACAGGACAGCGCTGCTCTCGGCCCCGAGTCTGGACTCACCGCCTGGACCACGCCCCGTCCGCTCCAGAGGAAAACAGGCCCTCACTTCCAGCCCGGAAGCCCTTTTCCCCTGAGCACCCCAGGAGCCTGAGTCAGCCTCCTCCCAGCCGTGGAGAGTTCAGGGGGTACACTGGCACATGGAGAGGTCAGGGGGTATGCTGGCGTGGCCTGCAGGCAGCCTGCTGGCTCGGACGCCATCAAGGAGAGAAAGTGCGTGGCTACAGGTCTGCTTCCTACCCGACTTGCCCTTCCGTCTGTAGGTGTGCTCTCAGGGTTTTTAAGGAGCAAGGCTTAGATCTGGGGGGGGGAATCAGCTCGGGCTTGTGGGCCCCTTTTCTGCAAGGCCTTTCATGCCGCACAGCCTCTCACTCAGAAGAACCACTCACGTGAGTAGAAGTTGTCCTCTGGCACTGTCTGGGGAGGGCCTCTGTCGGTCCCGCTACTGAGGGACAAAGACTGGCTGTCTAGGTCTGGAGAGCTGGTCCTCGTGTCTGCCTCCCCCTTGAGAATCAGCCAGCTAGTCTTCTGCTAAGAAAAAAAAACAGAAGCTCTGTGAATTCCAACTTGACCTGCAGGGGTACTGCCCCATTTTATAGATGAGGAGACTGAGGCTGGGGAGGTCAGGGCGCCAGGTGAGGTCACACGTGGCGAGAGTCGGGTAAGCCAGTCTTGGGCTCCTGCCGCACTCACCCGCCTTCCTTAAAGACGAACAAAGGGTGTTAGCTCTTGAGCCAGGGTGGACTCAAGATTTATTTTCTTTTTTTTTTTCAGTCATCTCCTTGGTTAAGGAAACAAAAGTGGCTCAGACGGTAAAGAATCTGCCTGTAATGCAGGAGACCTGAGCTCAGTCCCTGGGTCTGGAAGATGCCCTTGAGAAGGGAATGGCCACTCACTCCAGTGTTCTTGCCTGGAGAATCCACGGACAGAGAAGGAAAGGGTCACAGGGTCACAAAGAGTTGGACACGGCTGAGCGACTAACACTTTCGCTTTCAAGTTACACAGCAAAGAACGAGGACTTTGGTAGAAGAGGTACTATTCCTAAGTGCGAGGAGGCTGGTGGGACTGCCTCTTAAATGTGGTTCCATGTGGCCCGTGCCAGACCCCGAAGGCGCGGCACCTAAGGGGCGGGGCTGCGGCTTCGAGTTGGAGAAGGCCCCTCAACACTGGGCCTGCCCCTCATTACCTTCCTGTTATCCGGGTCGAAACGTCCATCCTCCCCATCTGGTCGCCTCGCAGCTGGAAGGGAAGCATCAATCAGTCAGGGCAGCGCATCCCCGATGGTGGGTCTGCACGTCCTGGTTCACACTTCACCGTCATGCTCAAGATGGAAATGAGAGAAATGCCGCCAGCACTTGTCCTTTTGAGGACTGAGGAATCAGATCGGCTGGGGGACTATCCC
>SJYV01017336.1:0-151602 GCA_006410875.1 Neotragus pygmaeus
TCCAGAAAAATAAATGACCCGATCAAAAAATGGGCCAAAGAACTCAATAGACATTTCTCCAAAGAAAACTGCTCTTATTTACACCAATTGGTACATAATTAATGATACTTTAGTATGCAGCAAGGTTGAGGATGTTGAGAGGAAAACATGAGACACCGGAATCTTTGGAGTTTTCCTTTCATCCTCTGTATTATTCAGGTTAGACTACCTACCAGAACAGACTATCCATAATTCTCAATGTCCTAACACAATAGAGGTTTATTTCTCACTCACGTTCCATCTAACCTAGAAAGTGGTAGACTTCTAGCACATAGATTCCTGTCAGGCAGCTTTAGCATTTTCTAAGGTCTTGTAGTCTTCCACAGAACTTTCACAGGCAGGTAGCAGACATAGAAAAAGTATCGAGAGTATCTCATCCAAGGGTTTGGGACCCAGCTCAGATAGTATGCCTGCGTACCTGCTAAGTTGCCTCAGTTGTGCCCAACTCTGCGACCTGAGGACTGTAGCCCACCAGGTTCCTCTGTCCATGGGCTTCTCCAGGCAAGAAGACTGGCGTGGGTTGCTGTGTCCTCCTCCTGGGGATCTTCCCGACCCAGGGATTGAACCCCATCTATTACATCTCCTGCACTGGCAGATGGGCTCTTTACTGCTAGCACCACATGGAAAGCCCTTGGATAGTATACATCATTCAAAAAAAAAGATGAGAACATTGATATTAGTCCCAACTGGATGGGCTCTGCTAATCCTCTATAGAAATTCAGGATTTGCTTTAAATTCAAAGATTCTTGTTGATTTTTGTTTCTTTTACATTCAGAAACTTTTTATTTAATCATAACTGATATTAATTCATTCATTTCTAACTCTGTGAGATTCTAAACAGCCTTGTATACATATTGACTTAATTCTGTTGTAAAGAAATTGCATCTGTTACAACAAGATCAATTAAGTAATTGCCAGCTGGTTAAATATGAATGATTTAAAAATCTAATTTCCTAAAAAGAATCCACAAAGATTAAGTACAATTTTCCGTAATACTCAAGTAAACAAGCATAAAAGCTCAAGGTTAATAATAAAAATGACAATCATAAAAGTAAAATCTCATAAGAGATCTTCTTGCAAATAAATTACTAAATTTATGACATAAATTTGACATACTATATTTGACATAAATATGACATACTATATTTAAGACATAAATCTTATGATGACAGGATCTAACAAGAAAGGAACAATACCCAAACCTTGCTAAGTTAAACATGTTTGAAGTATGGATATTCTTCATCATCTATTGTACTACTATTTACCAGATGTTAAAGCCTGGCCAATTGCTTTGTATTTGCAAAATATTTGTATCAAGAACTTTAACTTTAATTCTCTCAATATTCTAATCAATCAAGCTTGGAGGTACCATTTACATTCATTTTAATTAATGTGCATTAAAAATATGAGAGATAGATTTTTTAAAAATCTCCACTCCTAAAAATATGTTTACTCTGAGAAAAACTGGGCAAATGTTGTTGGTTAAAATGGTGATATTTGTTTATCAGCAGATGTAGATTTGTTGTGGTTGTTCAGTTGCTAAGTCATGTCAGACCATTTGTGACCCCATGGACTGCAGCACACCAGGCTTCCCTGTCCTTCAGTATCTCCTGGAGTTCACTCAAACTCATGTCCTTTGAGATGGTGATGATATCCAACCATCTTATCCTCTGTCACCACCTTTTCCTCCTTCCCCCAATCTTTCCCAGCATCAGAGTCTTTGGGTCAGGTGGCCAAAGTATTGGAGCTTCAGCTTCAACATCAGTCCATACAATGAATATTTAGGGTTGATTTCTTTTAGGATTGACTGGTTTGACTTCCTTGAAGTCCAAGTGATTCTCAAGAGTCTTCTCCAGCACCACATTTTGAAAGCATCAATTCTTTGGTATTTAGCATTTTTTATGGGCCAGCTTTCACATCCACATATGACTACTGGGAAAACCATAGCTTTGACTTTACAGACCATTGTCAACAAAGTGGTATCTCTGCTTTTTAATATGCTGTCTAGGTTTGTCATAGCTTTCCTTCCAAGGAGCAAGCGTCTTTTAATTTCATGGCTACAGCCACTGTCCAAAGTGATTTGGGAGCCCCTAAAAATCAAATCTGTAACTGCTTCCACTTTCCCTCTTTCTATTTGGCTTCCCTTGCAGCTCAGTTGGTAAAGAATCAACCTGCAATGTGGGAGACCTGGATTTGACCCCTGGGTTTGGAAGATCCCCTGGAGAAGGGAATGGGTCCCCACTCCAGTATTCTGGTCTGGAGAATTCCATGGACTGTAGAGTCCATGGGGTCACAAAGAAATGGACATGAATGAGCAACTTTCACTATTTGCCATGAAGTGATGGGACTGGATGCCATGAGCTTAGTTTTTTGAGAGGTAAATTTTAAGCCAGTTTTTTCACTCTTCTCTTTCACCCACATCAAGGGGCTCTTTACTTCCTCTTCACTTTGCCATTAGAGTAGTATCATTTGCATATCTGAGGTTGTTGATATTTCACCCAGCTGTCTTGATTCCAGATGGTAATTCATCCAGCCTCGTATTTTTCATAATGTAATCTGCACAAAAGTTAAATAAGCAGGGTGACAATATACAGACTGCCTTGCCCTACTCCTTTCCCAATTTTGAACCAATCTGTTGTTCAGTTCTAACTGTTGCTTCATGATCTGCATGCAGATTTCTCAGGAGACAGGTAAGGTGGTCTGATATTCCCATCTCTTTAAACATTTTCCAGTTTGTTGTCATCCACATGGTCAAAGGCTTTAGCATGGTCAATGAAGCAGATTTTTTTTTTTCTGGAATTCCCTTGCTTTCTCTATGATCCAAAAAAATGTTGCCAATTTGATCTCTGCGTCCTCTGCCTATACATGGCCCTGCACGGGTTAGCTCATAGCTTCACTGATTTATGCAAACCCCTTTAACGTGACAAAGCTGTGATCCATGAAGGGGAGATGTAAGATATCCGGGGCTGAATTTCCAACTTTCAGCTTTCCCACGGTGAAATAACTCATGACCACATGACTCATTGTATGCTTTGGATCATGTGGTCCATGACCCACTGTTTGTTTGGGTAAAGAATTTACTCAATACTAGGCGAACTGCAATACTTTTACCTACATATTTTCAAACTTTAAAAAATACAATAATTTTATCATGTCCATAAAACTATGGAAAACCAAAGTTTATACTAACATCAAAGGTGACCATATTTATCTCTCTGTAAATATCAATACATGTGAGTCTACTTAGTAATCGAAGTTCTACAACACTTAACAATATTTTTCTATTTACATTTTACTCTCTAACTCAAAACCTTTTCATTTCTGATTTGATTCTAGTCCAAGCTCTTCATGGCAAATAGATGGGGAAACAATGAAAACAGTGACAGACTTTATTTTCTTGGGCTCCAAAATCACTACAGATGGTTACTGCAGCCATGGAGTTAAAAGACACTTACTCTTTGGAAGAAAAGTTATGACCAACCTAGACAGCATATTAAAAAGCAGAAATATTACTTTGCCAACAAAGGCCCGTCTAGTCAAAGCTATGGTTTTTCCAGTAGTCATGTATGGATGTGAGAGTTGGACTAAGCTGAGTGCCAAAGAATTGGTGCTCTTGAACTGTGGTATGAGAGAAGACTCTTGAGTTTCCCTTGGACTTCAAGGAGATCCAACTAGTCAATCCTAAAGGAAATCAGTCCTGAATATTCATAGGAAGAACTGATGCTAAAGCTGAAACTCCAATACTTTGGTCACCTGATACGTAGAACTGACTCATTTGAAAAGACCCTGATGCTGGGAAAGTTTGAAGGCAGGAGAAGAAAGGGATGACAGAGGTCAAGATGGTTGGATGGCATCACTGAAGATGAGTTTGAGCAAACTCTGGGAGTTGGTGCTGGACAGGGAGGCCTGGCGTGCTGCAGTCCATGGGGTCACAAAGAGTTGGATGTGACTGAGTGACTGAACTGACTGACCGATGAGCTCTTCTAATATTATGAGTTTAGTCTTTAGGAAGGTATTGATTTTTCAGATACCACTCTAATGGCAGAAGTTGAATAGGAGGTAAAGAGCCTTTTGATGAAGGTGAAAAAGCTGGTTTGAATATCAACATTCAAAAAACTAAGATCATGGCATTCAGTCCCATCATTTCCTGGCAAATAGAAGTAGGAAAGATGGAAGCAGTGACAGATTTTATTTTCTTGGGCTCCAAAATCACTTCAGATAGTGACTTCATCAATGAAATTAAAAGACACTTGCTCCTTGGAAGGAAAGCTATGACAAACCTAGATAAACCAGCATATTAAAAAGAAGAGACATCACTTTATCAGCAAAGGTCTGTAGAGTCAAAGCTATGGTTTCCCCAGTAATTATGCATGGATGTGAGAGTTGGACTATAAAGAAGGCTGAGCACCAAACAATTGATGCTTTTGAATTGTGGTTCTGGAGAAGACTCTTAAGAATCCCTTGGAGTTCAAGGAGATAAAGCCAGTCAATCCTAAAAGAAATCAACCCTGAATATTCATTGGATGGACTGATGCTGAAGCTGAAGCTCCAATAGTTTGACTACCTGAAGAGTTAACTCATTGGAAAAGACCCTGATGCTTAGAAAGATTGAAGGCAAAAGGATAAAGAGGAGGCAAAGGATGAGATGGTTAGATAGCATCATCCACTCAATGGACATGAATTTGAGCAAACTCTGGGAGACAGGAAAAGACAGCAAAGCCTGGTGTGCTCCAGTCCATGGGGTTGCAAAGTGCTGGACATGACTTAGGAGCTGAACAACTATTTCTCTGAGATTTAAATTCCTTGCCTATAAAATAGGGATAAACCTATCATTTTAACAAGGTTTTGTAAAACTTAAATAAGATGAGTGGTAAACTCTTTGTAAACACTATGGGCAAAGTTCAAGAGTGTCTTGCTTTTTCTTTTTTATCCACACTCTTGAAGTTTTTTTGTCATTTTGATTTTTGACTTTGTGTGTGTGTGTGTGTGTGTGTGTGTGTGTTTTCCCTTATCAATTCACTCACCCATTAACTCAATTGGCAAATCAGATATGTTCTCCAGAAACATTTACTAAATATCTACTATGTAACAGTACCATGCTAGATATCATGGATATCAAGGTAAGCTTGATCCTTACCCTTACAAGATGGAGTTTATTCTGGCAGAGTGTGGAGTGTGATGAGTGCTAAGACAGTGGAAGCAGAGGCATCTCCTGTACTTAGAGCTTCTTGGAAAAGGCAATGTATAAAGAGAGATCTTAAGGCTATGGAGGAATTATCTCAGAAAAAAAAATAAGTCAGGCAAAATAAAATACTGTGTATTAGCAGAGAAGTATGAGAACGAGCCATAAATAAGCTAAAAGTCCAGGGAACCACTTGGAGATGGTAGAAGGAGATGAGGAAAGGGACCTAAAGCGAGGCGAGCTCATGGAGGGCCTTGTAAGTCAGGTTGAAGAATTTTTAGTCTATCTGGATTGCAGTGTTGTTGTTCAGTCACCCAGTCATGTCCGACTCTTTGTGACCCCATGGACACAGCACGCCAGGCCTCCCTGTCCCTCACCATCTCTCGAAGTTTGCCCAAGTTTATGTCCATTGTCTCAGTGATGCCATCCAACCATCTTATCCTCTGACACCATCTTTTCCTTCTGCCCTCAATCTTTCCCAGCATCAGGGACTTTTCCAATGAGTTGGCTGTACGCATCAAGTGACCAAAATCTTGGAGCTTCGGCTTCAGCATCAGTCCTTACATTGAATATTCAGGGTTGATCTCCCTTAACACTGACTGGTCTTATCTTCTTGATGTCCATCCAAGGAGTGGAATAGGCAAATCAAATCATTTTTCCAGTTGTTCTTCTGTCTCTAACCTGCATTTCTTGGATCATAATTTAGCTTTCTCTGGTAGTTCGGACAGTGACGAACCTGCTTGCAATGCAGGAGACCTAGGTCCGATCTCTGGGTCAGGAAGATCCCTTGGAGAAGAGAATAGCAACCCACTTCAGTATTCTTGCCTAGAGAATCCCATGTACAGAGGAGCCTGTTGGGCTACAGTCCATGGGGTCACAAAGAGTTGGACACACTGAGTGACTAACACTTTCGCTTTTGCTTTAGCATAGAGTCCTCTGTGAGTTTTCTCAGGATACGGTCATGTGTCTGTCATCACTGCCATAGCATTCAAGAAACTAAGATCACGGCATGCAGTCCCATCACTTCATGGCAAATAGATGGGGAAACAATGAAAACAGTGATAGACTTTACTTTCTTCGGCTCTAAAAATCATTGCAGATGGTGACTTCAGCCATGAAATTAAAAGACTCTTGCTCCTAAGAAGAAGAGCTATGACAAACTTAGATAGCATATTTAAAAGCAGAGACATCACTTTGCTGACAAATGTCCATATAGTCCAAGCTACGAGTTTGAGCAAGCTCCCGGAGTTGGTGATGGCCAGGGAAACCTGGCATGCAGCAGTCCATGGGGTAGCACATCGGAGACAACTGAGCGACTGAACTGAACTGATATATTCTGTACACTTAAACACTTATATCCTGTTGGGTACAGTTTTCCTTCCTGATTCACGTTATCGGTCTCGTATCACAGCAGATACCGTTTTCACATTGACCGTGGGGCTATCTGAAACTTCTGGACAATTCCATCTATCAGTCTCTTTTCTCAGCAGCCCAGGAAGATCCATTTCTCCTTTTTTCAACGTAACTAGTAAAGTATAATGGGGAGTATAACCCTCCAGGAAACAACACTGTCACACACACAGGTACATGCACATGTATTTAACAAAATTTCAACTTCCTGTGATTTTATAGATAAATTCCATATAATTTTAAGTGGCTTAAAAGGCACTAATATTAGGTTGCTGCAAAAGTAATTGAAGTTTTTGCATTGTTGAACTTTGCCATTTGAGACTGGAATACATGCTTAAGTGAATATGGTTATGTCATTTTAATGTATATTTCTTGCTTTATTTTTTTAATAACTTTATTTCTTGCTGTTTATTTTATATTTATTTTAAACTAGGGAAATGAGGTTAGACAAAAAGCATATTTGAGTGATTTTCTTATTTGAGTTCAAAATGGGTCATAAAGCAGTGGAGACAACTGGCAACATCAGCAACGCATTTGGCCCAGGAACCGCTAATGAGCATACAGTGCAGTGGTGGTTCAAGAAGTTTTTCAAAGGAGATGAGAGCCTTGGAGATGAAGAGCACAGTGGCATGAAAAAGCTGGCTAAGTGGGTGCCTCGTGAGCTGACCACAAATAAAATAAAGCATTGTTTTGAAATGTTGTCTTCTCTTACTCTACACAACAGCAATGAACCATTTCTTTATTGGGTTGTGATGTATGATGAAAAGCAGATTTTATATGACAACCAGTGATGACCAGGGTCAGTGGTTGGACTGAGAAGAAGCTCCAAGGCACTTCCCAAAGCCAAAGTTAGTCACTCAGTTGTGTATGACTCTTTGTGACCCCATGGATGCTAGCCCACCAGGATCTTCTGTCCATGGGATTCTCCAGGCAAGAATACTGGAGGGGTTACCATTTACTCCTCCAGGGGAATCTTCCCAACCCAGGGATCTAATCCAGGTCCCCTGCATTAGAGGCAGATTCTTTATCATCTGAGCTACCAGGAAAGCCCAAACTTGCACCAAAAAAAGGTCATGATCACTGTTTGGTGGCTCGCTGCTGGTCTGATCCACTAAAGCTTTCTGAATCCTGGCAAAATAGTTACATCTGAGAAGTATGTTCAGCAAATCAATGAGCTGCATAGAATGACTACAACGGGTACTGGTCAACAGAAAGGGCCAAATTCTTCTCCACAACAACACCCTACAATAAGTTGCACAAATAAAAGTTGAAGGGATGGGCTAGGAAATTCCTAGCAACCCATATTCACTCATTCACCATGTTCACATGACCTCTCACCAACCGACTACCACTTCTTCAAGCATTTTAACAACTTTTGGCAGGGAAAAGGCTTCCATAATCAGCAG
Organism: Neotragus pygmaeus; assembly: GCA_006410875.1. Lineage (NCBI taxonomy): Eukaryota > Metazoa > Chordata > Mammalia > Artiodactyla > Bovidae > Neotragus > Neotragus pygmaeus. The sequence continues at coordinate 8,038 of SJYV01017336.1, forward strand.
GATTCAGAAAGCACTTTCCAAGAGTTTGTGAATCCTGAGGCATGGATTTTTACGCTACAGGAATAAACAGACTTATTTGTTGTTGGCAAAAATGTGTTGGTTTTTACAGCTCTTATTTTGATTAATAAGGATGTATTTGAGCCTAGTTATAATGATTTAAAACTCATGGTCCAAAACTACAATTACATTTGCACTGACCTAATATGATCTTATAAGTCCTGGCCACATCCTCACTTGAACATTAGTAACAACCTCTGTGTTACAGTGAGTACACAGAGGGAGAGTACAATGAGGCTCAAGTCTGTTCCAGACAGAGATTACAACACATGAAGATGATCAGAGGTGAAGATGAGAAAAGCATATGCTTATCTGAATCTCTGAAAAAATTACAGCCATTTTCATAAGCTTTTTCCTCTGTCTGGAACACTCTGGCACCTTTTTTCCTGCGTAACCTGTCTGTCCCTGCATTTCTAGCTTAAAAATCATCTCGTTCAAGCAGAGTTCTCTGGCTTACCTCTTTCCCCAACTTTTTTCAAGAATTATCAAGTGCTTCCATGCTCCTACAGCCCTTTTCTTGTAATTGATTATTTTAATTTATTCTTGTTAAACTATAAATTCATAACAAGAATCTTGCTCCTGTGATATTCCAAGTAGCCAACAGAATGCCTGACATATAGCTGGTAACTAAAAAATATATATGTTGAATGAATGAATAGAAAGAACCACCTGTTTAGTGCCAATTATGAATTAAGCATTTTACCAACTGCTTTATCTACATTCTCACTTAAGCTCCCCAGTATTGTTCCCATTTTACACATGAGGAAACTGAGTCTTAGAATAAGAAAGTGAAAGTCGCTCAGTCATGTCCGACTCTCTCCAGGCCAGAATACTGGAATGGGTAGCCATTCCATTCTCCAGGGGATCTTCTTAACCCAGGGATTGAACCCAGGTCTCCCGCATAGCAGGTGGATTCTTATTAAAATGAGAGCCTTGTTCCAGATCATACAGCTAGTAAGCAATAGAGTAAGGATGGAAAGCAAGGACTGTCTTACTCGAGCAACTGAACTTCTATCCTCTCTATTATAACAATTTCCCCCTTGTTCTTCCTGTTATGTGTGCTTTGCGCTTCAGTCGCTTAGTTGTGTCCAACTCTTTGTGACACCATGGACTATAGCCTGCCAGGCTCCTCTATCCATGGAATTTTCAAGGCAAGAATACTGGAGTGGGTAGCCATTCCCTTCTCCAGGGGATCTTTCCGATTCAGGGATCAAACTCGCATCACATGTGTCTCCTGAATTGGCAGGCAGATTCTTTACCACTAGTGCTAACTATTAGGCTTCTTGGTTATTTTTCTTAATAAAAGGACAGGTTACAGCTAAGTTTAGAGTTAAAAGAGTTATGCTCTCTTACTCTTAATAAATCTGTTTTGACTGCATATCAATGGTATTATTATTTTTAAATGTTTTTTAATCTATGTTCCATTTCCAAAGATAAATCTGACGTGAGTTGCATTCTTCCTTGGCAAGCTTTTCTGATTGTTATCTTTCTAACCTGAATTGGTTAAGCATATTTTTGTGAAACAGAGAAACAAGTCTCTTATTCTAGTAAGAATCTACCGGCAATGCGGGAGACCTGGGTTCAATTCCTGGGTTAAGAAGATCCCCCGGAGAATGGAATGGCAACCCATTTCAGTATTCTGGCCTGGAGAGAGTTGGACATGACTGAGTGACTTTCACTTTCTTATTCCAAGACTCAGTTCCCTCATGCTATATTGCCTGCAAATCCCACATCTCTTAGATCTAGATCCGGCACAAAAATCCTGATCAAACTGCCAAAAGTAAAACTGCAGCAAGTTCAGTTAAATATTCACAGGATTATTTATTTTGAATTGATTTAAAAGTGTACTGCAATAAGTCACTTAAATGTTGCTTTCTAATAATTGTGGAGAAACAAGTCAACTTTGGGGTTATCATAACAATCACGAAAATATTTGGTTACCATTCAGTTATATACAACATAACTAAAATACCTAGGATAGATTTAATTTAGTTTTTACAGTAACCATCTTTGCTCTACATAGGTATTTTGATTTTCATAGAAATTTAAGAATTTTGTTACATATGTTAATTAAAACTTGATTATAATAGTTCGGTCTTTCTAATTACCACAAATGCACTTACAGTGTGAAGGCTCAAATTTGTTTTGCTTCTATAGAGTCTTATAGAGTGCTACTACACATAGCATTGTTTGACTCAGTGGGTACTGCCCATGAAGTGAGTAACAAACAATACAGAGCAAAGTTAGTCACTTTTCTATTATTGCTCACCTAATTCTGAAAAGAATAAATGTGTGTGTTTAAGAACACTGTGTGTTTTGAGTTAAACTTTAAATTCAAGTATTGATTGTGGTCTAAGTGTCATTCAAAACAGTATTGTTCAAAGACAAAACAAAGGCTTAGTTCAGTTCTGAGTTCATCTGATCTCATAAATTATAAATTACAAAGGAGGCATCTACTTAACTGAGTTTCTGCCTCCTCTGTACTTGTTTATACAAAATGACTCCTGTTTGTTTTCAATGTTTTCTCATCACAGAGAACATACATGCAAAAAGCATGGTCTTGGTAATGTTGTCTGTGATTGTGGTTTCAGTCTGTCTGCCTCTGATGCCCTCTCTCAGTGCCTACCGTCTAACTTCGGTTTCTCTTACCTTGGATGTGGGGTATCTCTTCTGACTTAATTTTTCTGGGCTCCAAAATCATAGCAGATGGTGATTACAACCATGAAATTAAAAGACGCTTACTCATTGGAAGAAAAGTTATGACCAACCTAGATAGCATATTCAAAAGCAGAGACATTACTTTGCCATCAAAGTTCCATCTAGTCAAGGCTATGGTTTTTCCCGTGGTCATGTATGGATGTGAGAGTTGGACTGTGAAGAAAACTGAGAGCCGAAGAATTGATGCTTTTGAACTGTGGTGTTGGAGAAGACTCTTGAGAATCCCTTCGACTGCAAGGAGATCCAACCAGTCCATCCTAAAAGAGATCAGTCCTGGGTGTTCATTGGAAGGACTGAGTTGAAGCTGAAACTCCAATACTTTGGCCACCTGATGTGAAAAGCTGACTCACCTGACAAGACCCTGATGCTGGGAAAGATGGAGGGCAGGAGGAGAAGGGGACGACAGAGGATGAGATGGTTGGATGGCATCACTGACTCAATGGACATGGTTTGGGTGGACTCTGGGAGATGGTGATGGACAGGGAAGACAGGCGTGCTGTGGTTCGTGGGGTCGCAAAGAGTCGGACACGACTAAGCGACTGAACTGAACTGAACTGATAATGTTGAGGAAAATGTTTTTGAGGAAAGAGGTGAGGAATACCTTTAAAATCACTGATCTTTTGTCTAGGTTAGTAGGCTAAGACTTTTGTTAAGCAGGCTGGATGTCCTGGGTCTAGAATAACCATTAAGTGTACTCCAATTTGGAAAATGACTGTCAGTTACGACAGTGAATGAATAAGGGGTAGGGGGTATTTGGCATTATGTAACACCATTAATATTATATACTTTGGGAGGGGTGTGCTAAGGCACTAAAATTTTCTTGAGTCTTAGGAAGTCTAGAATGGAGTTTGAAATATTGAAGGTTTTGGGGTTTGTTTGTTTAGGTTTTTAAATTGGTTTTTGCAAGTGAGGAGAATAAAATTTCTTTATAGCTCTCTAATATGGACAAGACAAGAGAATCAGCAAAGGCTGAGAATGATTGAAGAATTAAGTGCCTGTCTATAAGAAAAGTTATGACCAACATAGATAGTATATTCAAAAGCAGAGACATTACTTTGCCAACTAAGGTCCGTCTAGTCAAGGCTATGGTTTTTCCTGTGGTCGTGAATGGATATGAGAGTTGGATTGTGAAGAAGGCTGAGCGCCGAAGAATTGATGCTTTTGAACTGTGGTGTTGGAGAAGATTCTTGAGAGTCCCTTGGACTTCAAGGAGATCCAACCAGTCCATTCTGAAGGAGATCAACCCTGGGATTTCTTTGGAAGGACTGATGCTGAAGCTGAAACTCCAGTACTTTGGCCACCTCATGCGNTGAACTGTGGTGTTGGAGAAGACTCTTGAGAGTCCCTTGGACTGCAAGGAGATCCAACCAGTCCATTCTGAAGGAGATCAACCCTGGGATTTCTTTGGAAGGACTGATGCTGAAGCTGAAACTCCAGTACTTTGGCCACCTCATGCGAAGAGTTGACTCATCGGAAAAGACTCTGATGCTAGGAGGGATTGGGGGCAGGAGGAGAAGGGGATGACTGAGGATGAGATGGCTGGATGGCATCACGGACTCGATGGACGTGAGTCTGAGTGAACTCTGAGAGATGGTGATGAACAGGGAGGCCTGGCGCGCTGCGATTCATGGGGTCGCGAAGAGTCAGACACGACTGAGCGACTGAACTGAACTGAACTGAACAACAGGTAAAACGAGAATACAGAGTCTAGGAGAAAGAGCTTCCTAAACTTGAGTCAGGGTGGGACTCAGTATTAAAATTTTATGAAATACAAACATCATAGATAAAAGGAGACAGTGTCCCACTAGCAAACCCCAAGCCACCTCTTTGAAGGCCTATTGTTATAGAGGTACAGACCAGAAGGGTGTGTGTGCTCAATCATGCCCAGCTCTTCGCAACCCCATGGACTGTAGCCTGAAAGGTTTCTCGGTCCGTGGGATTTTCCAGGCAAGAATACTGGAGTGGTTGCCTTCCCAGGATCTTCATGACTCAGGAGTTGAACCCATGTCTCCTGCATTGGCAAGTGGATTCTTCACCACTGAGCCACCTGGGAAGCCCCAAGGACCAGAATAGTGAAGGTGAAAGTGAAGTTGCTCAGTCGTGTCCGACTCTTTGAAACCCATGGACTGTAGCCCACCAAGCTCCTCCGTCCATGGGATTCTCCAGGCAAAAATACTGGAGTAGGTTGCCATTTCCTTCTCCAGCCCAGAATAGGAGGCTCCAAATCCCAAAACTTTATAGCATAAATCAGACACACTTCTATTTTTAAAATCCATCCAGCAGCTCTCAACCACATTTAGAGTAAAAATCTAAATTCCTTTCTGTATNTGCCATTTCCTTCTCCAGCCCAGAATAGGAGGCTCCAAATCCCAAAACTTTATAGCATAAATCAGACACACTTCTATTTTTAAAATCCATCCAGCAGCTCTCAACCACATTTAGAGTAAAAATCTAAATTCCTTTCTGTATTATATAAGGTCCTTTATGATCTAACTCATCCTATCTCTAAACAGCAGCTCCCCATCTTTTAACATGATCCAACATCATCTGTTAACTTTCAAACTCCCGTATTCATCAGGCTTGTTCCATCCATGGAGACCCTGCAGGGGTTCTTTCTTTTCTTCTATCTTCCCCCAGATACTCATATTGGCAATTCCTCCCTATAGATCAGGTCTTCATTTAAATATCACCTTCTGAGGGAATTCACTCACTTGCCCTATCAGTTCAGTTCAGTCACTTAGTCGTGTAGGACTCTTTGCAACCCCATGAACCATGGCACGCCTGGCCTCCCTATCCATCACCAACTCCTGGAGTTTACCCAAACTCATGTCCATTGAGTCAGTGATGCCATCCAACCATCTCATCCTCTGTCGTCTTCTTCTCCTTGTGCCCTCAATCTTTCCCAGGATCAGGGTCTTTTCAAATTAGTCAGCTCTTTGCATCAGGTAGCCANAGAGTCTGAGCGACTGAACTGAACTGAACTGAAAATCATGGACTTTGAAGTCAGATGCCCCACCTTTTCCAAGTTGGGGCACAGAGAGAAAATGTATTTGTGTTGTATGCTGGGGTAAGTGGCAGCACTAACATGACAGGTCAGTGCACCCGGAATTACAGGAGTGCAAAGGTATCCATCACACTGCCTCAAGGCGGTCAACATGGGGATTAGTTTCTGCTTCTTAGTACTGGTTGGGAAATGCAGGAGCTAACATATCTGAAAGTGCCAGTACAATGTTGGCACACAGTAGGAGCCAGCAGAGAGCTGCTTGCTTCCTTTATATTCCCCTAGTCAGTCTCAACTTACACAATGCAGGGGCTAACATATTTGTTAAGATGACTAAGATGGACATCACTGTAACACCACAGAGGATGATCTGGGGTCAGAGCATCCTGTAGACCAGAGAGCAGCATCACTCAGCTCGGCAGAGGAGAGGAGGAGGCCAGGAGGTTATCTGGCTTCCTGACTCTGCACTGAAGTGCCTTTGCTTTTGGAAATCACTAGCCGCGAGGCCTTAGGAAGAGTTGGCTGCANTCCTGTAGACCAGAGAGCAGCATCACTCAGCTCGGCAGAGGAGAGGAGGAGGCCAGGAGGTTATCTGGCTTCCTGACTCTGCACTGAAGTGCCTTTGCTTTTGGAAATCACTAGCCGCGAGGCCTTAGGAAGAGTTGGCTGCAGGTGTTAAGGAGAAGTCTAGTGTCTTGTTTTTTAGACGAAAGAGCTGAGGTGATTAAAGATATGTTCTTTGTTGTATTATATTTAATCCCCGTTCTGTCTGACCTTCATTTTCGTATTATTCTTTTCCTGCACGCACAAAAAAATCTGTTTACAGCTTCTCAAGTTTACAATCTTCCTAGGGTCGGGGCATTCTTTGTTACCTCGGATTTGGGCATACACATGGGCATGTTTACAGATAAAAGTGCAAATGCTGTCACACCAAACAGCATGTGGCATAATACAAGGCAAACGAGCTAGATTCTGAATTTCACTCATGGGTGAAAAAAAAACAAAACCAAGAAAACCCAAACCCCAAACCAAACCGAATAGAGAGGCGTTAAAGAATGTTAAGCCCACCAGACAGTAACTTACACCGCCTGCCTTTCTTTTTAAAGTTTCCTCANAAACGAGATAGATTCTGAATTTCACTCATGGGTGAAAAAAAAACAAAACCAAGAAAACCCAAACCCCAAACCAAACCGAATAGAGAGGCGTTAAAGAATGTTAAGCCCACCAGACAGTAACTTACACCGCCTGCCTTTCTTTTTAAAGTTTCCTCAGTTTCCTGTTTTTTGATTCATTTCATCTTGACTTTGCTCTTCCTTTTGACTTCAATTTTTGTTTTGTTTTTGTTCATCAAAAAAACAACAAAAAACGGGCCAAAGAAACTCCAAAGAGGAAAATGGGAAGAGAGAAAGCAACAGGTCGTCCTGCCTCCCGCCGAGCTCGCGTGGGGAGTCCGATGCGAAGGTCCCTTGCTAAGGTGGGAGCGGGTACCTTCCCCGCGGCCTGTCAGTCACCCCCAGGAGGCTCTTCCCAACGCGGTTGGGCAACCTCCCTCTACTCCTCCTCTCTCAGCTGTCAGGAAATCCTGGAGCCGCCCTCGCCCCGGAGCCACTTGTTTTCTAAGTGGCCGGGATGGAGCTTTGTTTTCAAAAGAAGTAAATAAAAAAAAACCCCTGAGACCTCAGGGGCCCGAGGGCCGCAGAGCTCGGCTCGGCCGACGGCTCGTGCCGCCCGGGGTGAGGCGGACCCTCCCCCGGTTCCCGGAGGCCGCCCCCGAGCAGCTGCACACAACTTGTTTGCTGGAAAACGCGGGGCTGGGCCGGCGGTCCGCGCCTTAGGGGCTCGCCTGCGTCGCGGCGGGGGCGCCCCTCCCGGCGGGGTCGCGGGGCTGCGGACGCTCCGGGTTCCTCTGCGGGACGCGGGGACCCCCCACCGCTCCCCGACTCCGCGCCCCCTCTCCCGCTTCCCCCCGCCGCTCCAGGTCGGCTTTTCCCGGCGACTCTGGTGGTGCCTTCCAAAGTCCCAGGGCCCTGGGCGCACCTCGGGGTTTTCTCCCGCCTCCCGGCTGCTCTCCTCGGGGCCCCAGGAAGTCGCGAGCGCCCCACGGGTGGTGCGCGGCGGAGCCTGCAAGGAGCTGGGGAGGCAGCGGCGACCCCGCCGGCAGCGATGAAGCCGTCTTGGCTGCAGTGTCGCAAAGTCACCGGCGCGGGGGGCCTCGGCGGGTCCCTGCCCGCGTCCTCTCCCGCGCGCGGAGCCGGCCCGGCCCGCCGGGCGTACGTGGCCCCCGGCCCGCGGGGCGCTCTCGGGGGCCGGGGCTGCAGGGCGCTGTCCTCGGGCGGCGGCGAGTACAAGACCCACTTCGCGGCCTCGGTGACCGACCCCGAGAGGTTCTGGGGCAAAGCCGCGGAGCAGATCAGCTGGTACAAGCCCTGGACCAAGACGCTGGAGAACAGACATTCGCCTTCCACCAGTTGGTGAGTGACTTCTGCGCCCACCCCCATCTCTTTTGGGCGTCCAGGCTCGACGTGCTCTGCGTCGAAACCTGGAGTTCTTTGGGAAAAAGAGGATGAGACTGGGGGTGTGATCACACCTTTTAAATCCGTGTTTAATTTCAACTTCATAAGTCAAGCTCTCTTGCCTTGTCTTGAGGGATTGGGTTACCTAGGGAGAGAACCCTGGTTCCTGTAGACCAGAAATTTACCTGTATGGCCAGGCTCTGCTTAGCTGAGCAAGAGCCAGCCCCCCAGAGACCCACAGTCTAGAAAGGGAAGCAACCACGGAAACAGGTGCAAGCAGAGTGATGAACTAAGGCTTTCTAAGTATCCTCACACTGTGGGGAGGAAGGGAGTTGGTGAAAGACTTCATTCAGTAAGATCACACCTAAGCAGAGATTGGGAAAATGGATATGTCCTCTCAAAGTTGACAAGGCCCCAGTTATTAAAGTCCAGGAGGTGGAACACAGGTTGAAATTTGACTGTTGATGTGGCTGCGAATAATTGTGTTGGTGGGAAAGGGGACTGGTGAGTCAGGCGTTGGTTTGGGAAAGGATTTATGCATCACAGCCAGGTAGCTGGGATGGGGTCCACAGCCTTATCCTGTATATGAAGCTGCAGTATTTTCCAGAGAGAATAGGTAATATACCTACCTAGGAGGTGCTAGAAATCGTGGTAGGAATAAGGGTGTGTGTGTGTGTGTGTGTTTCTTTTAGAGTTACGATTGTAAGTAGTTATAAACATTGTTTTTGTGTTACAATAAACAAAAGATACATTTCTGGAATAAATGCCAAACTTGTCCGGTTCTTGAGGGCGAATCACACAGGAGGACTCGAGAGTTATGGCGGCTCTTTGGGCCCTGTGCCTAGCTCTTAAGAGTGCGGTTGCTTTCCTCAGCCAGCCCTGAGGGAGAGATGTTCTCTCTAAAAAAGTGTGCAAAACACTGCAGCGGAGTTTCCCACTGCCATTTCCAAGTCCCCAGCAGTGAAATGGGAGAATGACATGCCAGGTTTGCATTTGCTGAGTATCTTCTTGTTGGGAGTAGAAGTCTGGAAGGGAGAATGGCCTCTCAACCAGAGACTGTTCTCTGTCACCACCACGCTCTGCCCCTCTGGATTGATCCGAGCTGTTTACGTGGTTTTACCTTTAGAGTCTAGGACATTTCCCCATCCAGTTCAAGTCTTCCAGTAGTGTTTGATTGATCCTCTCTTATGTACCCGTCGGCGAATCAAGCACTTGGTATGCGTGTGGCAAGGGGGGCGGGGAGGTGTCGTGATGGTTAACAGCCTGGTCTCTGGGGCCAGAATTTTGTGTTTGAGTTCTGGCTCTTATAGTTACTGGCCGTGTGTTCAGAGGCAAGTTGCTTAATCTCTCTGTTCTTCAGTTTTGTCATATATAAATGTGTAACTAGTAAGATTAATTTAGTAAAGGATTAAGACCAAGTCTTGAAAGAAATAGACCCTATAAATGTTAGAGTAAGAATAGCTATCTTTGCACTCTCATTCCACAGTTATTTAAGAGCAGGAAATGTCTAGATCTGAGAAGATCAAAACACAGAGATTATTGTCTCACCTAAGAATGTGTTCTCAAAGTTCTGTGTCCATATATCTGTCAAAAAGTATGGAACTGGAATTATTTATGTGACCACCATCCCATAAAACTGTGCAGAAAACTCAAGAAATCACTGGGATACTCCAAGTAAAAACCAATGAGGGCCAGACCTAAGATAGTGGCAGTGGCAGTGCAAAGAACAGGTTTCTAGAGGATTAATTGAAGTTGGGGAGGGCTCAAGGGAGTACACACAATGTGGAACTCAAAATGTCCATCAAATCGGCCTTTAAGATCTGGAGATTTTGTATGTTTTTTCACTTCTTAATTTCTAGTTGCTTGCCTGAATTTTTAAAAATTGTAGGCATAAAATGTCTAAAGAGGTTTAAATGTCTACCTTTAAAGAGGTTTTTGGCCAAAGGGTCTTTGTATGTATTTTCAAAAATTCAGTACATCGTAGGTCACGGTATTTGATAATATTGTATCCAAATTCTTCATCTTTGTACTCTTGGAATCACGTGGCTGTACCTGTTTTATAGCAGCCCAACAGATCAAAGTGAATAACAGATAAGTCTTTGAGTCTGTATTTGTTTTAGCAGTGTGATTCAGTCTTACTGATGAGTTTGGTTGGCAGAGCAGAGTTGGAGAGGCAGGTAGATGTAGGAGACCATCCATCCAATCTGAAACTTCATTCAAAAAATGGTTTCAATCTGAATCCTATTTGTAGATATTCTTCATTGGTTAACATTTTTCTGCAAAGGTAAACTCAAGGTCAGGGCAGATATCCACCCGCCCCCCTGCCCCCTCGCCTCTTTATATCATTGTATTCTAGGGCAGAACATACATGAATTTAAAAAGTGATAGGTAACAGGATACATAGGCTTGATGATTTTTGATTCTGCCTGTCTTGGGAGGTGGCAAGTGGATACAGGCACAATTTGATATGAAGGTGCTTTGCTTACTTTTTGAAGCTGGGATCTGGGGAAGGGAGATGTTGACCACCAGTGAGAAGGGTTGCTGCAGCTAGCTGTTCTCTTCGAGGTTTAGCTGACATAGGTGTGTAGTCAAGATCGCTGAAGCCCATGGTTTCCCAGAAGTCGGATGGATTCTTCCTCATTGTACGCTTGTCTATTTTTCGTGGAAGCAAACTCCCCTCTGAATCTACAGGCCTACCAAAAGCCCCAACACATAAATAGTAATGCATATTAGCTTTCACAGTGGCATAAACTACTCAGTAACAGTTTACACATGCAGTAGTATGAGCATGGAATAGAAGTCTTTGAGGGTGATACATTAGGAACCTTCCATTGTAGTGAATAGCCCTATAAGATAGATTTCTGGGACTCTAATCTCTGAGATCTTTGAAAAACCAATTCATGTAGGTGCTTTAGGAACATGTGAAGAATTACCTTTCCTCATAGTTTGTTGGTTCATTCACATTGTTGATACCTAGCTTTGGGGAGAATAAAGTCTTTATTAGAGAGACTTCAGTGGAGAACTGAATATACGGTGAAGCAATTAGAACCCCTAGTAATTTCTCTAGTCCTGGGACCACAGAATGGATGTTTTGGTTGTTTTCTCCTGATGAATTAGACATCCTACTGCCTTTCCTGAAAGAGAAATCCAGCTACCCCTCTCTGAAGAATTAGGCAATTCACTTTTGCATTATGCATTGTGGTTAATTTTTTTCGGTTTGGGTCATTAATTATCCCTTTCTCTGGAAACATTGCAGTCCTATTTTAGTTTGTTTATATTCAAACAACATTCAGTGGTCAGACTCTTACATACTGTTTGATTTAGAATTTAATATGTATTAACAGTGATCATAAGCCAACAAAGGAAAGTCCAAATACAGATGGTTACAAAGTGATTTCTGCTTGGTTAACATATCTGCAATGGAAATTGTGTAGGTACTTTTTTTTAACATGCAAGATCTCAGTTTCTGACTAGCTATAAAGGTTGTTTAAGTCTCCAAGTCTTAAAATGGCTTCCAAGTGTTAAAGATATCAATTATTCACTCATTGTGTGTATAGTACAAAGAAAATGATGAAAGAGATGGGTGACATACAGTAAATTATTACAAAACTATTTCTTTAGAGTTGTAGTAAGTGCTATGAAGTAATAAGGGGATTTGCCATAATCTTTTCTGGAAGGATCAATGTAGGAGTCTTGAAGAAATGATGGTTAAACTGAGATCACAATGTGTAGGGATTAGACTCAGAAGGAGGAGGGAACATTCCAGACAAAGAGAACAGCACATGAACAGGTCGTGAGGTATGAAGTAGCTCAGTAATTTCTAGGAACTGAAAGAAGGCTGACTTGGCAGGTAATAATTAAGAAACAGAAGGAGAAGGCCATATTGTGAATGGTCTGGTGAGTCATGTTAAAGATTTAAAATTTTTTTCCTGGCACAAACAGGTCCCATAGTGGATGATTAAAACTTGAACTTCCTACTCTTCTTTCTGCACTGGAACAAGAAATGTCTGGGTTCAACCGCAGCTCCGCCACTTACTTTGGATAGGCTTCAATATCCGTATTGGTAAAATAAGAGTAACGATAGTATCAATTTCTTAGGATTATAGAGGTGGGTGGGAGCATAAAATGTCTAGAACTGTACCTGACACACAGTAAAGTTACTGATGTTTTTAAAATATGGAAGAGAGATTCCCAGAAGCTGGTGTGGACCAGAAAGTTTTCAGAGAAATGGTAGCATTTGGACGCAATCTTAAAGTAGGATTTAGAGAGGAAGAAGAATACTTTTTGTGTGCAAAAGAAACACTTGTGTGTGCAAACCAAACATGACAGAGGCATAGAGGAGAGAAAGAACCAAATATGCTTGTAGGTCAGAATGGATAGTAGATCAGTTGGCTTGTAATGGTTATTTTGGAGTTACAGGTACTCCAGAAGGTGGTTTCAGGATGGTTTTGTAAGGCTTGGAAGAGCAAGCTAAGACATTTGCAGTCACTCTTTAGGTTGTACGTCACAACCTGTCTAAGTCTGCAGATAGGTTTTATGTGACCTAGGTGCTGGGTTTTTTGTTTGTCTGTTTTTGAAGTAGTTGTCAGTATTTACACATTGAAGGATTTCATCTAAAATTTAAATTTCCTTTAATGATTCAGTCTGGGCAGGGGGCTTCTTTTGAAAAAAAAAGCAGATTAACTGTCAGCGCTTGGTCAGCATTTTTGCTTGGCAACGCTTGGCTGGAACTGAGTAGCTGCTGTCCCAGGTGAAATCAGACATAATGATCACCAGGTGGGATGTAGGGAAGCAAGAGGTTATGATAAACCTGAGAATTTGACTCATATACCTAGGTGGAATTGATTGTGAATTAAAGATAATGATTTGAAGACTTGGCAAGAGCTTATAGGATTATAGGTTTGACTGACATTTGTAAAGATGTGAGAGCTAAAGCTTGGTGAGTGTTGAGTTGGGGGGGAGAGAGAGAGCAATTTAGAGAGAGAGAATGAACAAAATACGAAAAACTGAACTGGGAAGATAAATAGAAGAGGGGGAAAACCTGTGAGAGTGGATGAGGCTTGTTCAGAGAAGTAGGATAAGGAAGAGCAGAATATTTTGGTGCCATGGAGTAAGAGGGAGAGAAGAGATAAAAATAGGGAAGGTCAGTAGTGGTCAAGGGCGCTAGAGAAGTTTTGAGGCTATTAAGGACTGAAAGATAACAGTTTTGACGCAGAAATCTTCAGTCATTTTTAATAATGTGATGTCAGTGGAGAAGTGAAGGCCACAACCAGGATCCCGAAATACAGAGGGAACGGGTGGTAGGCAGAAACAGTCCAGGAACGTATTGGACAATGACGGGAAGGCGAGGCGAGATGACAGCATACCCACGCCTCTGGGTTACCTAAAAAGAAGTTTCCTCATTATCTTTCCTTTCCCCACCTCCCCCTTTAAGAGCATCTCTTGTTTAAAGGAAGAAGTGAAGAAATCTGTGAAATAGGAATGAAGGGAATTTTGCTTATTTTGAAACCTGTTCCTCATTAACAGGACTCCTTGTTTTTACACGTTGAACTTTGTGTGGTTTCTTATCTGCTGTTTTCTTTAGATGCCAGAAGTTCATGGAAAAAACAAAATGGACAAGTCTAAAAAATGGAATAAAAAGCTACTTAACAGATTTGCATGAGCTAGTTATCTAAGCATTTGATGGTGAGTTTGACAGGGAAGATAAAGAGACAGTTTAAAAAAAAAAGATGAAAGAACTAATATTTGTTGATTTGTTAAATTATTCTGGGGTTTCAGACCTGTCAGTAAGTGGTTCAGAGGGAAAAAAGTTCTTTATCTTTTACTTGCAACTTTTCTGAGTCTGACATTCTTTCAAAGGAAAACAAATAAGGAAAATACAATGTGGATTTTATATAATCAGAAAGTAATTTATTCCTCTACTGAATTTTGATTCTTTGGCAAACAATTAGCCACATTAAGCTGTCTTGGAAATTCAGCCTCCCTCCCTCTCTTTCTTTTCCCTAATAAAATTTCCTTCATATTTATCAGTGTATTTACTTCTAGTTGAAAGGTGAGAGTTTTATCTTGGGATGAAAAAAACGTATCCCCTTCTGACAAACTCTAAATGAAGTCAATTTATTCATAATATTGTGCACAGTACAGATACATTTAAATTTTAAATTATCATATTTTAGAAATGAAAAAATATTTTATGAAGGTACATGGTGAGCATGAGAAATGGTCTGTTAGCAATACTCTCCCTCAGATAGACTCATCAAGAAAGACCAATTTAAAAAGATGGGCTTTATTTTATATTCTGAAGGTCAACAGCTTGGTGCTGTGCTGTATCTAATTTTCTCAGTCTGTCATGCTGCTGAAAGTTCAGGACAGAACAGAGTGAACCACTGGAATGCTGTGATTACATAAGCAGGGATGGATTGCCTGACAAATGGCACAATCAATGCACAATGGAAATTCAATCAGCTGTGACCAATCTTCTACCAAGTGTGGGGTAAAGTCCACACTCTTAGTACCTCCTGGAAGGTGGCTTACTTTTTCCTTTGTTCATGCCATATACTATTAGTTGAGAAAAAAAATCCAGTAGTTGAAGTTATTTTTCTCTTCTTGTTCTCCTTTTCCCCCTCCAACTCCTCCTTTTTTTCATTTTCCCCTTTCCCTCCCCTTTTCCCCACATCATTCCTTGTTCTTTTCCTTCTTTTTTTTTTTTTTTTTCTGTAAAGAATTTCCACTTAAGCAGTGACTCTGTGAAGGTGGAATGATTTCTTTCTATTGTGTAAAATTTGTGAGAGAAACATGTGGGAGGCTAATGAATATTTGTGATAATGTATGTGAATGTAATAACCTCCTTACAGTTTTAGGAAACACATCTGAAAAACTTATATTCTTTATGTAAACCATGTGGTTAGAGAACTTATAAAAGGTATGAATTATATGTACTTTTGCTGGCATTATGGCCAAATGAGGTAAGGGACAATGCATAGAAAGGAGAAGTATTATTCTTAGCTAGGAAAATTGAAGTATAAGAATTTCCAGTTTGAAATCGTCCAGCTAAATAACTTAGAATAGCTGAAAACAGATCAGGTAACTACGTTAGAGGACAGAGTTTGATTTATAACTTTTAGGTAAGTAGTGAATTTTACTGATTTAAAATATTAGTTGCTCTAAGTAGGATAAAAGTGTCTAAAGTCTGTAGGTCTTGACTTAAGAGATAACTCTAGGCAAGAGGAATACCTTCTCTAGGTTTTGATGTTAGAATAGCAACATTTCCCAAGTATTATTTTTGAGATGTCTCTCCCAAGTGACATTAGTTAAGTAAAAGAAATTTGGGAAGATTAAGGGAAAAGGAAGAATGCTCTGTAGACATGATGAATATAGATATCTGTGCAAAAAAAGTAGTACAATAAAATGATAAAAAAAATTAGTAGCCAAAGGGATGTAAAATCATTATTATTGACTGTTTGCTAAAATAACTGTAAGTGAAAGCACTGGAACTTAGAAAAGTCTACTTTTGCACTAATCTCTTTGCTTTCTCTCCATGCTTTTTAAAATTTTCAGTTTCACCGATTCTCAATTGTGAGTTAAGTGCTTTTCTAGGCCACAAATGCACTGACATTGCCTTGCTCCCAACTCTCCCTGCTTAATCAAGGCTGAATGAAGTTTTACACTGTTACCGATGCAAATTTGTACAATATGCTATCATTTTCCCCTTGGGTAAAAATGTGGGTAGGGGGAAAAAGTGTTGAGGATTGTTATTAGTGGAGAAAAACAAATTGATTTCTGGGTTAAAACTTAGGTCCCCAGTCCTTGAGCAGTTTACCGTACCAAAATGCGGACTGGGTGAGTATTGCTGTTCAGCAGTGTCTGTTCTCTGCTTCTGAGCCCACAGGAGGGTCCAGCTTCCTCTCCCAAGGGTGGTTATGTGATTAGCTTTGGCTAAAGCAGCCTGAGAAAGGAGTGTCACTTCCTGTGAAACAATTAGTGGCTAATACTTCAATCCTTTGTCCTGCCTGTCAGTCAGAGCCATTGTGGAAGCGTGTATAGCCTGGGGAACAAATGGGAAGGTGGTGGTTCTTTGGGTAGTCCAATTGAAGCCTCATTAAGGGTACAAGAGTGAGGAATAAACATCGTTTCAAGTTATTGAGTATTCGCTATTGTTACTGTATGTAATCCAGCCTATTTTATTGATTGTGAAATCATTAATGTGTATATTAATAACATATAATAATAACATAGAACTTTTTGAAGGAACGTGTCCAGCGTATAGGGAAAACAGCTAGGCTTATGGTATCTGTGCTGTGAGCCAGATAGAATACTAAGTACTGGCATTTTGTTAATATTTCTAACAATCCTGTGAGGGAGGGGACCTTTTACTCTTGTTTGGTGTGTATGGAAATGAACATACAGAGAGTTTAAGCAAACTTGCCTAAACATATAAAACTAATAAGTAGCAGATCTAGGATTTGAACCCAGGCAGTCTGAATTTGGGCTGCCTGGGCGGCTCAGTGGTAAAGAATCTGCCTGCCAAGGAAGGAGACTCAGATTCAGTCCCTGGCTTGGGGCAGATCCCTTGGAAAAGAAAATGGGAACCCACTCCGGTATTCTTGCCTGGGAAATCCCACGGACAAGGGGCCTGGTGGGCCATAGTCCATGGGTCTCAAAGAGTTGGATATGACTAAACACAGAACATAGCACAGCACAGTACAGGTTGAATTTAGCATCTGTACTCTAAGTATACACTACATTATATTGTTTCCATAATACTTGTCTTAATTAATTTTAGCTTTTTTTTTCTTTCCCCTTCTCCACTGAAACTACTAAAAGTAACTTTAAAAATCTGGCTTTATATCTCAGAAACATTTGGAAAATATCTCTATTTTAGAATGATAGACTGATGTTCTTTGAAAAAATAAACTGTGTGTTTTATGTAAAATATTTAAAATGTATACAACAGTCCTAAAAGTGGTAGGAGAGGGACTTTATATTAATTGTTACCTACTTTAGAAATGTTTCCTGGACAGTAGAAAGCAATATTAATCCCTTCTATTAAGAATGCTAAGTTGGTTTTCTATCTTAAGGAAAATCTAATGACCACATTATTACTCATTGCTTATAGTGTGCTTTAGCGTTATTTTTATGAGAACATGTGACAAATAGCCTAATTAATTCATCTAATTATAAGTACTTGAAAAATTTCCTTTCTTCCAACTTCTCAGGAAAAAATAATAGGACTTGTTATATGTTTGTAATTATGGAAATTGTTATGATTATTTTTTAAAAAAATGCATTCAAGTATATACTTTTTAAAAAAATGCATTCAAGTATAATATTCTTTGCTGTTTTGCTTCCATTGCTTTTCATTTTGATCCTAACGCAAGTGGACAGACCTTGATACATAACACATGTTAAGTGCAGAGATGAGTTTTTTCCCCAAGGAATCATATTGCATCCATCTCTCTTGTTTCTAACATGAATATCTTATTTTTGAAATCTAGTACAAGGACCATGAACTGTGGGCTCTCTCACTAACCTGTGTTATTCCATAGGTGTTGCCAAACTTTAGGGAACAAATGATCTAAAAATGTTAAATCTTCCTTTGAGTGTCAAAGGGATGAGCCACAGCAATATCTGAAGAGTCTGTAATAGATTGAGAAGAAAACACACATGATTGTCCTCTAGCACATGACTGAGTTATTCATTCTTTTCTTTAAGACTGATGAATGCATGTCAATAATGATAACAGTGATAACAATCATGGCAATACAACGGAAGTCACTTTGGAGCACTTGAGCTGAGTCAGACTCTATGCTAATACTATATGTATACTTTGAATCCTTCTGACACCCTATGAGATACATATAATGCATTTTTATGACTGTGTAAACTGAAGGACAGAGCGATTAAGTAACTTGTAATATAGTGGTAGACTTGATTTTTCACACCCATTGGGTCACACTGTACGAGCCTAATTTCTGTAATGAATTGTGACTACACTCTTAAAAACTTCTTTTGCCTGCTTGTCACGTGACTGCACCTGGACAGTACAAAGGAATGAGAGCAAAGTTTGAATTAAAAAGTTTTTTTAATCAGAGTTGTAACTTCCTTTCTCTCATCTGTCCCCTGTGTTTCCATGTGTCTTCCATTTTCTTCTTTCATTTTGAAGTTTAGTGAAGTGAAATGGCTCAGTCGTGTCCGACTCTTTGGGACCCCGTGGACTGTAGCCTACCAGGCTTCTCTGTCCATGGGATTCTCCAGGCAAGAATACTGGAGTGGGTTGCCATTTCCTTCTCCAGGGGATCTTTCCGACCCAGGGATCGAACCCAGGTCTCCTGCATTGGAGGCAAACGCTTTAACCTCTGAACCACAAGGGAAGCCCACTCATTTTAGTGGAATTTAAATCTTCACTATTTTCCCAGAGTCAACTTGTACCTGTCTTCTTGGTAAACGGTTCTTTCCTAAAAAGCCTATCACCTCGAATCTTATTTCCCTTTAAGCTAGTTTGGCAAAGAATGCTCAATTCCCATTTGCATTTAGTCACTATACATCCACTATGTAAGCTCATCCTCCACTGATACTTTTCCTTTACCAGTAGCTTAAAAGATCACAGCCAGATGACAGAGGGCAGGGGTCAGGTCTCCGCCATTTTGGCTGTCTCCACCGTGGAATGCACCTGACCTTGTATATGTCTGTCAAACTGCTTCAGGTTTAAGAGTTGTATCAATGTCATTTTACCAGATTGTCATTTTTTAGCCACCTTATTTAGTAAACATATTGGCAGATAAACAAAAGAAAACTCACTATTTAAAAGTAATAAAAGACAAATACCATATAATCTTACTTATGTTGTTTAGTCACTAAATCATGTCTGGCTCTTTGAGACCCCATGAACTGTAGCCCATCAGGCTTCTCTGTCCGTGGGATTTCCCAGGCAAGAATATTTGAACTGGGTAGCCGTTTCCTCCTCCAGGGGATATTCCTGACTCAGGGATCAAACCCATATCTCCTGCATTGCAGGTAGATTATTGATCACTAAGCCACTAGGGAAGCCCTGATCTTACTTATATGTAAATTCTAAAAACCATAGCAAACAACAAAACAAAAAGCAGGCTCACAGATGCTGAGAACACGTTGGTGGTTGTCAGAGGAGATGGAGTTGGGTACAGGTGAACTGGGTGAGGGACATCTTAAATACTTAAGTACTTGAGTGTGTGTGCATGCACATATGTGAGTGTGTTTGTGAGTGTGTTAAAGCATCACAGAACACAAATATATATTATTACAGTAAGAATAGCACTAGTAATATCCCTTACCATAGGTTTTTGATGACTTGTTTGCTGACCTGTTATAAAAGTGGAGTTTTTTTTTTTTGGTTCTAGAACTTATTTATTCTCAATCTGTCTGTTCTTCATTTATTCTTCCTTTCTTTCTATTGTTCACTCATTAAATGTTTACTGAATGCTCATCTAGGCCAGGCACTATTCCAGGTGCTGAATAAGAGTCCAAGTAGAGTATAACGTTGAGGAGTGATTTCATACATCAAAGGAAAAAAGTTTTTGCTTGTAATAAGATAGCTTTCATTTTCCTATTTAATAAAAGGAGAGTAATCATATGAGTGATATGGACTATCGAGTTATTTTCTGAAAATATGGGTAGTAAAATTTGCTTTCTTTTGCAATCAAGTCTACCCTGAATTACCTTTGACCATTGAGGTGTGAGCAACTAGAATATACAGGCTCACATTATGGTGAACCGTGGCCATTTTCTAACTAATAAATCCTTTGATACATAAAGTAATCAATTTTAATTTTATCCCTTTGTGCAGCTTCTTATTTTCTGCTAGAAGTACTAACACCCAGGAAAGTTAGGAAAAGACAAGTAACACAAAAAGAGTAAAGAGAAATAATGGGCTTGGTTAGCATCAGCTAGATAATGAACTCTTGGATAATTGAGCAGGCTGCACTGCATTCAAGTTTCAAATTAATGAAATGTGAATGGAAAATGTTTAATCTATGATATTATATGTAGACAGTGAGGGAATTGGCAAGGATGGAGCACAGACAGTTTGTGACCTTGTTGTTAGATTATTTTGAGGATAAGACTAGGGGAAAACAAAAAAAATTTGTCTACTTTTCTTAATATTTTAATTTACACTCATTGGTATCTGGTTGGTTAAGTTGGCTTTAGTTTCCGGCTGTGTGCTAAGGTGGTTTTGGCAAGAGTGAAGGTGGAAAATTGGAAGAGATTTAGTGGGGTTTAATTTAAAAAGCAGAGATTTTATCATCCAAAAGCCTTGGTTTGAGACATAGATTTTGAATTACTTTTCATTGACATTTCTTATTCGAAAGTAATTCTGACTGAAATTTAGGCTTATTCCTTTTTTCCCCTCAGAAAATGCAGTGTTATTTTAAATTTTAGTTGTGTAAACTCAGGAAAGCCAGAATAGATGGAATATCAATTATCGTTCAATATCTAATCTCATATATATCTTGGTCTAGTTGGTATATTTCCCTTCAGTCTTTCATTTTAAGTTTTTATTTTGGAATAATTATAGACTCATGAGAAGTTGTAAAAATAGTACGAGGAGGTCATTTATACCCATCACTTAGCTTCCTCCAATGGTAACACCTTACATGACTATAGTGTAAATTATCAAAACAAAATTGACATTGGTTCAATACAATTAACTTGACCAACCAACTTACTCAGATTCACCAGGTTTTGTTTTTTGTATGCATTGTGCTTTAAAAAAATCTAGTATCTATATCTGTTTGTCAGTTTGTTTGACTCTCTAGATCTCTACTTTTTTTCTTACAGAAAAATAGCATTATAAAAAAATAGAATTATAGAGTTATACTGTTCATATTGTTTGATAGCTTATTTTCCCAGCTGGAGTAAGTTTTTTTTTTTTTTTTTCTTTCCATATCTCTGTTCTTCTATTCCGTGATTTTAATGTATGCAGAATATTTAAACATGCTGGGTGAATGTAAAATTAATTTTTTTCACATTCCCTTCCTGTTGATTTTGAGGTGGTTTCTCTTTACTTGCAAGAATACTTTCTTCTTTGGAGACAGCATTCTAAAGAACTCTGTGTCTCTGCCTCTGACTGTCCATCTGTCTCTGTTTCTTTCCTTCCTTCTTGCAGATGAATTCTTAGATTTCTGAGTCAAAGGAATTATACACTTTCTGATATATATAGTCAAAATTTTTCTCCAAAAATATTAATAAATATTGTGAGTAAGGCTCCATAGCCTTTTTCCTTTTGAGATATTTAGAGAATAAATAAAGATAATAATTTAGTGGACTGAACATTGGGTGTTTTTAAGATCTTAACAATGTGTCACATTTGTTTCAGATCATTTAATTTTAAGAAATAAAACAAAATTGATGCTCCCTGTGTATCTTCCCCAATTATATAGTCTTTACAGAAACAATCTCCGAATAATTTAGAAGTCTCAATGGGAAGAAAAGTTCTTTTTAGACATTCTAAAATGATTGATTGTATTCTTCCTCTTTAATAAGAGCTTGTATAGACCATTTCTCTGCGGACATGAGCTAAGTGTGTAGAATGAGTTAATAAATGTGGTATCTGCCTTCTGGGAGCCTCTACTGTAGAGGACAGTTTCCTCAGAACATTGTAGTGTCATTCTGCCTGAGTTATAGCCTTAATGAGAAAGAAAGGGATAGCTACGATGAAGACGTAATGTAAACGTACAGAAAATTACAGCCCTGAAGTCCTCAGGTTTAGAGCACATTAGCTTCAACCCCCTATTTTCCCCCTCTCTTCTTCCCATTTCTCCCTGCTGCTGCTGCTAAGTCGCTTCAGTCGTGTCCGACTCTGTGTGACCCCATAAACGGCAGCCCACCAGGCTCCCCCATCCCTGGGATTCTCCAGGCAAGAATGCTGGAGTGGGTTGCCAGTTCCTTCTCCAATGCGTGAAAACCAGAGCAAAATAACACCATGTCATCAAATTGGCTTTTTCTTCCCTTGCATGGTGCTGGGGTTGCTCTCTCTTTCTATCCTTTCCTTTTTTAAAATCACGTCATCACGTTCTTTATCAAGTCATCATCATCATTAGGATCAAATGCTAAAAGGCATCTTCTCTTTCTTCCATCAGATGCAGGTTGCCATTGGAGAGTGTGCACCCTCTTCAGCCCGCTCTGATTCTCTGGATGGTTGGGAGGTTTCAGGGTTACCTCCTTAAGGTCTCCATACGCATCCTGGTCTGTAGGTCTGGTTTTCCAGGAACCTGCTCGGATGTGCAGTTCTGTTCCTTATGAGCTCATCGTGATCTGTTTCTGAGTTGGTTGACTGAGGACCACTGCTCCTGAGTGCCCTAAGTAGTTCTCTTGAAAAGGGATAAATTTAACTTTCCTTTAGAATGTACTTTTAAATATATATTTACTGAGGATTATGTTTAGATTTTAATAAATTTATGCTTTGAAATTTTAATGTCTTGATCTTAACTTTTACATTTGACCTTAATTATGATTTTAGCTTTTCCTTTTTTGAATTGAGTTGAATTTTGCTTCAATTCTTCATTTTTCCTGCAGTTCCTCTAGAATAAAAATAAAACTAGCAAGATAAAATTGTGTCCTCATCTTCTGCTTTGAATTTAGCTGCCAGGCATGACTCACAACCTAGGGCTCGTTAGGATCGCTCATTCATGCCTTTTCTGTCTATTGACAGTGGATCCAGTTCAGATAACAGGTATTGATTTCTTGAAAGCCTTTCTTTTTACTCTTTTTTCCTGTTGGCTGCATTTCTCACTACTGGCAGTTCTCTCTGTTTTAATCCGAGATGATCTGGCAGGGGTGCAGATTATTATTTCATGTCCTTTCATGCTGAGATGGGACAGTTTGTGGTGAAAGCTGGTAGGCTGGGGCCAGGTTCTGAGTGTATTTACTAGTGTGGAAATTATCACTAGGGCTAAGGAGCACCTCTCACTTTATGTTAGGTTTCTCTGTTAAAATATAGTCCTATAGAGAGATGTGCTTTCCAGCTTCTTTTACAAACACAATATCCCTAGTGGTTAAATGAGCATGAGGTTATTATGCTGCCCCAAGTAAGCAATTACCCAATTTGGAGGGTTTCCTGGAACAGTCAGTTGATACTGTCCAAGGCCAAGTACCTGTAACTTAGATGAGATGTCACAGTGTGAGAAAAGCAATATGATACCCTCTTAAAAATGCTTAAAGCCTTCTCTGTGTCCAATAGTAGTCTTTTGGGCTAGTCATTGTTTTTGCTGAGCAGTTAAGTTACCTCATGAGACCCTTATTCTTATTTGTGTTAATGTGTCAGAAGAGTGCTATTTCAATATACACTCATTCACACTTGCAGCATTAATTTAAAAATAAATTGAGCATTTGCAATATGCCATTAATCTGGCTCAGAGGGTAAAGCGGCTGCCTACAATGCAGGGACCTGGGTTCTATATCTGGCTCGGGAAGATCCCCTGGAGAAGGAAATGGCAACCCACTCCAATACTCTTGCCTGGAAAATCCCATGGACCGAGAAGCCTGGTAGGCTACAGTCTATGGGGTCACAAAGAGTTGGACACAACTGAGTGACTTCACTTTAATGAGCTAGCACACGGCCTGTGCCCATAGGACATGGTGTCTAGTGAGGGTACAAGAATTACTCAGATTAGCACACAGACATGGAAAATTGGAAAGTCATCACATTTTCCCTGGCGTCAGAAAGTACTGGGTTCTAGTGCAATGTGTTAGTTTGAGAATTCTGGGAAGCTTTTTGACCTCTTTAAGCCTCATTTCTCATCTATAAGACAGATCTAGTATTGTCTTTCTCAAGGGATAGCCTGTGGATTAAATGCTTTACCAAACTCAGAACCTGGCCCATTATTGGTAATTAACAAAATGCGATTCCTTCTCTTACTTCGAAAAGTATTTATTTTTCTTTTTTATTTCAGGTCTCCCTTAAAGAGAACATAAACCTGATACCCAGAGATGATAAAACCTCAGTTTTCTTGGATACACCCTTCTTCCTACTTCAAGCTCCTTTGATTTGTTTCTACACTTCCCCCACTTTTTTTTTTTTTTTAACTTCCTGTGATTTTCTAGGCTAGTCAATAGATCCGAACTGATTATCTTTCCTTGTTTGCCTCCCAGTGTGACCTGAAATCCCATTCTGAACAGGGCATTCCCTTTCAAAGGCCTCCCCTTCCTTGACAAGGTAGTCAAGGCTTTTAAGGTAAGGCTTCCACTGGTCTTTCTTGCCTTAGCTCTTGTTATGCTCCCACCATAGACACACGTCTCTTCCTTCTGCAGCACTGATGCGCTTGTAAAACAGAACCTGAACTTTGCCCTGTTTTTCCCTTTCCCACTTGCCAATGCCGTTAAAAAACAAACAGTATTTCCACTAGTGTCCTGTCCTCCTTCCCTCAGCTGCCTTCACGTTTTGCCCTTCTCTTTGAATACAGTCCAGCTGAAAGATCGGCATAAATAAAGAGAAACTTCTCTTCACATCATAAAGTCTTGCCTTGTCTGTTTTCCAAGTCCTCTTTTCCCTTACACTCCTGCGTCCACTGAAAGGTGACCTCAGGCCTCATCGCTCGACCCAAATTCCTCTTCCAAATACTCATCAGTGTCAATTTGTTGCTTAACTCTACGTACTGACTTCAAGTCCTTAGCTTGTTTGATCTCTTTAGTATTTGACTCTGGGGACCATCTCTACCTCTGAAATTCCCCGTGGCTCTGTTGTCCAGGATGGTAGCCTATAGCCACATGTGTTTATTGAAATTTGTTTAGTTTAGTTAGAATTAAATAAAATTTAATTTACATAGCTAATATGGCTATTGAGTATTTGAAAGGTGGTAAGTGTGACTGAGGAGCTACATTTTAAATTTGTGTTTTAATTAGTTTAAATTTAGCCAGCCACTTGTGGCTAGTGGCTATTCTGTTGAGCAGTGGAGATATAGTACAGTTCTATCATCACAGAAATTTCTGTTGGACAGGGCTTCTCTGGAGTCAAGATTTGCAGAATTTTTCTTTAAGGGGCAAAATGGTAAATATTTGGCTTTTCACGCTAGATAGACTTCATTGCAACCCCTTAATTCCTCTGTTGTCAAACAAAAGCAGCTACAGAAAATATATAAACCAACTAAGTGTGACTGTGTTTCAGTAAAGCTTTATTTATACAAAGTAATGGTGGGCCAGATCTGGCATGTGGCCAGAATTTGCTGACCCTT
The DNA here is from genome assembly GCA_006410875.1 of Neotragus pygmaeus. Taxonomy (NCBI): domain Eukaryota; kingdom Metazoa; phylum Chordata; class Mammalia; order Artiodactyla; family Bovidae; genus Neotragus; species Neotragus pygmaeus. Next base: position 33,531 of record SJYV01017336.1, read on the forward strand.
CTCGAGCCCTGGTTTCACTTCCTAAAACATTTTTTTTTCATTCTTCTGTATTTCTCAGATCTCTCCTTCCTGTCCATCTTTATCATCACAATACTTGATTACTGCAAAAAATCTCATCAGTCCCCTCTCCCATGTCCTGCTGCAGTTCATTGTACCCATTGCCACAGAACTGTTCTTTCATAATTCATCAAAGTCAGATCATCATTTGTCAATGTATGTAGTCATGGTAATCACCTCATAGGGTTACTGAAAGAGGTCAATGAAATGTGTATAAAATTGTGCTCATGGTGGATTTAGATTTCTCTTATATTAACTCATCCATACAGAATAGTGTTTGTGACCCAGGGTGTGACATCCTGACATCCAGTTCCAGCTTGTCCACTATGGATCTGACATAGGCTGCATAAGCTCTGTGTACCTCAGTTTCCTCATCTGTAAAGTGAGGATATTCGTATACACATAAAATGTTTGGGAGAATTAAATAATTTGTATTAAATGCTCATAGTATTATGTTGATATAGAGTAAGGGCTACATAGTTGGTTTTCATTTTATTTTTCTAGTTTCATAGGTGATTGAAGAAAGACTTAGATACGTTAATATATCTGCATTCATGCAACTTGTAAACAACATGTCTGAGATTTGAACTCTGGTCTTTTGACTTTAAAGCCCAGGCTTACTACATTCATTTCAACATCCACCACTCCTTACACGTATCCCTGGTTGGAATTAATCTCTTTTTGCTGTGCTTTCATCATACTTAGTTTGTACTTCTGTTAGGAAATTTGCCACATTTTGCTTCTTATTATAGTTATTGCAAATTAGTCTGCCTTTCAGAGTAGAGAACATGTTCCCAGTTATATTTTTTCCCCTTCCTTCACAGTCTCAGCTAATCAACAACAAATTATTTATTGTTAAATTTGTTGAATAGAAAAATGTTTTTAAAATATTATTGACAGTTAATAGTGGAGACTATAATCAGCTATAGTCTTATAAAATAATGAATTATTATAAAAATTATATGTTTATTATTATTTTAGTTTATAGATTTAGTATTTTAGTATACAGATAACTAAATGTATTCACCATCATCAAATTGTTTTCAGTATGTTGCTTCTGGTTTATTTAATTTTTGAAAAAGAGCTTGGAGTTTCTTTTTTTCCCCTGAAACTATGAAGACTCAACTAGGAGATCTTCAAAGAAGGAAATTATAATTTGATCCAAGGAAGAAAGCTCATATCAGAAGGTAAATTATAAGTTAGACTTTCCAGTTATTTAGCAGTGAAAATTTAGAGTGGAGAAATCAGTAGCTGAGTATATAGAGAGGGTTACAACGTTGTCACGACTAAATATGGTTTTGCTGGAGGAAGCTGTCAATAGTTATTTCATGGAAACGGAAATATTGCAGTTTGTGAAAGCGTTTCATAGGCCACCCTGTTAAAAGCATTGCTTTATTAAATTTTAGTCTTGGCATGGGAGGCAGTGGTAGGATTGAGAGGAACATTTTAGACTTTACTGATTTAACTTTTCATTGCTGGATAATCAGATTCACAGAATAAATTTCTATCAATTTCCCCTTCTGAAACAAGGATTTTTATTTTTTTGAGTGTCAGAATTTCTTTTTCCTTTTGTAATGTTTGAAGATCGACTTAGTAGTGAATTATCTTCAGGAAATCTAGAAGGAATTTCAAGATGTTTCTTCTTTCCAGAGCCCCCCTTAGTCCGGACTTTGTGAGCTCAGATACTGATAATAGCTTATCTCTGATTTCTTTTCAAGGAATCTAACATTATTGCTACAGAATTACACTAGCTGAGATTTCCTCCCATTTTGTTTGTCCTAGAATTCATTCCTTTGGCTCTTAAATTATAAAATAGGACAATTTTGAAAGCTAGTTTGAATTTGTATAGATCTTAAGACTTGTATCAGGATAGATTAAGTCATCCTGCAGGAATAAACAGCCCTCAAATCTCTGTGTTTTAAAATAGCCCAGGTGTATCTCACTCATATTACAGGTTTATTTTGGGTTACCCAGGAGATTCGCTCCATGTCATCCATCCTAACTCAGGGATATAGGCTGATAGTGCAGTTGCCATTTGGAGTATCCTTGTGGCAGGGAGGAGGAGAAGTTGTCAGCGTGCATTTGCTCTTGAAGACTCCATATATTACCTCTGTTGCCATTTCATGGGCCACAGCAAGCCACACAGTTATACTTTATTTCAAGTGGATGTGAAAGTGCAGTCCTACAAGTGCTTGGAATGAGGACAGCCAAAATCACAGTGGACAGCAGGAATAATGATCACAAATTTATGACAGATCTCTCTATGTGATTTGAAGGTTCTATCTAGCTATTTATTGTTGACTCTTCAGCTGCTTGAGGTTAATTCTGATGAAAAAAAATAAAAAGAACAGAGTTTTTATGGCCCAAATTTTGGTTTCTTAAAACTGAGTTTAGATGTTATCATATATGTAAGAAATGCTTCTTTTTTACCAGAAGAATATTTAGAAAAGGTGTTTTTATTATAAAGTTTTTCGCTAATGATAGCTTTGCTGATTACAGAGTTGATTCAGTCAGATCAGAAGAAAAGCCATCTAGACAAAGCATTTAAAGTTATTTAAATCATCTGTTCAGCATATAAATACATGCTCATACATGCTCATGAAAATTACATAACAGGAAATATTTATCATTTAAAAATATAGACTATCCCATTCTCCATTCTGTCCCTCAACTTTCTCTTACGCAGAGTTTACCACTGGTAATGTTTTGCTGTCCATTTTTCTAGACTCATTGTGCTTTTATGCAACACAGAGATGAACATGTAAGCAACTTGCTATGACTATGTTAAAAGTACATTTTGTATATGTGTGTGTGTATGCATATTCCTAAATTGCTGAACTAATTTACTTGCTCACCTTCTTTATGTGAGAATGCCAGTTTCTCTTTACTATCACCAACAGTGTGTATACTATATTTTTTGTACCAGTTGGCTCAGACGGTAAAGCATCAGCCCACAATGCCGGAGATCCGGGTTAGATCCCTGGGTCAGGAAGATCCCCTGGAGAAGGAAATGGCACCCCACTCCAGTACTGTCGCCTGGAAAATTCCATGGATAGAGGAGCCTGGTGGGCTACAGTCCATGGGGTCGCAAAGAGTCGGACATGACTGAGAGACTTTACTTTCACTTTCAATGTAGAAAAATGACTTCTCATTATTATTTTAATGTTCATTTTTTTGATGTTTGTAGGACTGAGTACCATTTTTATGCTTTTTAGCTATTATCATATTTTTCCTCTGTGGATAGTGTGCTGAAATTCTTTGCCTATTAGATTTAATTTTTTTTCTTATTGACTCAGCAGGAGCACTTTGAATATTACTGAAGTTGCAAATGTACCTTTCCCCTTGTTAGTTAGGGCTTCCTAGGTAACTCAGATGGTAAAGAATCTGCTTGCAGTGCAAGAGACCTGGCTTTGATCCCTGGGTTGGGAAGAGCCCCTGGAGAAGGGAATGGTTACCCACTCCAACGTTCTTGCCTGGAGAATTCCATGGAGAGAAGAGCCTGGTGGGTTACAGTCCATCGGGTCCCAAAGAGCTGGACACGACTGAGCAACTAACACCTACTTACTTGTTAGTTATGTTGAGAATATGCGCTCCCCACCCTCCCCACACCTCGACTTTACCTTGTCTTCTATTTTATGCACACATAAACACATAATGTACACATACACACATGCACATACCACCCAAATGTGCTCATCTGAGTGTGAGGTTCAGCAGGTAGCTGAGTGGGAAACATTTCAAAATCCAAGTGAGGATCCATGTTCACTCATCAGTGGATGCAGGTTTTGATTGCTACAGTCCTTCTTTCTATAATTTTTCAGGGAGAAGAGGGCATTTCCAGGTGGCAATGGTATGCAGAGTTTCTGGGCCTCTTGGAAGTTAAGTAGAGCGTTGTTCCTGTTTTACAGGTCTTAAATCTTCAGGACAATTATGCATGCAGAGATTATACTTGTTTCAGAAAGACTAGGAAGGTCAACTTTTGCATGATGCGTATTTGTGAGTGTGTGTTTGATTATTATTAATTTTCCATCTAAACACCAATGACCCATTCTTTATTCCTACCTCCCCCTGATCTGGGAGTTATTTCAGAGCTTTATTAGAAGAGAGGTTTTCTGTTAAGTGTTTGTATTTCCTGCTTAGTATTTATAGGTTCCTTATGAATGTATTCTGTGGTAGGGCTGTATACATTTTTCTGCTCCTCCTTTTTTATTCTTTTATTTTAACTTAGCAGTATATAAAATGTCACAAATTCTGTGGGTCTGCCATGTTTCTTGTGATTTCTGGATTTAGCAGTCATTGATCCTATCTGTTTTATAAATTAAAATTTTTTCCACTTTTCTTATCTAGTGGTAGCACTAGATCAGGGTCCCGGGGTTCCATATTGATTTCAATTTTATTTCAGTTTTATATTTTTTCTCTATTCAGGTAGATATGGCAATTTCAGATTGCTTCCAATTTTCTGCAGAAGGAATTCAGGGCAGGGGTTGGGTAGGATAAAGAATATGAAGTTTTTTCCTTTTTGCAGCAGAATTAAATCTGACTGAATTTAAAAAGAGAGCTATTCAAAGACTGTATTGGCAGAACACTCCAGAGGTTATGTCTAGGGGCTGTATATCTCTGATTCTGATGTCCATATATGTATGTACATACATACAAATATATGTGTGTTTCTGTGTGATACATGAAATACTAATACATTTGGGAAGACTGGAGCATCACAAATGAATGAAAACATGGTTAGTCAAAAAAACCACCATGCTTGGAAAATTGCTGATGAATAAACAAATTTAACTGTATTGCCACATCAAAAAAAAATATATATATACACATATACAAACACATATATTATAGTGCATGCCAAGTCATTTAAGTCGTGTCTGACTCTTTGTGACTCCATGGACTGGAGCCTGCCAGTCTCCTCTGTCCATGGGATTCTCCAGACAAGACTACTGGAGTTGGTTGCCTTGCCCTCCTCCAGGGAATCTTCTGACCCAGGGATCGAACCCAAGTCTATTATGTCTCCTGCATTGGCAGGCAGGTTCTTTACCACTAGCACCACCTGGGAAGCCTATATATCATAATATCAACATTAAAATATAATATATAACAGATTTTACCCACAGATTATATATGTATATAAATAATACATAAGTTTTTATTAACAAGTCAATAATACCTTTAAGACATCAGTATAAAACAATTAAACCAGAAGAGAGTAATATGAATTATCTTAGAGGGGAAATTGTGATGGAAAATTGTGAATTTATTTGATGACATATGAATTTAAAATATCTTTCTGTTAGGAAACACCATAAATTAAATTTGTGAATAAATTGAGAAAATAATTTATAAGTGTTAGACTTAAATTCAATATCCTATATAAAGAGCATTTAAAAACTGGCAAGACATTGTGTTTAATACTAGCAGTCACATAAAGCAAAACTAAAACAACTTTTTACTTCTAAAGTTGAAGAAGATTGAGAACAATCTGTGTTTAGAGTAGTGTGATAAAATGAACTTTCAGGTAATGCTGATGGTAATACAAATTGATTCAACATGTCCAGAAAGCAATTTGGTCATTTGTTGTGTGAAAGTCTCTGTGTGTGTGTGATTGTAGGAATCTTGTTGACATATATAATAAAAAAGCAATGTGACTAATATTTCTGTAAAAGAAATGTCATCCTGGGATCATTTAAAATAATGACAGTATTGTGAAAAGCAATTTGCCACAATGCAAGGGAACTTTGTGCTTAAATAGTGCTGCAGAAGATATTATTGAAGAGCAATTGAATGGAATATAATGCCTTGATGAAACATGTTTTGAGAATTTTTCAGGTCATTGAGAAAAAACTTGTAATGTGTTCTTAAACAGAGGCAAAATATTTACATGTAGAAAAAATAAAAGAAAATACTCCAAAGCATATTTACTGGGTTTTCTACAGTGAGCATTACTGATTTTAATAATCTGGGCCGACAAACCATTTAAAATCTTCTCATAAATTTTTAGAAGGGGTAGTGAAGAGACAGCACATGGAAGGCATTCAGTTGATCTTCACTGAAATGATTTGGTTTGAAATGAAATGAAATCTTGTAATAGTAATCAGATCTTCGAGCTGTGAGGCCTTTTGCCGGTCACTTGGTCCCGTTATCTGCAGTAATCCAGCCCTTAAGTTTAGCCAGTTTATAGCAGTATATTCATTACCTATAACCACCTCTGGAGCCACACCATGTCACTCCATTCAACAGTTCTTGCTTGCAGGCCTTTCCTTCTGTTTGAATTTCTTTCCTGTCTGTCCCAAAGGGTACCTTAAAATTCTTTAAATTTATCTAAGGGCATCTTTATAAAAGATAATACTAATGTGCAAATAATTTAAGTTTTAAGCCACCCAAAATCTGCAAATAATTGGAAAAGAAACCCCTACCAAAGTTCTTTGAGTATAGGTGAATTTTGGGTGCTATCTATATCTTTGCTATTGTAAATAATGCTAAAGTGAACATAAGGGTGTATATATCTTTTTGAATTAATGCTTTTATTTTCTTCTGGTAAGCACTCAGAAATGGAATTGCTAGATTTTATGGTAGTTCTGTTTTTAATTTTTTGAGGTGCCTCCATATTGTTTTTCATAATGGCTGAACCAATTTACATTCCGACTAACAGTGCACAAGGGTCCCTAGGGTTGTTTTTTAATATAGGTGACTTTATACACATGAAATATTGGTCTAGAGTAAGCTATTAATAAATATTACTTAGAGACTTTCATGACAAGGTGGACAAAATGTACTTTTTCCTATTCATTCCATTAAATATAGCTAAAACATAGGATATTACGTATAAAACACACATAAGAAGACTCTGAAAGGAAAAGAGAAGAAACCAGATCAGCTCAGATATAGGACCGGAGAAATGATATGACACTTGAATTCCCTGTTTTCTTTTTTGCTTATATGTCCTAGACTGAGCGCAGGAGAAGGTGGCAATTCAGAAATGCCAATGAATGTAGAAAAAAAGGTTCAGCAAATTTTCTCTTTGGATCCCTCCCCCTATACCCAAAATAAAAAGGGGGTAGGGAAGGGCAGCCTGCCAAGACAGGACATCTTTGGACAGTCACCACTCCAATCCAGTCAAACTGTATGGCAAACTGGGATCCCCATCCCGTCCTCATCAGTGAAAAGATGGTGAAGAATCTAGACTTCTACTTTGCAAGGCTGTATCAAGAGTGCCCTAAACATTGCCAACTCCCGTAGCGGTATCAGAGAAGGTTTTATCAGGAGCTGGAACTTTCATTACAGCTGAGATACAGAGGTAAGGAGGCTCTTGGCCCTGGCAGTGTCCGTGGAGTCCATGTGGGGAGTCTCAGTGAGGCGCCATCCCCCTGGATGGCAGGATGATGTAATGGAAGCCTAGTGGGAGCCTGGATGCCATTCCCCCTGGGAGCCAGGATGATGTAATGGAAGCCTAGTGGGAGCCTGAACTTTGACCCTAGCTCAGTGGTAAGGAGGGTCCCTCTTACTCTCGTCAGTGTAAGCAGAGGCCTAATGAGGAGCTGGAACTTAAGCCTGAGTAAACATTTTTTACTTTTTTTCTTGATGTGTTAGTTAATTATGGCCCTAATTATGCTTCATATCTCCACAAAAATCTGAGTCAGAAGATGCTTATTCATCAGTTAATCTGTAGGTTGTCATGGGATCAGCGTGACTGGGAATGTTGCTCTCAGACATCTATCTGGTTGAGTTGGGCTCCTTGCTTCTTTCGGGCTCTGCTTCCACCTGCCAATATTCATTCCGTGCTCCAGGCTGAAGAGGAGGCAGCAGGAATGCCTGGAGGCTCTTCTCCAGGAGAGGGTAGAGGTGCTGGAGAGCCAGCCTAATTATATCTGCTGTGCCAAGTGCTTTCAAGTAAGTGCATGCCTCTTGTCTGCTGATTAGCCAAAGCAGGTCACGTGGATGGCTCCAAAGTCAGGGGAAGTATTCTCCACTGGTGAAAATGGAGGCAAGAGGAAGAGACAAAATATTTTTAACAGAAGAGGCAAGGAGAAGAGACTGTTTTTGAACAAACGTGGAATCTATTGCACTTGGCAGTTCAGAATCATTGTGTTAATTACTCATTGTGCTGTACTGTAAGGTCATCATTTTCACCATCACTGATGTGTGCAATGTCATTTGATGCTGATTAAATGATCCCTCCTCCTACTGCCGTCTGATATTTCTTATTGCTGCCACTGCATCTATAGGTGTATTACCTGCTTCCTTTCTCACAGGGCTATTTGAATGAGTACCTGATGGCGACACTCAGTTTTATAAGGGGACTTTTTCTTGTTGCTTCAATATTTTCCTATTATTTTGCATTTTTATAATATTTGCTAGTCTGATGTTAGAACAAATGAACCATTACTGTACTTATATTTTTTATCTAACATTCTCTTCCTAAAAAACTGGAAAATTCAATTCTCAGGGAAATGAGTTATATTTTCTTAAAAATTATCTCCATCTATCTACATTATATCTGTATTTTCAAAGGGATGCACTCAGCAATTAAGAGATAAGGTAGTGCATTGAGAAGTTTAAAAAGTTTATTAACCATGTGTGCATGTTGATTGCTTATTCAAATTATGAAGCGTCTGAAAGTTCTGAAAAGAACTTAACTATACTTTGTGTAGACTTCCCTGGTGGCTCAGACGGTAAAGCATCTGTCTACAATGCAGGAGACCTGGGTTCGATCTCTGGGTTGGGAAGATCCCCTGGAGAAGGAAATGACAATCCACTCCAGTACTCTTGCCTGGAAAATCCCATGGACAGAGGAGCCTGGTGGGCTACAGTCCATGGGGTCGCAAAGAGTCAGACACGACTGAGTGACTTCACTTTCACTTTTCAGATACTTTGTGAAATTGGGGGTATTATATTTAATTGAAACAAATATATGTCTTTCAAGGAATATAAATATTTCAGAGAAGAATTGATTTCTTTCCAGTAAGTCTGTCTTTTTATAGCAGATACCCAGACTTCAGTCATGCATCTCCTATTTGCCCTCTCAGCTTAGTGCATCTCTGTTGCAGTTGGGTACAATTCATTTCATCCATGTGAAGTAGATTATTTTGTATACTCTAGTATACTGTAGTATACTCTAGTTTCTGTATACTCTAGTTTCATCCTGAGCAATAGAATCCACAAAATTGTCACCTTGAAGTGAACTGAGTGAAGTGAAAGTCACTCAGTCGTGTCCAACTCTTTGTGACCCCATGGACTGTATAGCATGTGGGGTTCTCTAGGCCAGGATACTGGAGTGGGTACCCGTTCCTTCTCCAGGGGATCTTTCCAACCCAGGAACTGAAGCCAGGTCTCCCCCATTGCAGGCAGATTCTTCACCATCTGAACCACAAGGGAAGCCCCTCTTGAAGTGCGAGGTATATTTTCTTCTAGTGCACATGAAAATAAATACATATTTATTAAAATCAAAATGTCACTTCTGTACCATCTTAAATAGTTTGCAGCCATCTTTACTTGGTATAACATGTATGGGAAAACACTGTTTTAAGGGCAGTTCGCCAAACTAGAACTACGGAAACCTAGTTAAGCAACGTATATGTTTTGAAAAGAGTCGTTCACTTTTACTTTCCAATTATTTTTCAGGTTTGTGGAAGGGATGCTTAACATTTGTTACAATGCCATCGATCGTCATATTGAAAATGGTAAAGGAGATAAGATTGCTATCATTTATGACAGTCCTGTTACAAACACTAAAGCCACTATTACCTATAAAGAAGTCCTGGAACAGGTAATATTATTAAGTTTCTATACATGTTCTTTGGAAATCATACAGAAATTAATTTAAATAGCATACATTCTCACTGCATAGCCTTAATACTCTTAATTCATTGACATGTTATTGTACTTTTAGTGCACACTGTAAATAGATGTGTGTTTACTCATTTAAATGGTTTTTATTCTTTATATTTTACAGTACTGAGTTACTCATTTTATTATTTTTAAACATTTTTATTGTATTATAGTTGCTTTACAATGTTGTGTTAGCTTCTACTGCATAACAGAATGAATCAGCCATATATACACAAATATCCCCTCTGGATTTTCCTCCCACTTAGCTCACCAGGGTGCATTAGATAGAGTTCCCTGTGCTGCACTGTATGTTCCCATCAGTTGTCTATTTTATGTAGCGTACCAATCATGTAGCATTTCCCAGGTGGCTCAGTGGTAAAGAATCCACCTGCCAATGCCGTAGACATGAGTTCGATCCCTAGGTGAGGAGAAGGAAATGGCAACCCACTCCAGTATTCTTGCCTGGGAAATCCCATGGATAGAGGAGCCTGGCCAGCTGCCGTCCACGGAGTTGCAAAAGAGTTGGTTGGACACGACTTGGCCACTCAACGACAGCAAACATCAAAAGGCTGTATGTATCAGTCCCAAAGTCCTGGTTCTTCTCACCCCACCCCTTTCCCCCTTGATATCCATATGTTTGTTTTCTACCTGTGTGTCTCTGTTTCTGCCTTGCAAATGAGATCATCTATACCACTTTTCTAGATTCCACATATATGCATTAACATACGATATTTTTTTCTCTTTCTAACTTCCCTCACTGTGTATGATACTGTCTAGATCCATGGACAGAAATCCCAGAGGTAAACCCACGCACATGTGGTCACTAGATAGTGACAAAGAGGGCAAGAATATACATTGGAGAAAAGATAGCCTCTTCAATAAGTAGTGCTGGGAAAATTGGAAAACTATATGTAAAAGAATGAAAATAGAACACTCCCTAAGATCATACACAAAAATAAGCTGGAAATGGGGCCTTATTTTAAAGGAAGAGGTTAACAAATCTCTAACAGTGTGCTTCTGCTCTCTCTGGCCTTCATTTCCCATCCAAGCTGGCATCACCTGGCCACTCTCCAACTCTTGTGCTGTTGGAGCGGTCCCCTCGCCTTCTGACTCACACATTGTCACCTAAGATGACACTAAGGTCTTCTTCCTAAGAAATGACTTATTACTCTACCCCGACTAACAAACCTCTTATTTAAAAACTACTGTTATTTAGAGAGCAGAATCTGGATTCCTGTGATGCAGAAGACACTTTGGAATCTGATCACAGCATCCGTCCAAGCTTCATTCCCCAATGCTCTTGGCCATGAACACAAATCTTTTTCACCCTAGATGTCCTTACACTCCCTCAGGCACTCCTGGCCCTTTAAAGGTCTTTGTACAGGTTCATTCATTTCCCTTATTTGCTCTTTTTTAGTTTTTTTTTCCCCCCATCTAGGTGGTTCTCAGGTGAATCATGATATTGGCAGATGATAAGTTATGAGATTCTTTTCTTCCAGTATTAGGGTAGAAATGAGATGTCATAAGTAATTATAAAAGTATTTGGGTATTGTGGACTGAAGGAGACTTATTCTTGCTCTGGGGGAGGGCATTTATTTATTTGTGATTTGAAGGGAGGTAGATTGGAGGTCAAGGTTCCTTAGCCTTGATACTGTTGACACTTAGGCCAGGTAATTCTGTTGTGGGGAGCTGTCGTGTACACTGGAGGGTTTTTAGCGGCATTTCTGCTCTCATTCATTAGTTGCACCCCTTTCCCACTCGTCATGACCAAAAATGTCTGCAAGTATTGCTGAAATCTCCCATGTAAATGCCTTTACTTTTATATGGAGGGCTTTTGAATCACATTCTTTTATTTTGCTTTTAAAATAAAAACTCATGTAGAATTTCCATGCAAGTTTTAGAGTATTTGGTCAACTCCCCCTGGCTCTCTGAAATAATATCCTTTTGCACCAGCATTGTTTCTGTTTAGCCTTCTAAGGGATTTCAAACAAGGCAATTGAGAGAAAACTATTACTGCCCCAATCCCGAGTTGCTGCAAGCAATAAAGGGAGGAAACAAGGAGGCTTTACAGCCTGGCTACAGCAACAAATTCTACCTTCAGCTCACTGGAACATAAGAGGAATTTATGAAAAGTGAAGACCCCAGGGGAGAAGGGGTAGCAGTGAAGAGTTAAGGAGAAGCCAGAAATTGCCTAAGAAATAGAGCTGCTGACTTGACTTCTAGACTGCCAGAGTAAGCACGCTAGTTGGCTAACTAGGCTACAGGCCTCCAGTCCCGGGCAGCTGGGAGGAACTGTTTTGTCTTTTCATTTCATAGTAGGAATAGAGCCTTGCCTCTTTCTGGGACTCGTACTAGGGAAATTCTAGTCTAACGAGAAAGTTCAAAAACTGGGCAGCTGACTCCAGAAAAAAAGAAAATAGTGCTGCAAATACAGTGTTGGATACTTTTCATGAGTCTGTACGTGGGAACTGTGTATTTTCAGAATGACGTATCTAGAGACAGAGCTCACACTGGTCTGAGGCAGAAAGGCAGTCTGTTATCAAATGATTTTGTTTTTCATCTGAGGCTGTATTTTATTTTAAAAGATAACATAAATCTGATAACCTGTTACAGTCTGTGTTTTATTTTAGGTTTGCCTTTTCAGCTTTTAGATAAGGTTTAGAGCCTGTGTTCAAAACCTTAATCCTATGATTTGGGTATATGGTCATAGTCTCATTAATAATTAAGACATTTCCTTCTCCAGTGCATGAAAATGAAAAGTGAAAGGGAAGTCGCTCAGTCATGTCCAACTCTTTGAGACCCCATGGACTGCAGCCTACCAGGCTCCTCCGTCCATGGTATTTTCCAGGCAAGAGTACTGAAAGGGGGTGCCATTGCCTTCTCTGAATAATTAAGACAGGTTGATATTAAGATGGGCTTCTTAGGTGGCTCAATGGTAAAGAATCCACCTGTAAGGCATGAGACATGGGTTCAATCCCTGGGTCAGGAAGATCCCCAATGTCAACCCATTCCAGTCTTCTTGCCTGGAGAATCCCATGTACAGAGGAGCCTGGTGGGCTCCGAAAAGAGTCAGACTTAGTGACTAAACAGTAGCAACAACAATATTAAGATCCTGGTTAATCTTAATTGCTTTCCTGATGAGGAAACTTACTTATGTATTTAACATATATGATCTATATCAGTATGTTGAATTTGATACATGACCAAACATCAAGAGTCAGAGAAGACACTTTGGAAACATAGACTAGGCAGTGTTAAATACGTTGTTCCTACTCTCATTTTCTGTTGTTTTGTTTTTAATTACTAAGTGTGCCTGATAAGTACACACACACAGTTTGCTTAGAGGCCATTCTGCTAACTCATCTTGGTTTTCTCATATGGAGTCTGGACTCTTAGACCCTTTTGAGGTTTGTACTGGTTCATTGGTTTCAGATTGGCCTGACATCAAAGTACTTAAAAGGCCTGTTTCTCTCATCTGCCGACAGCTTCTGATTCCCCAGGGTTTTCTTCTCTAAAGTACTAAAGGAAGGACTGTTAGGAAAGAGGGGGGCATTGTGCTGTATTTTGATTACCTGCTCCTGGTTCCCTGTGGCTTTTACTTTATTAAGTAGAGAAGACAGGGAAAGAAAGATTTAATGGGTAAGGCCATTGAGAACAAACAAAAAGAAGAGCCTTTGTACTTTACTTGTTTTCATTTCTGCTGCCTCATTTATTGGGAGTTTCTGTCTAGGTAAAACTAAACTTCATACTTCTTAATTAGTGAACCAGAACATTTTAGGGTAAAGTGTTTCAGTGACATGAAGGATCTGAAGATTTTACAGAATGATTCAGAAGTAGAGCTTTTCTCAAACTGTCATCTCTTGTGGGGAACTGATAATGAAAACGCTTGTTTAAGATATTTGTAAGAGATGGTTTGGTTCAAGATCCCTTGTTCGTTCAACACATACTTAGTTTGCATGCCACACCTTCCTTGGAACAAGGAATAGAGGTAAATGAACTTATTCTCTATATTTAAAGAGCAAAGAAAATCATGGGCACATAAGACCGGTTATGTAGGGTAGTGTAGTATTTTGTGGTAAGGCACACAGCTCAGCCAGAGGCAAATAGGGTTTAGGAAAGCTTTGGCAAGAGTCAGTGTCTTATATGAGTCCCGGGACTTCCTCCCCAGTGTCCCTTTGCATTACACTGCACAGCCCAGCACGCACCGCACCCTCCCCCCCACCCCCAGGCGTGCAGCAAGCCTGGGGGTGGGGGGGANTTCCTATTTGGAGCCAGTCTGTTGTTCCATGTCCAGTTCTAACTGTTGCTTCCTGACCTGCATACAGATTTCTCAAGAGGCAGGTCAGGTGGTTGGTATTTCCATCTCTTTCAGAATTTTCCATAGTCTTACATGAATTTACATTTAATTGAGTGTCTTTATTAATAGAGCATAGTAGATTCTGTACATATATAATACATTTGGAAAAATGTGTACATTAACTACATTATACTGTAGTTTTTTTAGAATATCTTTGTAAAGATATGAGAGTGCAAAATTATGAAAAGTGACTTCTCTAATAGTTGAATTCTGTTTCATTGTAGTCCAGGTGGGTTATATTGTAAAATATGTAATGAAACTTGCTTTAGGACTTGGAATAGTTCCCTTAGAAATACTCTAGAAAGCATACAGAAAGTAATTAACTTTGACTTGAGCTTTGGTTTAAAAATCCATTTGAGAAGTCTCCAGTTGGAATCTGTATAATATTTCTCATGTGTCTCTGAATGGTGCTTTTCTGAGTGGTGCTTGGGTTCCAGGCTGACTACCAAACTGTTTAACACACAGTTTAGCTGGACATAATTTAGTGCATTAGCAGTGACAAATAATACTGTCAATATACTTGCAATACTTGTAATTCAGGGATTAAGGGAGGAAAATAAAACGAATGAGATGTTATTGGAAATATTGGTGCTAGAGAAAAAACACGTGCAATTAGAGACGAGTGTAGAGATAGAGACCAATGAGTTAGTTCTGAGAAGTCTTTCTGGCAGTTTAACGAGTTATAGAGGTGGATGTTATTGTGAAGAAGACAAGTGGAGGTAGTCAGTAAGAAGGAGGTTTGCCTAAGGTGGGATAAACTGAGAGGGTGAACAGTGGAGGGAAAGGGGGCATGGTATGATGTCCCAGGAACAAAAGGAGGATGTTGTGAGGATCAGCTGGAAATGGATCCAGGAGGGGACCCTGGAGTTTGGCTTTTTGGTAGATGGAAAGTGGGAAAAGGGTCAAGATCACATGTAAACTGGGGTGTACAACTTTCATAGTGTCTGTTTTAAACCTCTGGTAGATAATGCAACAAAACCACATTTACAGACAGTCTGTGTATTTAGACACAGTATCATTTTTTTTTCTTGTTGGACAAAGAATATGACTTTATTTAAAAAGCCGGCTGACCGAGAAGATGGTAGACAAATGTCTCAACATTTTAATATCATAGTTTTAAATGGTTCTATGTGTAGTCACCATCTAAGGGTTCTTCTGTTTTTCTCTCTCAGCTACCCTGCTTAGACTTTTAACAATGCAGCCCTCTTGCTGATATCCTAACCTGTCTTACCTGTTGTTCCATCTCACCTCCATGATGGAACTGCAGACCTTGATCAACCTAGTTCTTTGCCATCTCCATTTCTGTATCTTAATGTGTTGCATGCATGTTATGTGTGCTAAGTCACTTCAGTTGTGTCTGACTCTGTGCAATCCCATGGACTGTAGCCTGCCAGGCTCCTCTGTCCATGGGATTCTCCAGGCAAGAATACTGAAGTGGGTAGCCATTCCCTTCTGCAGAGAATCTTCTTGACCCAGAGATTGAACCCACATCTCTTATGTCTCCTGCATTGGCAGGCAGGTTCTTTACCACTGGCGCCACCTGGGAAGCCCACCTCGCTTGAAAACTGTTGAAGAAAAATGTCCTAACTGCAAATACGGGTTTACTACAGATTCATCATCCTCAGTATCCATTGGAATTTCAGTGCTATGTCTTTTTTCCTTTAGCATTTCTTTGACAAGTTTTGTCTTCTGCCCTCCAAAGCCTATTCTAAACCTTTGACTGTCCCATTTCCATGCCTCAAGCTGAACAGGGAACTTTGATTCAAGCCTGGCAAACAATTTTGTGGGTAAAATCATTTGCCAGCCAGTTATTGGAACCCAAACCTGAACCCGTTCTTCCTTTCCTACCATTACTTCTTGCATCCTTCAGCCATCATTCCCTATATGGTCTACACAAAGTATTTCTTAAATCATATCATTTATTTTTATCACCACTGTCACAGCCCTAGATCTTGCAAAAATAATTGCATTGTAAGGATAAGGAAAGTGCCTACTTCTACAGAGATCTTAACCTGAATATAAATCTAACTTAACAAAGCTTACCAAGGTTCTAAAAGATACATGGTACTGAATCTATATCTTTCCAAGACATCTCACAACATTCTTCACCCTGAATTCTTGCTCTGTCTATTCTGAACTGCTTTAATTTCTCAGACAAATGCCTAATCAAAATAGCAAATTTCCTGAGGATTAGGAATTTTGGCAGAAACTATCAAGTGAGTAAAAGCAGGAGGAAGTCATTATTATTCAACCATTAATGCCCTGAGTGAAAAGATGTTAAAATGGTAAAGTGGAAGCAATCCTTAATTATTCTTTTCTATATAGTTTCTTTCCTTTTGATTATACATACAGTAGTCATGACATGAGTAAGTGATAGGTGTCAATTACATTTTTTATTCTTTTAGACCTTGGACTTCTCTTTGATGGAGGATTATTTTCTCTGTCAACAATGGCCTGACTGAAATAGAAGTACTATTTAAAAATGAACAATATGTCCTTTTTAAGATGTGATAAATTTGGATGATCTACTTGTAAATCACAGCATATCAACATTAAAGAAACAGAGAACATATTCCTTATCAAGTCTCTGAGCAACATGTGTAGAAAAGGGTAGGATTGAACTAATTTTCTGTGAAATACAGTCTGAAAATCACATTAGTCTTGAAAGCACACAGATTATTGAAATTGTGGTTATTTCGAGCCTGAACGAAATAGATTAAACAATTCTGCATTTCATTCTGCTTGCAAATACACAGCCTTAAAATGACCAAATATTGATTGAAACCCACTTGTGAAGAAAGTTGGGAATGAGAAAAATGATTACTCTCAGGAATGATATTTATTCCTTCATTTGGGGAAAACTATTTGAGAAGAAATGTATTAGTATATATTTTCTAGTTCATTATGAGATAACTGTTTTGAACATAAGATACTACTTTATATTCTTTTCTAAAACTCAATAGAATTCCATTTTAAAATATGAATATATATTCTTTGTTTTAGATAGTAATAATATATTTTACTCTTGAATATAAATGGTATAGTTTTATCTTTTGCAGAAAGGTTGATTTCTTTTAATTAACATCACATCACCTCTACTTTATTGAAAGGCATAGCTCACAATTGAATGGACTTAATATAGCATCATATTTAAAAGAGAATTATCTCAATGTCATGTCTAATAAGTAGTCACTGTCTTCAAAGTTACTTTTGTAGAAACTTCTTATGTTAGATGAAAATATTTGCATTCCTGAAAGGTTCCTTGCAAATAGTGTCAGTACTATTTCGTATCTTAAGCAGTTTTGATATAATTTTTTCTTTTTACAGATACTTATTTACCTGGATGCATGGTTGCTGCATGACCAAAGGAAGAAACAATTCATTAGAGATAAATTTTTACCTTGTTGGTGGCTCTCTCTGTATGCACAAGTAAAGAAAAAGCAAAAACATGCCTGTGTGATGTGTGTGTACAAAATAGGTGATCAATTATATGTTTAAAAGTAAAATATAGGTACTTTAGTTACTTAACTCTTTCTGGGAAATTAAGTATAGTCTGAAGAGCAGGTCATTCATATCCAACTTTAGTAAACTGTTTCCTCAGATATGATAATTAATATTTTTTTGGTAAAGAGCTCCTTTTTAAATAATGATTTTGTTTGTTCATTTTGGTTGTGCGTGTCTTTGTTGGTGCGTGGGCTTTTCTCTAGTTGAGACTTCTCCCGAGTTGTGGTCCACAGGCTTCCTGTGCAGAGCACGGGCTCGGGGCACGCAGGCTGCAGTAGTTTGGCCTCCGGGCTCGAGAGCACAGAATCAGTAGTTATGGTGCACAGGCTTAGTTGCTCTGTAGCATGTCGGATCTTCCCAAATCAGGGTCAAACCCATGTCTCCTGTATTGGCAGGCAGGTTCTTTACCACTGAGCCACCAGGGAAGCCCCTATAATTGATTTTTAAGCTATTTACAGCTTCTGATATTGATTCAAGCAGGGTTTGCAGAGTAACATTATTGCTGTTTAGAAATATGCTTTCTCTTTTCTTCCCTTTCATATAATTTTCTTTGACATGGCCCTAAGGTTGCCTCAGATTATTATCTTATTGCTATTGCGTTGGACAACAATGCTCTCTTTGTGTTACAAACAATAATTTTCCTTAGATGAACACACTGGTGATTTGCGAAGCAAGTGCTGATTTACTCTATGGAACATAATCTTTGATCAGTTTTGACTAATGTTTATATTTGTGTTGTGGGAATATTTTTTAATGAAACATTCTCAAATACTTTCATATTAATAAATCCCATTTTTTATGAGCTAATATTTTATTTTTCATGACTGTATTTATTAGAAGTCTTGAAACTTTTTCCCCATTCATTTTCACATTTATAAAAATTAATTATATTTATTTTATCATTTATAAGTAACGGTGGAAAATTTTTCTGGAGTAACATTTAGTCCCCAGAAGTACTAAAAAAGTTATTTTCTCTATTGATCATATAAAATGTGTGTCTTCCTAGCAACTCAAGTGTGGTTAGTATAGCATCTAAACATTGAGGAGTAGCTGCCTGGAGGGAGGTTAACAAGGCCAAATGTGCACCATCTAGTGGTGACACAGACATAGTGCAGCTTAATTTGACTGAAGATAGTCTTCCAGGGCCGAGGTTAACAACTCGGATGCCTGCAGAAACCCAGCAGATAGTATATATGGGAGAAATGGGAGAAAAATCAGTTATCCATCAGTTATCACATCTCTGTGGGCTTCTCTGGTGACCCAATGGTAAAGAATCCGCCTGCCACTGCAGGATACGTGGGTCCAATTCCTAGGTTGGGGAAGATCCCCTGGAGAAGGAAATGACAACCCACTCCAGTATTCTTGCCTGGGAAATGCCATGGACGGAGGAGCTTGGCAGACTACAGTGCCGCGGGAGTCGCAAAGCGTCAGACATGCCTTAGTTTCTAAGCAACAACAAAACTCACATCTCTTTAATTATGGAGCTGTGGTGTAAGCACATGACAAAATAAACAGGATGCAGGGGAAAATATTTTAAACTGAGAAGGAAAGAACAATGCGAGCTCTGTTATGAATAGCGCTAGGGAATGGCAAGTTCATGGCAAACCCAGCAGCTGATCTTTCTGTTCAGTTGATTGTTGTCATTCAAGAATACAGAGCCGCTGGGACTAGACCTTCCAGTTTTTTAAGAGAACCTGGAAGTCTGAATTTGCGTATGAAATCTTCTGGTTTTAATATGTTGGCTCTTTGTCTTTTTTAGGTGTGACATGACCTCACCTTAAATACATCTTGGGGCTACATTTAGCCATTGTGAGATCTTTTTTTTTTTTTAAAGAGCTGAATTTATTGATTTTCATTTCTTTAAGAGGACAGAAAAATTTTTAGACATCTTCCAACAATGTTGTGAAGTGAGACTGGATTTTAAAGTTACTGAATCACTGCTGGATTGGGTTTTGGTTGAAAATTCTTCTTATTCAACACTATTTAAGATGCCAAGGCTATAGCTGTGAATAGGACACACTCTTCTCGTTGGTCTCTCCCAGTGCTGCTCCTTAAGTGAAACACCCAGTAATGCAATCCCAGAGTGTGGCCACTTTCTGCAGGGTTTACAGTGAGATGTTTGGATATAACTTTTCAGTGTTATCTTGGTTCTTGAACTCCATTAGGAATTTAAGTTCATGGTTGATGTTACTTTGATTTATTTTTCTTATAACTTCCTACTGGGCAGCTTGGGGTTCTTAAAAAATAGCACAAAATTAGAGTTTGCAATACAGGGCAGGATGAAACACTAAGATAGTTTGTTACTTCTGTATTTCCCCAGAGCCCTTAACCTTGACCACATCTTTTGCCATCTGCACAGAGGAAGTGAATAGAGAGAAAAAGGAAGAATGATCAGGATTCTGAATCCTTTGAACTTGTTCAAAAAGTAGGAGAGGCAAAGTGAAATGAAAGGAGCCACTAATAGCGGTGTGGCCTGACTCCTTCTCCCAGGCCTCCTCTGTTCACTCTTTGAAACATCATGTTTAAAGGCAAGCATAGTCCTTCCATTCGCCCAACGGATCCCTACCACCCCTTAAGTTCTCTGACCTGATATGTGACTGCTTTCTCATTTGTTCTTTCTGCTCCGCAATCACATCACATGTGATCCCCTTTACACCACCGTA
This sequence comes from Neotragus pygmaeus, assembly GCA_006410875.1. Lineage (NCBI taxonomy): Eukaryota > Metazoa > Chordata > Mammalia > Artiodactyla > Bovidae > Neotragus > Neotragus pygmaeus. Next base: position 53,946 of record SJYV01017336.1, read on the forward strand.
CTGGTGTCCTGTCTGCCTGAAATAGTGTACTCACAGATAGCCACCTATTCTTGACCTCCGACATGTCGTTCCTCAAGTGATGCTTTCTTATGTCTGTCCTGACTGTCTCATTGAGAACTATATCCCCTGTATCCCAATCCCCTCTGGTTTGCTCTACTCCCCCCATCAAATAGCACTCAGTACCTTTTAACGTAATATATGATTATTATGTTTATTTCATGTCCTCTGTTAAAACGAACATAAGTGCTCTGGGGGGTAGAGATCTTTGTCTTGTTTGTTTACCGATGTGTCAGAAAACAATGTGTGTGATGTATGGAAACTCAATATATATTTTTTAGGTGAAGGAATGTTGACGTTCTTGTTCACTTAAATCTGTGCATACTTCCTACAGTCTGCTACAATGGAAAGCTTTCTTGCAACAAACTATATCATGTGTAGGCTTATGATCTATTTTGTCTTAGAACTTGGACTTGCGTGTGTGCTCCATCCTGTCCAACTCTTTGCGACCTCATGGACTTTAGCCTGCCAGCCACCTCTGTCCATGGAATTTTCCAAGCAAGAATACAGGAGTGGGTTGCCATTTTCTTCTCCAGGGGATCTTTCCTACCCAGAGATCGAACCTGTGTCTCTTTGTATCTCTTGCATTGGCAGATGGGCTCTTTACCAGCTGAGCCACCAGGAAAAACCCGTTTTTGTCTTTATTACTAGAAATACATGTTAAGATGAAAGAAATATTTGTTTTTTTGGTTCCTAAATGCATGTTAGAAGTAAAAAAAAGTTTGAATGTATGCTCTTAATATAGAGGGCAGTCACTTTGTATAGCTAACTAGTATTAAAAACTGCAAAGAAGAAAATAGTTGGTTTTAGGGCAACAGAAAGAACCAAGAATATGAGGTCAAAAGGCCTGTAATGGATCCTGGTTACACCTAAGGTTCAGTTCAGTTAAGTTCAGTCGCTCAGTCGTGTCCGACTCTTTGTGACCCCATGAATTGCAGCATGCCAGGCCTCCCTGTTCATCACCATCTTTCGGAGTTGACTCAGACTCATGTCCATCGAGACTGTGTTGCCATCCAGCCATCTCATCCTCGGTCGTCCCCTTCTCCTCCTGCCCCCAATCCTTCCCAGCATCAGAGTCTTTTCCAATGAGTCAACTCTTCCCATGAGGTGGCCAAAGTACTGGAGTGTCAGCTTCAGCATCATTCCTTCCAAAGAAATCCCAGGGCTGATCTCCTTCAGAATGGACTGGTTGGATCTCCTTGCAGTCCAAGGGACTCTCAAGAGTCTTCTCCAACACCACAGTTCAAAAGCATCAATTCTTCAGTGCTCAGCCTTCTTCACAGTCCAACTCTCACATCCATTCATGACCACAGAAAAAACCATAGCCTTGACTAGACGGACCTNTCATTTTGCCTTTTCATACTGTTCATGGGGTTCTCAAGGCAAGAATACTGAAGTGGCTTGCCATTCCCTTCTCCAGTGGACCACGTTCTGTCAGCCCTCTCCACCATGACCCGCCTGTCTTAGGTTGCCCCGCAGGCATGGCTTGGTTTCACTGAGTTAGACAAGGCTGTGGTCCTAGTGTGATTAGATTGACTAGTTTTCTGTGAGAATGGTTTCAGTGTGTCTGCCGTCTGTTGCCCTGTTGCAACACCTACCATCTTACTTGGGTTTCTCTTACCTTGGGTGTGGGGTGTCTCTTCACTGCTGCTCTAGCAAAGCATAGCCGCTGCTCCTTACCTTGGATGAGGGATAACTCCCTACCGCCACTGTTCCTGACATAAGGTTAGCTGTTTATTATTTCTGAGTGTCAGTTACCTTTTCTTTAAAATAGGCATAATAATAATAATAATAGAATCTGTCTTATTTACCTTATAAATGCTTGATGATATGTTTTCCCTGTTAACCCATGCTTGTTTCCTTCAACAACTAACCCAACATATATCTGAATTTGAGACTCGTTTATTTATCTGTTCACTTGACAGATCACCCTTTAACATGCAGGCTCCACAGGGAAAAGCCTGTGTCTTTGTTTTTTTGGTATTGTTTTCCCAACCTTAAACACAGTGGCATATGATAGTTGTTCAGTAAAAATACTGTTGAATGAATAATTAAACAAATTTAAGCCATGACATTCACGTGGCATAATAATAGTAAATCGGCTTGTAGTCAAGTGGAGAATCCCAGGGACAGGGGAGCCTGTGGGCTGCTGTCTATGGGGTCACACAGAGTCGGACATGACTGAAGCGACTTAGCAGCAGCAGCAGCAGTCAAGTGAAGTGAAGTGAAAGTTGCTCAGTCATGTCCGACTCTGTAACTCCATGGACTATACAGTCCATGGAAATCTCTGGGCCAGAATACTGGAGTGGGTAGCCTTTGCCTTCTCCAGGGGATCATCCCAACCCAGGGATCGAACCCAGGTCTCCCGCACTGCAGGCAGGTTCTTTACCAGCTGAGCCACCAGGGAAGCCCAAGAATACTGGAGTGGGTGGCCTATTCCTTCTCCAGTGGATCTTCCTGACCCAGTAATTGAACCGGGGTCTCCTGCATGGCAGGCGGATTCTTTACCCGCTGAGCTTTCAGGAAAGCCCTGTAGTCTATTACAATAGTCCAAATGTCTGTTGTTATTGTCACCATCTAAACTCTTATCATCATCATCAATATGTATTACTCAGGCTTCTATAATCCACTACCAATGGGGTGAGTGTCTTCTAGGGTTACTCCTGTAACTTACAAGTTCAGTGAATTAATACAGAGAACACTTTGCTGATCTGATGATGTTGTTACAGGTCTCTAAGCTGGCTGGTGTTTTGGTCAAGCATGGTGTCAAGAAGGGTGACACTGTGGTTATCTACATGCCCATGATCCCACAGGCGATGTACGCCATGCTGGCGTGTGCCAGGATAGGAGCCATCCACAGTCTCATATTTGGGGGATTTGCATCCAAAGAACTAAGCACTCGCATTGATCATGCAAAGGTAAGTGCTTTGTTTGGAGAAATCAAGCAGTAACCACATATAGGTACACCTGTGTTCATCTGCAAATGAACCCTGCAAGAGAGATTGTGTTTACTAGATCCTTTTATCAAATGAGATAAAGTCGACTTTTTCCTTGGCATGCACTATTAACCAAAATTTTATTTTTGAGTCAGTCCTGTGTGAAAGATATCATTCTAAATACTGTGAAGAGTATGACATATAAGGTGCAAGTCTTTCAAGTTAACTTGCCATTTATATTTGGATGTATAAGACGTTTATGAAAAATAATAACTAATATACTCATTCAGCATGTATTTATTAAGCTTCCACTCTATGTCTGGTATTCTCCTTGGAACTGGTTAATAAATGATACTTATCACATGGATGCGGCACATGATTAGTTTTATAACCTATATATTTCCATGAATGGTGGTATATAGCATAGTGGTTAAGAGGGAATGTCCGGGACGGGTGAAGTTATACATTTAGATGGGGTACCGACATCACAAAGTTGAAAGGCTGTTGTGAAATATCATTGAGATATTGAATTTAAAACACTTAACATGGTATCTGGCATATAGTACCTATGACAAAAATGAGCTGTTATTATTCTATGAATTTAGAGCAGGGATTAGCAAACTTTTTTCTGTAAGTTACGGGTTAGTAAGTATTTTAGGCATTGTGGATCACATGTGAGCTTCTGTTGAAACTGTGGAGCTGTGTTGTTGTAGCACTGCAGAAGCGAAGGGCATGCAGTGTCCAAAGAACACTTTACAGAATGTAATTTGGGCAGGACTGGGCTCTGAATCATAGTTTTCAGACCCCTAATTTAGAGACATGAATGGTATCTCTCAGTTGGGTGGCTGAAGAATGCTTCCTGAAACAGGTGAGATTTGAGTTATATATCTTGGTTATGATTCAGTTAGTTGAAAAGAATGATGTAGTCGGATCCAAAGGGTGAGAAAAAGAATTAGAGGCTAGCACTAGAGGCAGGAAAGGGTACAATCCTTTTGAAGGACAGTAAATAGATCAGTGTGATTGAAGAGGAAGAGAAGGTGAGCTTGCAAAGGCAGTTTTTGTCTCAGTTGCATCCTGTAGATGCTGACCAGTCAAGTTTTTGAGCAGGTGACAGTCATGTTTTGAGCAGTGTTAGAGGAGGCAAGTCTGGCAATATGGTGTGAGTGGGAGAAAGGGTGGAATGGGAACCTTTGGTCGCTGGTCTCTTTGTGAATCACTGGCCAGTGAGTGATGCGCAGGAGAGGAATAGCAGTGGGAAGTTTAAAGAAGGACTGTCATTATGAGAGTAGGAGATGATTGATCTGGAGAGTTTTATAAGTCCAGGATGAGACATTCTTAACAAAAAGGGAAGTAATATATACTGAGGGTCCCCTGAGCGCTAGGCAGGGTATGAGGTTTTACATATGTGACTTCATCTGGCAATAAATAGATAAGTTATTAGAACTAGGAAGCTGGTTTGCACACAAATTGGCTGGATTCTTTTTTTTTTCCTCTCTCCTTTTAAAAACATGTTGAGTTAGTCCTTTGACTTCCCTGGTGGTGCAGATGGTAACGCATCTGCGTACAATGTGGGAGACCCTGGTTTGATCCCTGGGTCAGGGAAGATCCCCTGGAGAAGGCAGTGGCAACCTACTCCAGTACTCTTGCCTGGAAAATCCCATGGACGGAGGATCCTGGTAGGTTATAGTCCATGGAGTCGCAAAGAGTTGGACTGAGCGACTTCACTTTCATTTTCTTTCGTCCTTTGAAGGGAAGTCTAGGGGGAAATGTGTCACTGATCTGCAAATCAATGGGCAGTTGGAGACTTCTCTAGTTTTTTAGCTACATAAATTCTTAAACAGCATTTGGGCATTTGGGTTGGAAAGATCTCCTGGAGAAAGGAACGGCTACCCTCTCCAATATTCTTGCCTGGAGAATTCCATGGACAGAGGAGACTGGCAGGTTACAGATCATGGAATCAAAAGAGTCAGACACAGCTGAGCAACATATACACACACGCACGTAATAAATCACTGGCATTTTTCATTCATAAAAACATGTGCGCACACACACACATACCCTATGAGAAGATGGAAATCGCAATACATAGCTGAGATATTTGAATATAGTTAATATTTGAAACCAGGAATGATTTTGATGTCATGATTTTCAACTAAATAGCTTGAGAAGAGTTTTATTTTAATAGATGAAGATGGGAAGAATGTATTCTGATTGAGATGGAGTAAAACCTGCAATAAAAGGCTGTTAATAGAAATGCAAGAAAAATGATTTTCTAGGGGAAGAATCTAATTTTGACTTTATTAACTTATTCAACTTTTGATATATTCTATACATGTTTTTAATTTGATGTGTAACTTTCATTTATTCAGAATTCTAATTTTAGGGAGTGTTATCTAGAGTTGTTTTTATACATATTACAGACATTAATATGTGAATTTTATTCAAACGTCTGACCTTCAAAAATATAATAAAAGGATACCTGATTTACTTTTTCATTTTTTCCTTTTTTTTTTTTTTGCTTTTTTTAAAGCAGCTTGAAATAGTGGAAAGAGGAACATTTTGAAATCAATCAGAACTGGTCCTCTTTCTGATTCTACCACTTATAAGCTGGGCTCATTATGCCATTGGCACTGGGCCTCAGTTCCGCGAATACTGAATGAAATCGAAAACTCAAAAGTGCTATATATGCATATATTTGGCACAATATAAACCTTCCCTAGAGGAAGCATATTGTAACCAGAAATCAAAATTCAGGAATGGATGCACCTTCTGGGATTGATTTTTCTGTCTCCTGAATAATTCATCTGTCTCCTTTGCTTTGGATTTCTCTGTGAAGAAGCAGTCTACTTAAAAGAACAAAGGCATGTTTGCTTTGTAAATTACTGAGAATTTTGGTTCCATGCCACAAGTGTTTTGTTGAGAGCTTATGTTATGACAAACGTTGTACCAGGCCTAGGAGACAGGGAGGTACTGGGGCCCAGATTTGTCCGTGGAGAGCTCCCTGTGCAGAGGTGGGGACGAAGGAGCGCCTTGACTCTACATGGATATCTGAGGCCTGCTCAGAAGCTACCAAGGAGGGAAGACTCACCGTGGGTCTTTCGGCTACACCTGCACGTATCTGGAAGGATGACTAGCCGATTGTGGGGCAAAGAGAGTGCCAAGTGTGTCTTAATGACAAGAGCAGACTCAGACTCTGTGGGACTTGAAACTTAAATCGTTTGAGGGCCCTTTTAAGAAATATATGACAAATTTATAATAAAATTTCGTAAAAATGAGTATGCATTTGAAATGAGAAAGAATCATAAAAAGTATTAGAGATTCCAGTCTCTTCCTTCTGAGGTCACTTCAAGTGTTTAAGCAGAGACGCTTACATGAAAAATCTTAGAAATGCTTATTGATAGCAATCAGGCTGGGTCTCTCCCCTTGAAGAAATGCTACATCTTCAGTAACAACCAGCTGTTATGTGGGCGTATGCAAGTGAGGGCACTCTAAGCTTCCATTTCACTGGTTCATGGCAAATTTACATCTACCTGGCTTAATGAATTCTTTGGAAAGTATTTTTTTTCACAGCTCCTGTTTGTTGGCCAAAAGTATCATTCAATGTGGAATTCTGAACAGGTAAGTGAGATTTACGTGGAAGTGGTTAGGGCTATCACGTTTAAAAATGGCTAAATAGTCTCTTGGTTTTCAGACCATTTATTCAAGAGAGAACAGAATCAAACATTTCTTTAGAAGTGTTAAATTGCCAGCCTATACCTGAAATATTGTGGTCACCTTAACCTGGATGGTTCAGCTTTGTCATTTGTCTGTTTTCCATTGTAGCCCAAGCTGGTAATTACAGCATCATTTGGCATTGAACCTGGAAGGAAGGTAGAATACATACCACTCGTAGAAGAAGCGCTGAGAATAGGGCAACACGAGCCAGATAAAGTTCTCATCTATACTCGTCCAAATACGGTAATCTGAATATTGAATTTGGTTCTTGCTTGTGGTGGTGTGCTCAGGATGATTCTTGTTGACTATTTCACAGGAGCACTTGATTTATAAACTTAAGTATCCTTTATGAATGTCACTATATGGTGCAAAAAACAATGATATTTTCTGTCTTTATAAAAAAACTAAAAACAAAAAGATTGAAGCATAGAAATGTCTGTAATATTAATGAATTGGATCCAGTGAATATTCTATTGTGGTTTCGCCTATTAATTTATACTATAACTTTAATAATAATACAGTTAACCCAAAGCAGGGTTTAAAGATGTAAGCCCCCAGACAGTTGAAAATCTGCCTATAACTTTTGACTCTCCCGTGAATTTAACTAATAGCCTGTTGTTGAAAGTGGGCTAGCGAAAAGAACTGTATTCTGAATCATATTAATCCTTATTGTAAGTTTATATCTGTTTATAAGATGAATTGTCTATCAGTACCTGCATCAATATTGTCTTATATGATACAAAACACCACAAATATACTATATATTACAACACTAGACAGCAAAAATGAAAAGATAATGTGAAAAATAAATTCATATTTGGTTACAGATGTAATGATTCATGCATTCATGGCAAAGAAGCAGCAATACAATTGCTTCATGATAGCCTGGCCTATACACTAATGAATGAAATATACAGTTTTTATGGCATATGGCATGACCTTATAGTCATATTCATCCTAAAATTTTGGAAACATTGTTAAATTAAAAAAAAATCACTTCCCTGTGATGATAGGCTGATACCCAGTTTCTCTAAGTACCAGAGAAAGAGGTATACTGTACAGTAATGTAATTTTAGGAAACAGTAGGAAAGCTAATTTTATATTAAATATCACTTACTTTATGCCTATATAAAGACAAACTAGTATCTCCACATATGTATTCATGACATAACTTTTTCTTAACTTTTTTGATATTTCTAAGTAGTATGGTTCATCTCAGAGTTTTCCAAATTGCTATAAATCTTCAAAAAATTTTCCAACATATTTACTGAAAAAAAATCTACATGTGAGTGAACGCTTGCTGTTCAAACCTGTATTATTCAAGGTTCAACTGTACTGGAAACATTTACTGACAGCTTACCGTATAACTTTTAAGACACTCCATTCATGGATAATTTTTTAAAAACTTCCTGATAACTTTATGAGCTTGGCATTATTCCTCTTTTAAAGAAGAGTGGTCCAGGAAAAAGAGAGATAAAGTAACTTGTCCAGCTAGCATCACGGTCATGATCTGAATGTGTGCATTCTGACAGTATGCTTAATCTCTCAGCTACCTAGTCCTATGATGAGGTGTGATTAATTTCTTTTAAAAATGTCTTTTAAAAACGTTAGAAAAAGTAACCAGTCTGGAAATAAAAACTATGTTCAGAAAACAAAATATGAATATTCTAAACAGATAAATTATCTGTGATCCATGAAAGAAGAAGAAAAAGCAGTATAATACATAAATGACTGTATTTTACAATGCTTTTCCTAGTAAATTTGCCCAAATAATCAGCTTATTTCTATATCTCAAGCTAGATTTCCAGCTATTTATAGTTAAACTGACTTGGGTTTCTAGCAGATTAAAATTTTTTACAGGAGGAAAATTGTAAGTGTGCAAAGAATAATGCATAATTTGTAGAACTCTTGAGAGGTTATCTGTGGAAACTGCTTAAATGACAAGATATAAGAACAGAGAGCATTAGAGCACTCTCACTTTGATTACCACCTACAAGTCCCATCACCACATTTCATTCCAGGGTAGTTTGAGTAGTCTGTGGTTCCTCAGGAAAGGCTGCACTCAGTGATTTTAATATTTTCAATGTCTTGAAGGCGAATTTTAAATTTCTTTCAGATGACTTCCAGCATATTTTTAAGGAAAGCTTGTTGCTGTTGAGTCAGGGAGTGTAAAGTCAGTAATACAGAAGGCTTTGAGTAAGAAAAGGTTAGGGGAAGGGTAGGAACACAATAACACAAGTGTTCAATGTGTGAGTATGCTATTCACACATGTTTGAATTCATGCAGAATTTACAAAGAACTTAAGACTAGGTCCAAAGTACTTTCAGATATTCTTTATTCAGTTCTTCAATTCTTGTAAACCAGTAAGTGAAGTGAATTTGCTCTGTATCCAACTCTTTGCGACCCCGTGGACCGTAGCCCGCCAGGCTCCTCTGTCCATGGGATTCTCCAGGCAAGAGTACTGGAGTGGGTCGCCATTTCCTTCACCAGGGGATCTTCCCAACCCGGGGATCGAACCCAAGTCTCCCGCATGGCAGGCAGATGCTTTATCCTTTGAGCCACCATAAACCAGTAAAGTAGATGTGATTACTGGCCCAATTTTACAGATGGAAAAACTGAGTCATGGACAGGTCACACCACAAAGTCACAGCCAATAAGTGGTAGGGCCAAGATTTAAACTCAATTTAATGACTTTTAACCAATGAAATATATGCTGTTTTCTTTTGTTTTATAAATGCTGTGGATATGGATATGTTTCCAATCAGATTTTTCTCAAGCAAATATCTTTTACCTTTTTAATTATTAATATTTGCATATATCTCTATTTAACATTCACGTCTTAATACAATATTATACATATTATAGGCACTCAGATTATTATTATTATTTTAATTTTTGAGATATAATACATTACGATAGATCATAATAGTACATTTTGATGCATTTTCAAAATTGCATGCACCTGTATAACTCCATCCAAATCAAGATAGAGAATTTTTCCATATTTGTTCCTTTTTCCAGTCAACAATTCCCCGTTCCTAGAGGCACATGCTTTCTGATTTGTACTGTCATAGATTTTTTGTTGTTGTTGCTTCATTCCCAAGCTTCAAACGGAATCATACCTCGCATAGACTTTTATGTCTCCCTTCTTTGTTCAATATAATGTTCTTAAGGTACACTTGTGTGTCATGTATCAATAATTCATTGCTTTTTACTTTTGAGTAGTAGTTCACAGCATGAATATATAAAAAATTGTTTTTCTATCCTTCTATTTATGGAAATTTGGGTTATTTCCACTTTGGAGCTATTATGACTAGAGCTGGTATGACCATTCTTAATCAGGGCTGTGTGTGGATCGTGTGTTTCCGTTTCTCTTAAGTAAATATCTAGAGCTAGTGTTGCTGATTCATATGGTAGATGTGTATTTGTCTTTATTAAGAATTTTGACACAATTTTACATAGTGGACATAATCATTTTACTATTTCAGGAGAAAATTATGAGAGTTCTAGTTGCTCATTTTCTTTATCGTTTGATATTTTATCAAAATCTACTTTGATATATAACTATTTAATCTTGCACTTTCTGTTGCCTGGTGTAACTTTTTCCCATGTCTTTCTTTTTAACAGTAATGTGTTTGTATTTTTAAAAAAACTGTCATAAATAACATTTTGAGATCTTAAGTTTTTCATTCAGTCTGACTGTCTCTGCCTTTTAAATAAAATATTAATATTAAATCCATGTACATTTGATTAAAAAAGATGATAGCCTTCTCTTTCCTCTTAATAGGTAGAGATCCACCGTCAGTTTCCCCCCTCCCATAACTAGCTCCCTTTCTCCCTCTCATTTTTCCTGAGACCTTTCCTCTGTTTTGACTTTCTTTTGTTTCAGTTGGATGTCTCTTGTCCTTCATATCTGACCTTCTGTTGAGGCAGTAATTAAGCCCAGTGGATTGGCTTTGCTTTGAGTTTAGAAAAGATACAAATTATGAGGCTCGGTGATGCATCTCGTAGCTAGGATTGCTTTTTTGCCAGAGGAGATAAAAACCTGGCCGCCACTCCTAAGCCTCAGGGAGGCTGTGATGGCTCAATTGGCAGGTCACATCAATCACCCGTTGTGCTCCCCCAAGACTGCTTTTTAAGAGTGATAACAACTAGGAGGGATATGTCTATAGAAGTAAATGCATGTATGTAAAGGCTAATGTTGATTTTTCCCCTGTCTTCCTCTCATTAGTTTTTCTTTAAACATGCCTGTATTTCTTAGCCTGAAGAATAACACTTCATTCAAATCCTCATTTCATTTGAACTGCAGTTATTTTTGTGATCACTCAGTTGACATTTTTTATTACACATGTGATGATTTTTTTATAGGTCTGTAACTGTGATGCCCTAGGCTTGATAAGTTGAATTGAGTTGTGTTTATCTGATGAGTAAAAACAAATGGAAATGAAATATACAGTTTGATCACAGTTAATTATATTTATTTATCTAAATGGTGCCTCCAGGACACATCCACAGTGGGGCTGGAAAAATCAGTTGGGCCTAAAACTTCCTCTTCTTGAAGGTCAATTCAGATTATTGTCTATCAATGTGCTTATTCATATAGGCATTATATTTGTGATACTATTAATATATTGAAGTATCAGTTTGTAATTGTATCCATTTAAATATATGACCATTTTTTTTTTACAACCCCAATCAGTGAATTAAGGGACCAGAGAAGCAGAAGTGACCTGGCTTTTAAAAATCTGTCAGTGTCTCTGAATTCAGTTGAGGGATTACCTGGATGAAGTGTAATGTTACGTATGCTGTCTAGGTGGTGAACTTATTTTCAGTGAGGACTGTGTAGTCTTGCCTTGTGCCTTTACTAACAGGTTTGGCAACTGTAAATTTCCTGTTTTGTCATCTTGAGATTAGTCAACATCTCAGAAAATCACTAGACATGCACTGGATCATAACTCTAATTAAATAGCTATAACTCTCTGCTACAGTACTTTTTCCATAAGCCACTTTTTTCTTCTTCACTGGTTTGTTTCATTGGCACCTTTTAAAGACACCTGTCTAACTTAAGACGTGTCTGTCCAGTTCATGGCTCTATTATCATAAGTTTACAACACAGAGCTTGGTTCTAGGAACACAGAAGAAAACACGCATTTCTACCATATTAGTATCATTGGTAGAGAAAAACTTGGGTAGCTTTGTATACATGTCACATACTCTCATTAATTTCAAAACTGATTTTTGTTCTTAAAAAAGTGAAAGTAGATTACCTCTCCTCCCCTCAAAGTGATTTAATATTCTCCTGTTTGGAAAAATGGCCACAATATTACTCTTAAATGGCCCTTGTGTAAAGAGAAACTTTAGTAGGTTAGTTGAGATTTCGTTGTGAAGACAGTAGTTCCAAAGTAAAAAGAAATAGATGATGGTAAATAGAAGTTAGTTTTTAAATCGATAGTGTACATAGAGTTGTATAAACATGAACTTCTGTTAGTTAAGTTCTTACTGTTGATGAAATCATGCCTGCATCACATTTAACTTCTTAAATATATCTCTAGGTTTAAATAAAACATTTTCTGCGATAAGTTCAGTTGAGGTCAATATCAAACTGTTGAATTTCTTACGAACATTTATCCAAACTCATGACCCTGAGATGTTGAGTTATAGGTCTGACATTTAGCTGTATAGGCCTAGACTTCAGTCAGATACTCAGCCTGATATAGATGTCGTTACTCTCCAGCGTTTTCCTGATGTAACCTCCTTTGCTCAGTCCTTGTTCCTGTGCTTTTGTTTTGTAGGATATGGTTCCCCTGGCTCCAGGCTGTTACCTTGATTGGGATGAAGAGCTCGAAAAAGCACAGTCACATGACTGTGTTCCCGTTCTTTCTGAACATCCACTGTATATCCTTTACACATCTGGAACGACGGGGCTGCCAAAGGTATGCGCTCTCTTGGTGCGGTCTTCACTCAGTCGTGTCTGACCCTTTGTGACCCCATGGACTGCAGCACGCCAGGTGTCTCTGTCCTTCACCATCTCCCGGAGCTTGCTCAAACTCATGTCCATTGAGTTGATGATGCCATCCAACCATCTCATCCTCTGTTGCCCTCTCCTCATCCTACCCTCAGTCTTTCCCAGCATCAGGGTCTTTTCCAGTGGGTCAGCTCTTCCCATCAAGTGGNCTCCCGGAGCTTGCTCAAACTCATGTCCATTGAGTTGATGATGCCATCCAACCATCTCATCCTCTGTTGCCCTCTCCTCATCCTACCCTCAGTCTTTCCCAGCATCAGGGTCTTTTCCAGTGGGTCAGCTCTTCCCATCAAGTGGCCAAAATAGGCACTCTCGTAGGGACAGTTATAGCGACAGATTTTTTTGCACCAAGAATATTTGATTACTGATTGAAAATGTTTGCAGACTTTATCTTGAGGTTTAGGCTTAAGTAGTTTATATCTTAAATACTGCGTCTAAATATATAGAACTATTCATTAGATTTAATGCCAAATGCTTTGTCCTTATTTCATTAAAAATCTTCACAATATCAGCGGTATTCAATTGCTTTAGTAAGGTATTAAAATTAATATATATTTGATTGAATATCAGTTGGCTTAATACAATTTTATAAAATATATTTTAAGTGAAATATTTTTATTTTTTAAACTGAGGTATAACTTTCATACAGTATAAAATTGATTTTTTATTAGAGGAATTCGATTTATCATTATAACTGCAGCTTGGAGAACTGGCCTAGACAGTTTGAACAACAGGTAATTTATCCAGAGTGTTGAGCTATTTGATTTGCAACACTGAAGATAGTCAAGGATTTTTAAGTCTTTTTACCCTGAAAGGTGTTTTCACAAAGCAAAGTTAACAATGTCAATATTCTTGAATGTGTCAGATACCAAACCATTATCACTTTTGCCTGGTATCTCTATATAACTCCATAAAGATTTGTGCTATCATCTTTCATCTTTATTAGGGAGTTCAATATTCATTAAATCACTGAATGTTAGTGGGCAAAGGGACTTTTCACAATCACTCAAATCCTATATGACATTGGCCTCTATTAATATTGGAACTCTATAGCATCAGAATTCTGAACCATAACCTGTTAATATTCTCAAAATCGTGATTCTGTTAGTTTAGATTTAAATGAAGGAAGATCAAGATTTAAAAACATTTCATATGAAAAAGAAAACATTTGGTAGAAGGGTATATTCTCTCCTACTACAGACACAATGTTTTGTTACATTTTGGTCTATGTCATGTTCTGTATGTAGTTGGTACCCACACTTTTGTTGTGTGAATAAATACATTAGTGCATATACATTAAAATATTTGTGTCGTTGTAGAATCAAAGCCCTGTGCTTTTTTAAGAACTCTGGTCATCTGAAAAATAAATTTTCTTATATTGCAAATTTGTCTGTTTAAGCAGTCCAAATGATTACTGGATGCAGTCTGTCCCTTCCACTTTTTGCAGTCAAGCATTATGTACCAGCCACAAAGAATCCAAATGAACATTTGGCTGTGAAATAAAGGGGACTCAGCAAGTTATAATCTAATATAAAAGTATCAACATGAGAGGAAACCACTGACCCTGAAAACATATTAGAGTCTAACCAAAAAAATAAAAATCACTTTAGCTCCTTAAAAGCCTGAAGGAATCTTATAAAAACTTCTGGTGCTACCTTGAGACTTTTAATCACTGAAATTCACTGTTGCCTGGATGGGGATCTGTATGAGAAGGCAGAAGAAGAGTTTGCCATCAGTTTAAAACTGACTCAGCTAGTGTAGTGGAAATAAAATAAAAGTAATATATAGGGCATTCAATCTGAAAAGTGGTGATTCCAAATAAAGAAGAAACCTAGATATCCCATGTTTTCTTTGCATCAAGAAGTACTTTGTGGAATTCTTAGATGCCCAAACTGATTATTGTTTGATGTTTTTATCATCCTCATTTTTTGATTACATTAGTAGTACCATCCTGAAGATAAATCTATTTCTATAGATTGTTTGAAGATTTCTATTCACATTGAATTTAGTTCATGGGTGCTAAAAGAGATAAAAAATTAGTAAACCACAGTGCTGTCAGCATAGTGGGGTTGCGATATATAACAACACAGATAATGTAAGATAGACTGTGATCTTTCCCTAAGAGGGAAAAACCCTACTTCAATCTCTTGAAGAAAAGATGAATTTGAATGGCATCTGAAGGATTAAATTCCATTAGTTCAACAAATATTACTGAGCACCCAAATACATATCTGACCATCTTTTTAGAGTTCTGTGCTGGATACAGGCACTGAACAAAGAGCTATGTAATAGGTGATGTGTTATGAGGAAGAATAAAACAGAATGAGGGTGATGGGAGAGTGAGAGTGCTGTTTTATCAGGGAGATGTCAGGGAAAGCACTTGGTGGTGTGACATTTGAAGGATGAGTAGAAATTTTCATCAGGTGACCTCATGGGGAGGAGGGCATTCCAGGTTGATTGGGTCAATATAAATAAAGACAGGAACGTGTAAGGTTTCAGGATGGCTACTGCAGTTGGTGCAAAAAAAAGTAGAGAAATGGCCAGATTTATAGGCAGGGGATAATTGTTTAAAATTTACCCAAGAAGTTTAGGTTATATACTACCTGTAAGGAATGGAGAGCACTGATGTTTCTTAAGAGAGACAAAAATATGAAGGAAGGTAACCCTTGCACCGTTACACATGGAAGCAAGGAGATTGGATTTCAAGCTGTGCTTAGTTTTGGACCATTTATTAGGGAGCAATCAAGGATAACAGTAAGACAGAGGGAGAGTACAGGACTTTGAACCTGATAACATAGGAAAGTGGTTTTGTTTATTTACTAAACTAGAAACAAAGGAGAATGGTTTGGGGCTGGGAAAACTGGGAGGTTTTGTGTATACTGAGTATGATGTCTCTTTGGGACATTAACATGGAAATGGCCCAGCCAGTAGTTGGAAATGAAGGTCTGGGTCCAAGGGTACATCTGGATTTGGAGATAGACCCTGGAATATTATCAGCTGTAGAGGACTAGTGTTTAATTCATGTGGTTGAGTAGGCTTTACAGAGCAGGACATGCAGAATGCAAAGACAAAGTAGTCAATTTCAACGTCTTTCAAAAATATTTCTCTTATCCCTTCAGTGGACTTTAGAATTTCAATTGCATTGAAAGTATATGTTGCTAACAAATACTTTTGCCACTTATTTTACTCTACTTTTGAAATATATTACTTTTCATTTACTTATCGTCATAACATTACATGTTCTCTAACAGTGTAGAATATATTTCAGACACTTTTGAATCTACTATGGCACTAACCTTAGAACTGGACCATAGCAGATCCAAAATATTTAATAATCTACTTTTCCAGTTAGCTCCAGATTCCTCTTATTTTTTAAATGGAAATATAGTTGATTTATAATATTGTGTTAATTTCAGGTGTACAGCAAAGTGATTCAATCATATATGAATATATATATATTAAAATCAATTCATAATTTAATAACTACGTGAACCAAAAATCCCATATATATATATAAATATATATTCTTTTAAAATATTATTTTCCATTATAGATGATTATAACATACTGAGTATCCTGATACCTCTTTATTCATAAGATTCTCATTTCATTTCTGGTAGGTATAATCAGGATTAATAGGATCTGAATTTTTAATATTGAGATTCCAGGAATAGAAATACAGGAAAGATGAGCATACATGAATTTATGAAACATTTAAATATAAATTTCATGTCATAATTTAGTTTGTTTTCTTGATCTTCATGAAGAAAAATAGTGTTGTGAACCATAAAAATATTCTACTTAAAACTGCTCGTTTCCCATAGGTGCATATAAGACACACACAATTTAGTCTGTTCTTTGGCTAGAATTTGCAGATATATTTAGGGCATATTTGCATTTCTGCATCTGCCAACTCTGGATTTGTCAGATTGCTGTACGACAGGTTGATCTACTAGCTGCTGCACATATTCTAGCATATTCTAAACTGAACTGCTTTGCATACATTTCTGTATCGTTATGTGTGTTTATTCTGTTTGGTTTGGTTGACTATATTCAAGTTACTTCAAGGAACTATGCAATAGAAGAATACCTCATCTGGATTGGGTGTCATTCTGGGAGTGGGAGATTTAGTGATGGTCATATTTATCTTCTTTCAGCTTGCTGTCATGAGGTATGGTGATAACCAAAAAAATTAAAAGTGCCACGGGAACACAGGGGAAAGAATTAGAAAGGAAGACGTAAGGAAGGTGGTAGATAAGGCCTTTGTTCTGGTGTGAGTTTTCTATAACTTACATCAACTTTTATTCCTACGTGTTAGGTGACTTATTTATATTCTAGACCATAGAGAAAAATAAGAGAAAGTTAAATAAAAAAACCTGTGAAAAATTTTTTTAATCTGTAGTACAATTTTTGCAGCTTCCCTTGTGGCTCAGCTTGTCAAGAATCTGCCTACAATGCAGGGGACCTGGGTTTGATCCCTGGGTTGGGAAGATCCCTTGGAGAGGATAAGACTACCCACTCCAGTATTCTGACCCGGAGAATTCCATGGACTACAGTCCATGGGTCGCAAAGAGTTGGACATGACTGCTGAGCGACTATCACTTTCACAATTCTTGCAGCTAAAGGCTGAACTCGCTACACCTTTGCCCCTGATCTCACAGTTGCTCAGAGCCATAAAAAATTATACTGCTGCTGAAGTATCACATATAGAGGTGGCTTCAGAGTCATCGGAAAGCCTGCAGCAAGAGATTTTATGTTTGAAGAAATATACCAAATGAAATCATTCCATTTCTACTAATATGGCATTGAGTTTTCTATAAATTTCAAAGATTTCTCTTGAACAAAGATGAAATTTTTTAAATTATAGTTTTCATATATTGCTTATTCATTGTTCCTTTTTAAATCAGTTGACATGTGTATTAATGTCTAGTCTATGCTGAAGAAACAAAGGTGTTCTTATGGCACTGAGAGTGGAGGGGAAGAATGAGCAGTGGATGGATGTTGTTAGTGCCCAGAGGCTCAGCGAAGTTTGCAGGACTTGGGCTGTGAAAAAGGAGGAAGAGGCTTTTAACACGAGCAGTGGGTTTGGATGGCTTCCAGAAGAGGTGGCACTTTCACAATGTTGTTAGGTACTCCTGTGATGAAGTAGGAGATAACCAGGTGCAGAAAAGGGGTAAGGGCTCATTTTAGGAAGAGGGGATATCATCTGTAAAACTACTATAAGAGCAAGAATATTGTTGGTTGTTGGATTTTTTTAAGTAAGCAGAACCATACCTCATACTTTTCAACTCACTGACTCCAACAGTCCCATGGTGGTGGATTTCTTTTTTTCAGGTAATATTTTTGTTTTCCCTTTCTTCTTATTCTGCTTCTACTTAATTTGCCAGACAGAATTGAAATGTATATATAAGCATGCATACATACAAAGCATATGCATATGTATGTATATATAGACATATAAACACATATATACACATGCATATGTGTATTTACATAAGTAAGTGTGAATGGATAATTATATGATGTATATTTGTGTGTTTGTCTTGTACAAGTCTTTATTGCTTCCCTGATGATGGCTCAGCAGGTAAAGAATCTGCCTGCAATGCAGGAGACACAGAAGATGTGGGTTCAATCTCTGGATCAGGAATATCCTCTAGAGGAGGGCATGGGAACCCACTCCAATATCCCTGCCTGGAAAATCTCATGGATGGAGGAGCCTGGCGAGCTACAGTCCACAGGGTCATAAAGAGCCAGACACAACTGAGTGACTAAACTCATAGCAAAAGTTACTAGTGGGGCTTAACTTAGGAAGTATGTTTTGTTGATTACTCTCGATGGACATGAGTCTGAGTAAACTCCGAGAGATGGTGATGAACAGGGAGGCCTGGCGTGCTGCAGTTCATGGGGTCGCAAAGAGTCGGACACGACTGAGTGACTGAGCTGAACTGAACTAGACTTCTCCTACCTGAATATTTTGAGATTTGCCATTTACATTTTTGTAGATCTATTATAAAAAATTTTTCGGATAAGACTCCTAAACAATCTTACCACATATCTCAATCTTCCTTCCTTTTTGTACAACTGATGTTATTCCAACTGCGTTCTTCTTAAATTGTAGCACCCAAACAGTACACACTTGATATAAACAAGTTTTCTGTTTTACAATAGTTGACCCATTTATGATATTTTGTGGCTTTCTCTGTTCAAAGGCAGCTCATTAAACTGGAAACCATAAAGAACCATCTGTGATTAACTGTTGTCTCATTCTTTGGGGATAAATCATTAGCCTTTGGTTTCCCTGGTGTGGATTGAATGTTTTTGAATATCTTTATACATTAAAAGTGTTTTGTTGTTTAAAGAACACCTTCACATTGTTTACTTTTGTACTGAGATAGAATTCATTTTGTGTCTTTATTTGGGGCACAGAGTTTTATTCCCATCTGAATGTCTTTAAGTTTTCCAGGAGAATTTAAGTATTAGGCTGACCCTACAAAAACCAAAGCAGTGTATCGGGAGGCTATAGGGCTTTCTGAAAATACATTAGGTCATCTAATGTCTTTACTTTTAAGGAAGGTGGGATATAAGTGCATAAAGTAACAGATTCAAAAGAGTGAAATGCAGCATGCTTGTGTTGTAGGGGTAAGCACTGATGGTCAGCAATATTGTTACCTCATAGTCAAATAGACTTCAGAATGCCAGTTTTTGTTCCTGGTTAATTTTGCATACTGGAATATAATGATTTGTGGGTTTTTTTTTTTTTTTTTGAGCACAGTTTGTGCTTTTTCAGAGGTTGAACAGTTTATCTGTTGCATTTTAATTATCATTACCTGGAAAATATGATTAGAAGCAAAAATGCTTTATCATATTCATTTTAACCACATGTTAATAGTATAAGAAAGAAACAATCTTTTTAAAACTAATCTTTCAGTGTTTTTACTCTTGAACTTATGAAAGATCTACACAGAGAGTATGATATTATGCACTTTCCTACACTGTACTAAATAATCAGAAAATTGAATGCTGCCATCTGAATATGTTAGGGGAAAGACCAGATTTCATATTGAGAATCTAGATCAATGAATAGAGAAATGATGCCAGATGAAAATTTTATATTCATTGTTAAAAAATTAAAAGTAAGTGGATATTAAAGATCAGTGATAAACAGATATGGCTTTTCTGTCTGTTAGCTCTGTTTTCATTGTCTTTAATGAGAATCTCTGATAACAACCTCTAATTTTTTGACATTTCTGTCTTTTGTGTGGGGAAAAATAAAAAACAATAGTTGCTAGAATTAAGGAAATAATTTTGCTAGTAAGACGTAAAATTATTGACTGTATAATTTTAAGTTTTTTCATGCAGATTTTCATTTTTAAGTCTAACTTTTTTGGGGTCAAATGGATTTAAGTACCCACCATTATATAGACAAAGCAACACTGGTAAATAACCTTTAAAGAAGGGTTCACTTGAGAGGTCAGCGGAAATTTGACAACTGGTCCTTTAAATTATCTTCTAAGTTTAACCAATGAATTACTACTCATTTATGTTCTCCTTAGCCTTTTATTCCTTTCTATCACTTCCAGTTGGTACTGTAATTCTCTATCATTTAATATAAAAAATTTACCCATTTGTAATGATATTTAGAATTATTAATTAAAAATGATGCAGGGGCAACAGACAGGTGAAGAGAAATTATAAAACATCTTAAGTGAAATCATGCCTGACATTAAATTTCACAGAATATTGATAGCATATTGTCTATGAAAAAACCTCCTATTTTATCCTTTACCAAATGAATAAAACTTTTTAGAAAAGAGTTTGCAAGTTGATTCATGTCAAATTCATCAAGATTTTGAACTGTAGGAAAAGATCTCAATAAGACAAAAAATTAGCAAAGTACATGGAAGACATGTACAGTATATACCAGTTGAAGACCTGCTCAGTTTACATGGGAAAATGCATGTGTGAAAATTATTGGCAGGAGCTTAGGATTTCTAATTCTCCCAAGATGATCAAAAGAGCCAGCTGCATGCTACCCATGTCATACAAGCTAGAAAGCATACCTGTCAAAGGCCAGCAAAGCTCCCTGTGACATTTGCCAAGAGACCAGGTGTTGCTGCTGGTAGATAAAATGTATTCCACAGCTTGATACCTATGTTTTATTAGTGGTACCTGAGGAAAGCAGCAATTTGAGTAACAAACAGAAAGTCAACTTCTTTTTCATTCTCCTGATTCATGTATGTGTGTGATAGTTACAGAGCTGTGCCAAAATAGTTTAACCAGTAGCACGCTCATTAGTTAGATCCATGTGTGCCCTTTCAGGTAAAATAATTATTTTCTTCACAGAGTGATTATAGTTGCTCTGCTAAGAGATGTTTGAAAATACTTGTGAGTGAACTATAACATATTTCTTAGCAAGCATTCACTCTCTTGCTCTAAATATTCACATTATTAAGTCATGGTGAGCCAATAATCATTAATGTTTATAATGAACCAATAAATGAAATTAGTTATTAAATTTGCTGTCAGTTCTTATCTGTGAGGATTCTTGCACTTAGTTTTCAAATATTAATCTTGTATTAACATTGAATACATTCACTCTCAAGAATATCTGCTCACAAACTGATTCATGAAAGCTATAGTGCTATGCTGTAGCAGTCAAATCTGTCAGCCTTAGATCTAGCTCATCAGGAGTTAGATCTAAAGAAGTGCTCAGCTCTAATACTGTGATAGCATGATCCTTCAGGTTAGCATTTTAATAAGACTCCAGTTAGAATATGACTATTTCCTCTAGGCGTCCTATTATTATTTAATATTATTAAAGAATAAATATCCTTATGGTGGTCTGTATCTTAGGCACACAGTTATCTTTGACCTTTCTGTGGACTTAATTTTGAAAGTTTTCATTTTTGTTCTGGAAATAAGTGTTAAAATGCAGTGTTGATAATTGATGTTACCCCTGGAAATTTTTCTTTTTATTGCATGGGATTCTGTGAAATCATATTTTCTTTAGAAAGTCCAGAATGGCCTCTGAGAATGAATTCTATAAATGGACTGGTATGAGCAAATTATTCTGTGTTTGTTATTGGAGGTGTCAAAGAAATGGTGATTCAGATACAATTATTAATACATGAAAGCCAAAGTTATTTATAGCTTTAGAATATGAAATACTTTAAACAGGAGCTTATGAAGAAAGAGCATCTTTTAACACATTGTCTATTGATTTTAACTTCATCTCTTCTTTCCTTTAGGGTGTGGTGAGGCCCACTGGAGGATACGCTGTAATGCTTAACTGGTCGATGTCTTCCATTTATGGACTTAAGCCTGGAGAGGTAATCATGGTTTTAAATTCATATTATATGACATTTATCTGATTAAGATATATGCATTTTATTTTCTTCTTGTTGTTTAGGTGTGGTGGGCAGCTTCTGACTTAGGCTGGGTTGTCGGACATTCCTATATCTGTTATGGACCTCTTCTACATGGAAATACTACGGTTTTATATGAGGTAATAAAATAAAATTCATACCACATACACATAGTGTTAATTTCACTGAAAGTTTCTGAGAAGTAATCTAAGTAGGAACAAAAAAAAAATTGAATGGGGACAGGGAACATTTTTATGCCTTCTTCCAGTTTAAAAATATGATTTCATAAGACAGAGAAATACATAGAAAAAATACACGGCTATTTAAATTGTGTTGAACAAAGCCATAAAATTATATTCTGAAAAATATACACTAAAAACCCTTATGTCTATCCCTTTCTAGAAAATATCATTGGACTGATCCTGATTTAGAACCTTAGAAAACAGTCATCACAAAACAGAGATTCACCTTTTTGTGTTTTTAGAGAATTAATGGATTTCAACTGTATGGTTTCTTGATTTTAGCAGATATTTTTGGTAGTTTCTGAGGATTGTTATATGTATAAGGGAGAGGCTTCTAGACTGATCAGATTGAATCTTCATAGCTTTAAGATTCAGTTGCATGGATTAATGTTAACCAGGAATAATATTTTTGTGTATATACTAGAAAATTCTGCTCTTATGCCTATTCTATTTAATTTTAGTAAATGCCTTGTATAAATACTTAAAACACATGTCCATCAGATTTGGAGGATACCAGAAGTTGAGAGGAACAGTAAAATGGTAGTTTGCTAAATCAGTACACAAAATAATCTTGGACTTTTGGGATAAAACACACAAGATAGGAGAATATGGAAATCCTTTTATAATTATATTAAAAATATAATTGCAGAAATGAAGTCAGGGAAATTTGAGTTGGTTACAGTTTATGTGGTTAAATCCCTGTATAATTGTTTGTAGTTCAAACATGAGTGGTTGATAGGATGACTTTAAAAAATAGTCACCATATGCAATAGTATAATCTTATTTTCCCTTCTCACATTTGCAAATTTTTGTTTGATTTAATGAGGAGAAAAAAAAATAATGAACTTATTAGAAAGCATTTGGATGAAAGGGAATAGAGTGAAAATGTCATACAAGAAAGTAATGAAGGAATTGTGAATGGTTTAGTCTGATAATAGTAATATATTTAGTATGCATATTTGTTAAGAATCTTTTGACATTTAAAGAGTTGCCACATAGTAATGTCGTAATGTGGAATTCCAGAGACCTAACTTTTGGACATAATCAGAAAATTTAACTGTTCATTAGTAGAATAGGCAGCTTCTGAAATAGAAGGCTCTCTTTCACTTAAAGTCTTTCAACATCAAGAGAGGAATCTGAAGAAGAGAATTTTATATGTGAGGTGTGGATAATATTATAGATTATGTCAAAGTTCTTTAAAATCTTAACATTCTGCAAGTAATGATTCTGAAAAAATCAGAGACTATTCTTAATCTTTGTGGCAATCTCCTAGTCCCAGCCAACATTTAAAAGCATGATTATTCTTACATTTTCAGCTGGCTGGTTTTCTGTATTGAAATGCTCAGAGATATTAAGGCAAACTTTGACACAAATATTACACTATCTTGTACTACTCCTCATCTTTTATACTATGCCTCTGTCCTTTGCAGACTTAATATGCCCTGTGGTATTTGTAATAATTAAAACATAAAATAATCTTGACAATTGTGTCCCATACTGAAGTCCTTGCAATAGAATAAGTGTTTTTATTAAAATAATAATTCCCTTGGAAGTAAACAAAATAAACCTTAACACTAAATACTTATAATGAATTGTGGAATTGCTAATATAAGTGACAAAGCTAAAGATGCCATTATATTGATAAGTATTTATAAGTATTAGTTTGCCTTTAGGACTATGCTGCTGCTGCTGCTAAGTCGCTCCAGTCTTGTCTGACTCTGTGTGACCCCGTAGACGGCAGCCCACCAGGCTCCCCCGTCCCTGGGATTCTCCAGGCAAGAACACTGGAGTGGGTTGCCATTTCCTTCTCCAATGCATGAAAGTGAAAAGTGAAAGTGAAGTCACTCAGTCGTGTCCGACTCTTAGCGACCCCACCAGGCTCCTCCATCCGTGGGATTTTCCAGGCAACAGTACTGGAGTGGGGTGCCCTTGCTTCGGGTTACATGTGCTTTAATTTGCTTCCTGGGGGTCCTGGAGGCTGTTCTCCAGGCGGAGGTGCTAGGCTGGGCTCTCCTGCAGCAGGCCCCCCTTGCTAGCCCTGCAGACCCTCGGGAAGGGCTGTGTCCTCCTTCAGGCTGCCCGTGCCCTCCACGAGCTCCTGGTAGGTGATCTTCTCGGCAAATGGCCGCAGCCCGAGCAGCTCCAGCGTGTCGGCCCGCTCCAGCACCTTCTTCTCCAGCACCCGCCTACCCACCTTGTCCACCTGCTGGCGGCAGCCTGTGAGCAGGTCTTTAGGACTATAGCACATGTGATTTTTGTGCATTTACCATTGACCTTTTTTATTTTTTAAGCTTATTTAAAACATAATTGTAACACCATTAAAAGGGCTCTCTTTGTCTTTATCTTGAAATGATGAGCTCAAGAACAGTGTAGATGCTGTATCAGTATTTGTTGTACAAAGGGGTGATTTTCTTTTTTTAACCTTTAAATCTTATCTGAGCACTCCTACAACTAATAAAGATCCTCAATTCTCTCTTATCATAAAACAAAGCCTTTTAGACTTCTGCACATTTCCAGCTATCCCATCTTTATATTCTTCTCCACTGAGTCCTTGGAAAAAATACCCATCCCGTATTGTCTGAACTTTATATTATTCCGATTATTGTCCAACCCAGTGAAGTCCAGTTTTTCTCCACATTGTTTCATAAAGCTACTGTATCAGAGGTCAGTGGTGGCTTGGTAAGGGACAAAGGCAAGGATTTTCTTCAGTTTGATTTAACTTTTTCTCTTGATGACATCAATCCTGGTGACTGCGTTTGGTGATGGTAATTCTTTCTGCCCTCTTGAGTCCCGTGTATCCTTTTGCTATTGTTTAGGCTGTTTCTTTTGCCTTACATGACTTTCCCTCTGTCTTTCCTTGTCTGGTTAATTCCCGCTATCTTGTAGACTCTGATTAGATGTAATCATCGCTTGGAAAATTTCCTCAAAGTATTTGACTGCTCAGTTCCCCTTACTGTGGTTCCATTGCCCCTTGAGCCTATGTCTGTTGGTTAGCTGACCACACTATTCTGAAATTATATCTAGTAAAGTGTGAGGGCCTCACAAGCCAGTCTCAGCGTAGTAGACAATGCACACTAAACATGTAGTGAGTGCTTATGGAACTAAATTGGATGCTACTTCTCTGTTCAAATTCTGCCTCTCTGACCTCCTGTCTTCCGTTTCCTCTCTTGGTTTCTTTACTTTGATCCTCAACATTGGGTGGTGGTAGAGTCTTGTTCTTAGCCTGCTTTTCTCATTCTGCTTATAGTTCCTGGATAATCTCCATGCAATTGGATTTGAGTATTACTAATTAAACCCAGGCTCCTAACTCCTCCTATCTATATCTAACCTCCCTGCTAAGCACCAGCTTATTATTAGGGATTTTCGGATGGCCCAGGCATCCCTTATGGTCAAGGTGCTGTGAAATGAACTCACAATCTCCACTTTTCCACCAAAGACATTTCTTTCCATACACTCTGCAGTGTTGTTAATGTTACCTGCTTTTACTCAGTCGGCTAAACTAAGAATCAGGAAGTGATTCTAACTTCATTCTCCTTACATATCATATTCTATTGCTCGCTACATTTTGTTGATTTACATTTTATTTGTTGTTGTTCATTTGCTCAGTCATGTCTGACTCTTTGCGACCCCATGGACTGCAGCACTCCAGGCTTCCCTGTCCTTCACTGTCTCCTGAAGTTTGCTCAAACTCATGTCCATTGAATCCATGATGTCATTCAACCATCTCCTCTTCTGTCACCTCCTTCTCCCTCTGCCCTCAATCTTTCCTAGCATCAGTGTCTTTTCCAATGAGTTGGCTCTTCACATTAGGTAGCCAAAGTATTGGAACTTCAGTCTCAGTCCTTCCAATGAATATTCAGAGTTTGTTTCCTTTAGGATTGATTGGTTTGATCTCCTTGCAGTCAGATGTGAAATGACAGGGTAAAACACGTTTGAGGAACTTTGAATGAATCCTTGTGTTGGCTTCTATAAGATGCTATTTGAGAGGAGTTCAGCTACCTATAAGAAGTCTGGCCAGATTTTGGAACCCAGGAAAATAAAGTCTGTTACTGTTTCCATTTTTTCCTCATCTCTTTGCCGTGACATAATGGTGCTGGATGCGATGATCTTTATTTTTTAAATGTTGAGTTTTAAGCCACCTTTTTCACTCTCCTCTTTCACTTTCCTTAAGAGGCTTTTGAGTTCCTCTTCACTTTCTGCTATTATGATGGTGTCATCTGCATATCTGAAGTTATTGATATTTCTACTGGCAATCTTGATTCCAGCTTGTGATTGATCTAGCCAGGCATTTCACATGATGTATCCTTATTTAACATAAATAAGGGTGACAATATACAGCCCTGATGTACTCCTTTCCCAATTTTGAACCAGTCAGTTGTTCCATGAACAGTTCTAACTGTTGCTTCTTGACCTGAAAATTGATTTCTCAGGAGGCAGGTGAGGTGGCTGGTATTCCCATATTTTAGCACCTGCCAAAAGTGTCCTCTTGTTTCCATGCCTCCTGCCATAGAGTTGAGGCTGTGACAGTTTAGTAAGTATGTTGCTGACTGGTGTGCATTCTGTGTTTGGCCTCTGATCTCACTTGTGCCTGTGCTTTCCAGTTGTATATTTCAGACAGACAGCCTAGACCATGTTCTAATAAATACTTCTGCCTTCAGATGTCTTTCCAGGTCATCTCTACCCAAACTCTAATTTCTGAGCTCTCCTCACTGTCCATCTAAAATGCAAAGATGAATGCAGAACTTCATTGCTTAAATTTTTTCAAAGGGTTGAGTTCTGCCTCCAGGAAGTTAGAGATGACATACTTTTCTCTATTCCTCCCACTAAGTAGAACTGAACATTTTAGGCATTATGTCTAAAACAAATGTAAGACTAAAAGATGGAGATAAGAAGGAAAACTGACTTTAGGGACCTTGCGATTTGAGAAACAACATAGTGATGAGAACTTTGCTTTATTTTTCCCTCATATGTCTTAGATTTGTGTGTAAAGAAGCTGACAACCTACAAGTGCCAACAACTGCAGACAAAGCAAATCACAATAAAACCAAACCCTCTGAAAAGAAAAACAACAATAACAAAAAACAGCAAGCCTGACCTCTCAAGCCAAAGGTTTAGGAAGGAGCAGCCTAAGACATGAAACTTTAGATGTCTCCACTCCAGACAGATGACACAGATCCATGGTCCCAACCCCACTGCCGGCAGCAAAAGCTGAGTGGGAAGTTTAGACTTCCACAGTTGTTAGGCTTAAAGGAGGAGCTTAATTCTAACCCTCTTCCCACAGGGTGGTGTCAGAGGAGTTTGAATAGGAAGCCAAGATTTTCCTTCCTGTTGGGTTATAATGAGGACCTGTTGAACAAGCAGTAATGGTAGAGACCAAATAAGAAGCCTGGGCTTCTCCCCCTAACCTACCAGTAATGAGATACCCCTTCCCTTCTCCACTGGGATAGAGTCAGTGGAAGCCTAGTAGAGAGTCAGGAGTTTGGGGATTTTCAATAACAAGACTACCTGTCTCTTCCCTGTGATATCAGTGGAGGCCTTGTTGGGAGCAATAACAGGGAGCTCTTCCTTTGTCCAGGCAGGGAGGTGCCTTTAGAAGCCTACAATTAGAACGGGAACCAACCCAGAGTAATGAGGAGCATTCTCCAAAGCTATTCTCTTCTCCAGGGGATCTTTCCCACCCAGGAATCAAACCCAGGTTTCCTGGATTGCAGGCAGATTCTTTATCATTTGAGCCACCAGGGGAGCCCCAGTTGGGTATCAGTGGAGGTCAAGTGAGGAACCAGGATTTTTACCCCTATGTCTTCCTTCTTGGCTGGAGTGAAATCTAAATAAGCCACCTGAAACACTATTTAAATATGAGTCTGTCTCATAATGTAATACCAAGAAACTGTCCAGGATTTGATGACCTCACACCAAGAACTAAAAAGATCTCAAGCTGAATGAGAAAAGACAGTTGATAGGTGCCAGAACCAAGATGACAGAGATGTTAGAATTCTCTGACAAAAGATTTTAAAGCAACTGTGATAGAAATGCTTCAACAAGTGATGATGAACATTCTTTAAACATTCTATTTTTTTAAGGTCCAAAAAATAGTTACAGTTCAGAAATAAAAGTTCCAGCAAAGATGGAGAGGGTGTGGTGGGAATTCCCACTGTTGGTGGGAATGCAAACTAGTACAGCCACTATGAGAACAGTGTGGAGATTCCTTAAAAAACTACAAATAGAACTGCCATACAACCCAGCAATCCCACTGCTGGGCATACACACCGAGGAAACCAGAATTGAAAGAGACACATGTACCCCAATGTTCATCACAGCACTGTTTACAATAGCCAGGACATGGAAGCAACATAGATATCCATCAGCAGATGAATGGGTAAGAAAGCTGTGGTACATATACACAATGGAGTATTACTCAGCTATTAAAAATAAAACATTTGAATGAGTTCTAATGAGGTGGATGAAACTGGAGCCTATTACACAAAGTGAAGTAAGCCAGAAAGAAAAACACCAATACAGTACACTAACGCATATATATGGAATTTAGAAAGATGGTAACGATAACCCTGTATGTGAGACAGCCAAAGAGACACAGATGTATAGAACAGTCTTTTGGACTCTGTGGGAGAGGGAGAGGGCGAGATGATATGGGAGAATGGCATTGAAACATGTATATTACCGTATGTGAAATGGATCACCAGTCCAGGTTCGATGAATGAGACCGGGTGCTCAGGGCTGGTGCACTGGGATGACCCAGAGGGATGGTATGGGGACGGAGGTGGGAGGGGAGTTCCGGATGGGGAACACGAGTATACCCATGGTGGATTCATGTCTATGTATGGCAAAACCAATACAATATTGTAAAGTAATTAGCCTCCAATTAAAATAAATGAAACTATGTTAAAAAAATAAATAAAAATACCTTTAAAAAAAAGTTCCAACAAAGATATAGATGCTATGCTGCTGCTGCTGCTGCTAAGTCATTCAGTCGTGTCCGACTCTGTGCGACCCCATAGATGGCAGCCCACTGGTCTTCCCCGACCCTGGGATTCTCTAGGCAAGAATACTGGAGTGGGTTGCCATTTCCTTCTCTAATACATGAAAGTGAAAAGCAAAAGTGAAGTCGCTCAGTCATGTCTGACTCTTAGCGACCCCACAGAGTGCAGCGTACCAGGCTCCTCTGTCCATGGGATTTTCCAGGCAAGAGTACCGGAGTGGGGTATAGATGCTATAAAGAATAATTATAGGGAAATTTTAGAGTTGAAAATGTAATAGCAAAGATAAAAACTCAATGGATGGGCTCAATAACAGAATGGAGGGGAGAGAGGAAGCAATTAATGAACTGGAAGAAGCAGCAATAGAAATTACCCAATCTAAACAACAGAAAGAAAACAGACTGAAAAGAAACAGCTAACAGAGCCTCAGGGATATGTGGAATGATAACAAAAAGTACAGCATTTGTGATTTCAGTCATGAAAAGCAAGGGGAAAGAGAGCGGGCCTGAAAAAAATAATGGAGAACTGAAAACTTCTCATCTTCTTTGGTTTGGCCAACGGTACAGATCCGTTGGTTCAGGAAACCAAGTAAACCCTCAAACAATNAAAAATACAGCATTTGTGATTTCAGTCATGAAAAGCAAGGGGAAAGAGAGCGGGCCTGAAAAAAATAATGGAGAACTGAAAACTTCTCATCTTCTTTGGTTTGGCCAACGGTACAGATGGTACAGATCTGTTGGTTCAGGAAACCAAGTAAACCCTCAAACAATGTTACGATAAAGAAATCCACATACTTAAAAAAAAATCTTAATCAAACTTCTGAAAATTGAAGGCAAACAAAAAAGGATTTCTGTATGGGTAAAACTCTTTGAATGCTAGGATTTTTTAGAAACTAGGGAGGTCAGAGGAAAGTGATAAAATGTATTTCAAATGTGAGAAGAAAGGAACTGTCAACTAGGATTCTGTATGTATGCAAATATACTTTGAAGATAAAGGAGAAATAAAGACATTCTCAAGGGAATGAAAAATTTGGAAAATTTGTTACCACTTTCTTATTGTTTACTCATTAAATTGTGTCTGACTCTTCCTCAACACTATGGAGTGTGAAGTCTGCCAGGCTCCTCTGTCCATGGGATTTCCCAAGCGAGAATACTGGAGTGGGGTGCAATTTCCTACTCCAGGGGATCTTCCTGATCAGGGATCAAACCCGTGTCTCCTGCATTGTAGGTGGATTCTTTACTGCTGAGCTACTGGAGGAGCCATAAGCCTCTCTAAAAGGGATAGATAATGGCCAGTAGTTAATAATGAAAGACTAAGTATTTCTTATGTTTGAGAACAAAGCAAGGATGTCCACTCTCACCTCTTTATTCAGTATACTTCTGAAAGTCCTAGTTAATTTGATAAGCCAATATATGGAAACAAAAAGAGAAACATATCAGAAAGGAAGAAATAAAATTGTCTCTATTTGCAAATGGCATGATTGTCTAGGAAATTATAAAACATATTTAAGAACCTGTAATTAATAAGTGAGTTTAGCCAGGTCTCAGGATGCAAGATAAACATACAAACATCAGTTGTTTTTCTACACACTGCAGTAAACACCTTTGGCTACAAAAGGCCAACATCTCCTAGCAGAGATGGAACTGTTTCTTATTTGATTATATTGTGTCCTAATTGTGATATTAAGCTATAGTTTTGCAAGATGTTACTGATTGGGAAAGCTGTTAAGGGTACATGACATATTTCTATATTATTTCTTACAGTTCCCTGTGAATCTACAATTATCTCATATAAAAAACTTAATTAAAGTTACTAAAAAAGACTTCAAAGAACTCCTGTCAAAGAACAAAATTCAGACTTATTTGCATGATATGAATGATCTGTAGTCATATGCTCTTTGCCCACCTTTAATATCTGTCTCTTGTTCTGACCTCTAATTCAGCTTCCTACTCAGCAATCCAGTCATTATTAGAACTTATATGAACAGAAAAAAGTGAAAGTGAAAATCGCTTAGTTATGTCCGACTCTTTGCCTCCCCATGGACTATACAGTTCATGAAATTCTCCAGGCCAGAATACTGGAGTGGGTAGTCTTTCCCTTCTCCAGGGGATCTTCCCAACCCAGGGATCGAACTGCCAGTAATTAAGTTGTCTCCTTTACTGAAATTCCACTTTTGTTCTGATCACATAGCAGAGTGGTTCTTTTTCTTAAGGGATCAACGTGGTTTTCATCTTCTTTCTGATATTTTCGTGCTTTCCTCTGGCCGATTGAAGTTTTTTGTAATTCCATTACACCATCTAGATTCCTTTGGTCTTGTGAATACGGGCCTGTGATACTGTAAACTGTTTGAGGACAGGGGATGTTTGTCATGTCTATACCCACAATGTCCAGCACAGTGCCTTTCAGGAGACACAGAAAATTCATTGTGTAAATGAATTTAGGAGGATTAATTGACAACTGGAGCATGCAGAACACAGGGTGAAAACTTGCTTGATTAATTAAAGCAAAACTAAAGTATAGCAGAGTCCTGACTTGTCCCTAGGCCAGCAAATGAAAAAAGTCTTTATTAACTTCCACAAAATAATTGTCCCACTTGTGCCCCAATTTCAGTTGGATTGCTAAATTAGCATTGTTTTATTTTAGTGTTATTATTTTTAATTTAGGAAGGAAAAATCTTCCATTACATAATAGAAATACATTCTTTTTATAGTGAACAGAATAATTTAGTAGATCATTCATATCTTCATAGGATTGTCTTTTCTGAATAGAAATAAACTCATAAATTTAGTTGATCAAAGATTTATTTTTATTCTTAATGAATTATAGCTTATCAAAACTATAGTATGAGGTAGACAGTGAATTGGTATCTGTGATGATATTTTTCCCTAGTGATGCATTTTAATTTAACAAAAATTGATGTTCTGAAGTATTAGGAGATTTGCAGCTTACTCCATGCCAAATCATCTAGAGTATAAAAATCAGCTCATGAAACATTTCTCTTTTATTGAGTACAAATAGTTTATGATATTGTGAATAAATAATTATATTAGCTGAAAAAAATTAAAAATGGTTATAATTAAGTTGGATATTCAGTGACACCTCCAAGTACAGAAGAGTTACCCACTTGAAGCGATCTGTTTCACCATAAAACTTACAATGGATATTTAAATAAGATTTTGTTTTTTTGCCACAGAGCAGCAGTCCCTAACCTTTTTGACACGAGGGACCAATTTTGTGGAAGACAGTTTTTCCACGGACTGAAGTTGGAGGATNACTTGAAGCGATCTGTTTCACCATAAAACTTACAATGGATATTTAAATAAGATTTTGTTTTTTTGCCACAGAGCAGCAGTCCCTAACCTTTTTGACACGAGGGACCAATTTTGTGGAAGACAGTTTTTCCACGGACTGAAGTTGGAGGATGGTTTCAAGTGATTCAAGCACATTCTACTTATTGCACACCTTATTTTTATTATTATTATTACATCAGCTTATTAGATCCTGGAAGTTGGGGACTCCTGCCATACAGGCCATTTAGGCCTACATTTTCCTGGTTGTCGGCTTTGATTATAGCTTCCTGATAATTGCCAAATTTTCAACACATTCCTGTTCTTTCAGTAAAACAAACAGCAGCAAAAAATCACCATAAATCATTGATTCCCTATCCCCATGCAGTTACAACTTTCTTCATCTTTGAAGGCTCTTGCCTATACCCAATAGCTCCACTTTCTAACCTAAAACTTAACTCCACAATCCTCTCAAACTGACCTCTGTCATCTTCATTTCATAATAACAGTTTTTGATAATTTCCTTAGTGACTGAAAAAGTCAGTTTTCATTCCAATCCCAAAGAAAGGCAGTACCAAAGAATGTTCAGATTACCATACAGTTGCACTCATTTCACATGCTAACAAGGTAATGCTCAAAGTTCTCCAAGCCAGGCTTCAGGAGTACATGAACCAAGAACTTCAGATGTATAAGCTGGGTTTAGAAAAGGCAGAGGAACCAGAGATAAAATTGCCAACATCTTCTAGATCATAGAAAAAGCAAGGGGATTTCCGAAAGACATCTACTTCTGCTTCACTGACTGTGCTAAAGCTTTTGACTGTGTGGATCACAACAAACTAAAACTCTTAAAGAGATAATACCAGACCGCCTTATCTGTCTCCTGAGAAACCTGAATGGAAGACAAGAAGCATCAGTTAGAACTGGACATGGAAGGATGGACTGGTTCCAAACTGAGAAAGGAGTACATCACGGCTGTGTATTGTCACCCTGCTTATTTAACTTATATGCAGAGTATATTATATGAAGTGCTGGGCTGGATGACTCACAAGCTGGAATCAAGATTGCCAGGAGAAATATCAACCTCAGATATGCAGGTGATACCATTTTAATGGCAGAAAGCAAAGAGGAACTAAAGAGCTTTTTGATAAAGGTGAAAGAGGAGAGGGGGGAAGAGCTGGCTTAAAACTCAACATTCAAAAAACAAAGATGGTAGTGTCTGGCACCATCACTTTATAGCAAATAGATTGGAAAAAAGTGGAAACAGTGACAGATTTTATTTTCCTGGTCAAAATCACTGAGTATGGTGACTGCAGCCATGAAATTAATAGATACTTTCTCCTTGGAAGAAAAGCTATGACAAACCTAGACAGTGTATTGAAAATCAGAGCCATCACTTTTGCCCACAAAGCTCTGTATAGTTAAAGCAATGATTTTTCCAGTAGTCATGTACGGATGTGAGGGTTGGACCATAAAGAAGGCTGAGCACTGAGGAATTGGTGCTTTGGAGAAGCTGGAGAAGACTCTTGAGAGTTTCATGGACTGCAAGGAGATCAAACCAGTCAATTCTAAAGGAAACCAGTCCTGAATGTTCATTGGAAGGACTGATGCTGAAGTTGCAGCTCCAGTTGACCACCTGATGCTAAGAACCAGATGTTTGGAAAAGACACTGATGCTGGGAAAGATTAAGGGCAGGAGGAGAAGGGGGTGACAAGATGAGATGGTTGGATGGATCACTGATGCAATGTATCTGAGTCTGAGGAAACTCAGGGAGATAGTGAAGGACAGGGAAGCCTGGCATGCTGCAGTTCATGGGTCGCAAGGAGTTGGACAGGACTTAGTGACTAAACAACAACTAGTAATTATACTTTTCATATGCCGGTGGACATTTTCAGTTCTCTTCATATTTGACTCTTCGATGTTTGAAAGTTTTGACTTTCGTCTATCTTAGTTCCTNAAAAAATCAATAGAAAAACTGAGATGGAAGAATGGATAAGTGAGTTGGAAGATAGAATGCTGGAAATAAAAGCTGAGGAGCAGAATAAAGAACAAAGAATGAAAAGAATTAAGGATAGTCATAGAGACCTCCGGGACAAGATTATACATAGCAATATTCAAATTATAGGGGTCCCAGAAGAAGAAGAGAAAGACAACAAGTATGATAAAATATTTGAAAAGATTGTTGTTGAAAAATCCAAGGAGAAGCATGCTGAGAAATGAATTAATCAAACTAACAAAAATTAACCACCCACACAAAAAATATTTAAAGCAGCAAGGAAAAAGCAATAAATAACATAAAAAGGAATCCCCATAAGGTTAACAGGTGACTTTCAGCAGAAACTCTGAAGGCCAGAATGGAGTAGCAGCACATATTTAATGCAATGAAAAGGGTCAGGGAGGAGGGACCTTACAACCAAGATTGCTCAATCCAGCAAGGATCTTATTCAGATTAGACAGAGAAAGCAAAAGCTTTACATACAAACAGAGCAAAAAGAATGCAGGACTACCAAATTAGCTTTACTATAAAAGCTAAAGGAATTTTCTAGGCAGGAAAAATAAGAGAACTAACAGACCTACAAAAACAAACCCCAAACAATTAAGAAAACGATAACAGAAACTTACATATCAATAAGTAACTTGAAAGTAAATGAGTTAAATGCTATGACCAAAAGACAGAGACTGGCTGAATGAATACAAAAATTAGACCTGTAAATATGCCCTCTACAAGAGATCCAATTAAGACCTAAGGATACATACAGTCTGAAAATATGGAGATGGAAAAAGTTCTTCCATGTAAATGGACATCAAAGAAAGAGTAACATTACTCATTTAGGAAAAAAAACAGGCTTTTAAATAAAGAATATTATGAGACTGAAGTAATGATTAAGACACAACATGATTATCAAGAAATCAAACCAAGAAGACATAACATTTGTAAATATTAGTACACCCAAGTACTGCATTTCAGACTCTTGCTAATTAGGGCTACTCCATTTCTTCTATGGGATTCCTGCACACAGTAATAGATATATTGGTCATCTGAATTACATTTGTCCATTCCCGTCCATTTTAGCTCACTGATTTCTAAGATGTTGATGCTTATTTTACCATCTCCTGCTTAACCACATCCAATTTACCTTGATTCACAGATCTAACGTTTCAGGTACCTATGCAATACTGTTCTTTGAAGCATTGGATTTTACTTTCATCACCAGACGTATCCACAACTGAGCATCGTTTCCACTCTGGCCCAGCCACTTCACTCTTTCTGGGGCTATTAGTAGTTGTCCTCTGTTCTTCCCCAGTAGCAAATTGGACACCTTCCAACATGAGGGATTCATCTTTGGGTGTCATATCTTTTTGTCTTTTTATACCGTTCACGGGGTGTTGAAAAGCAAAGACATTACTCTGATGACAAAGGTCCATATAGTCAAGGCTATGGTCTTCCCATTGTTCATGTTCAGTTGTGAGAGCTGGACTATAAAGAAGGCAGAGCGCCGAGGAATTGATGCCTTCAAACTGTGATACTTTATAAAACTGAGTCCCTTGGACAACAAGATCAAACCAGTCAATCTTAAGGGAAATCAATTCTGATTACTCATTGGAAGGACTGATGCTAAGGCTGAAGCTCTAGTATTTTGGTCGCCTAATGTGAAGAGTCAACTCATTTGAAAAGTCCCTGATGCTGGGAAAAATTGAGAGTAGAAGGAGAAGAGGGTGTCAGAGGATAAGATAGCTGGATGGGATCACTTGGGCAAACTTTGGGAGATGATGAGGGACAGGAAGGCCTGGTGTGCTACATTCCATTTGGTCACAAAAAGTTGAACACGACTGGGTGACTGAACAATAACAATTTACCCAACATAAAGCCATGTCAATACATAGGGCAAATGCCATGGAAGGGGAAATTGACACGATACTACTAGGGGATATTCACACCATACTTACACCAATGGATAGATCCTCTGGACAGAAAATTAATAAGGGAAGAGTTGACTCATTGGGAAAAACTCTGATGCTGGGAGGGATTGGGTGCAGGAGGAGAAGGGGATGACCAAGGATGAGATAGATGGATGGCATCACTGACTCGATGGACGTTGAGTCTGAGTGAACTCCGGGAGATGGGGATGAACAGGGAGGCCTGGAGTGCTGCGATTCATGGGGTCGTGGAGAGTTGGACACGACTGAGCGACTGAACTGAACTGAACTGAACAAGCCTTAAAAGGCACATTAGGCTAGATGAACTTAATTGGTATTTATAGGTCATTCCATGCAATAATAGCAGAATATACTTTCTTCTCAAGTCCACAGGGAACATTCTCCACAATAGATCACACTTTTGGTCACATATCAAGCCTCAGTAGTTTTAAGAAAATTGAAATTGTATCAAGCCCTTTTTTCTGACCACAATAATATGAGATTGCATATCAAAAACACGGAAAAAATGTAAAAAACACAAACACGTGGAGGATAAATAATACACTTCAAAACAACCAACACATTTCTGCAGAAATCTAAAATAATAATTTAAAAAACCCAAATTACAATGAAAATAAGGTGACCCAAATATATGGGATATGTGAAAAGCAGTTCTAAGAGGGAAATGTATAGCAATAAACCCACCTCAAGGGGGAAAAAAAAAATATTCCTACCTCGTAAAACAAGAGAAATCTCAAATAAATGGCCTAATAATTAGAAAAAGAAGAATAAGAAGTACAACAGCAACAACAAAAAAACAAAGTNAGGGGATCTTCCCAACCCAAGAATCCCACCCAGGTCTCCTGCATTGCAAGTGGATTCTTTACCAACTGAGCTATTTGGGAAGCCTGTGCATGAAGTGTAGTTATTAAGGAAGTTGAGCTATAGCTTTGATAATTATCTACTGATTGTGTGGTACACCAAAACACTACTTAAGTCCTCAAGTGATATAATGACACATGGCAAAATTAGAAATATCTTTGTCCTTTAAAACTATGTAATTAGACTCCAGGGATGAACTTAAATGAGGATATGTGCTGTGATTTTAAAAGTCATTTGATGGGAAAGAAAAAGTGGAGCAGTATTTGCATTGGAGAGTGGTAGAAGATAAATGAAATTCAGCTAGATGAATCTGGAATATTAAAAAGAAGTAATGGCACAGATGAAAAAACAGAGATGAATAAAGAAGTTGAGCTTAATAAAAGAATAAAGAGAAGGGGAGAAAAGAAAGGAAGAAACAAAATTATGTGTATATATGTATTTATGTAATAGGGCACTTAAGAATTAGAACAGAAAATGTCAGCAAATTAAATTTTTTACTAATTAAGTTGAATTTAACAGCATGAATCAATATAAAATAAATAAGGAACCAGAATTATATGTTACTACAGTAAATGGGGTTATTAAGTTTGATTCAATTCACAGGATTTTGATGAAATAATTTAAGTGGAACAAGCTCAGAGAAAAGGAGCATCATCCTGAATCTTCCAGGGAAGAGATGGAGGGAGTCTAAAGTTGGGAAATGTGAGTATGGAAAAATAAATAGATGAGATATTTTAAGGAGAACCTAATGATACATTGACTCAGGAGAACATGGTAAGATGGCACCAAGGATGAGTCTAATGGCTTGTTAATTACTGGTCAAAAAGATACTGGTCACTCAATAAGACAGAGCATATTTTGGAAGACAGTTATGAGTTAAGTTTTAGATGCACAATGATTATGATCAATGTGGACATAAATGATTATATTTGATGATTTGAAGTTGGAATATTGATATTGTTTTCATGGATTTTGGTTTGTTTTGTTTTTGCCCAAACAATACATTTTATTATGGACACATTCCATCATTATGGAAATAGGTTGTTAAGGGAAGGGAAGGGAAAGGGAAGTTGCTCAGTCATGTCTGACTCTTCACAACCCCATGGACTGCAGCCCACCAGGCTCCTCCATCCATGAGACTTTCCAGGCAAGAATATTGGAGTGGGTTGCCATTGCCTTCTCCGAAAGTGAAAGACGTGAAAAGTCGTGTGCGATTCTTTGCGACCCAAATGGATCTATGGAATTCTTCTGGCCAGAATACTGGAGTGGGTAGCCTTTCCCTTCTCCAGGGATCTTCCCAACTCAGGGATCAAACCCAGGTCTCTTGCATTGCAGGTAGATTCTTTACTGGTTGAGCCACAAGGGTTGTTAAGATTCCTGAGCTATACCTCCATACCTGATGTTTCTGAGATTCAGCCAACCACAAATCAAAAAGATTTAAAAAATTCCCCAAATCTCCAAGAAGCAAAATGTGAATTTTCTATGTTCTGGCTATTATTTACATAACATTTACATTGTATTTACACTACTTATGTAACATTTGCATTGTATTTAGTATTATGTCACCCAGATAACAAAGTATACAGGAGGATGTGTGTAGGTTGTATGGAAGTACTACGCTATTTTGCATAAGGAACTGGAGAACCTATAGATTTAGTTATCCAAGGGAAAGTCCTGGAACCAGTTTCCCCTGGATACTGAGGGACAGCTGTATTTAATCTTCTCAAATAAATATTTAATATTTTCTGTTATGATCACTTTCTTTAATCTTTCCTTTTTCATTTGGCCAATTATCTTCTTTGCAGAGATATTTCACTCATTAATGCAGTTTGATATGTATTGAAGCCTATTTCCTTTCACTTAATTTTTATAATTTAACATATAATTTTTAATTGTTCATACTATAAGTTATTCCAGTGACAATATTAAGTAAAATTTTGTATGAAAGATACAGATATGTTCAAGACTTCTTTATCCATTTTTATATTGTATCATTCCCTGGATATTATAGAATTTTATATTTTGATTCAATACTCAATATAATTTCTATTTGCATTTAATCTATATTACAAGTATCTATACAAGTTAGTATAAGTGTTTATATTTGAGATTTTAAACATAATGTATGCTATTATTTCTAACAAATTATTATTGTGAGATGGAAAACAATGACTCATACCAAAAGTTAAGAAACATTAATATCAGTTGTATTTTCTTTTTCTTGTTGTTCAGTTGCTAAGTCATGTCCTACTCTTTGAGACTCCATGGACTGTAGTCCACCAGGCTACTATCTCCATGGGATTTCCTAGGCAAGAATACTGGAATGAGTTGCCATTTTTTTAATCCAGGGGGTCTTCCAGACCCAGGGATCAAACCCATGTCTCTTGTATTGGCAGGCAGATTCTTTACCACTGAGCCACCAGGGAAGTCTGTCTTTACATTAGTTAACCTTGAATATTGTTAAGTGGAAATTGCTAGATGCAAAAGGAAACAGTTTATTTGACTCCACTTACATAAAATATACAGAATAGGTAAATCCCTGGTGACAGAATACAGATTAGTGGTTACCAGGGGCTAGGAGGCAGGGTGCAATCTGGAAAGTTGCTGGTAATGGGTATAAGGTTTCTTCATGTGGTGATAAAAGTGTTTCAAAATTAAATAGTAAAGATGATTTTATAACTCTGTGAGTATGCTAAAAAACACAGAGTTGTACACCTTGAAAGGATGAAACATCCCAATTTCCTTTTGAATAACACCATATTGTTTAAACTCTTTAAAACTTTTTTCAGTCTTTCATATTATATATATCTTGTTATATCCAACTTGTTTCTGTAGAAAAACAAAATATATCCTTTTTCTTTCATTATTTTCCTCCTTAGGTCTATCAAAAAGTGTATCTTTGTGGTTGTTGTTCAAAGTTATTGTTTCCTTTTTCCCAATTCTTCCTATGGGGTTTAGATGATCTGTTGTTGTTGCTGTTTTTGTTGTTGTTTTGCTTAGAAATATCCTTTAATTTTAACTTAATTGAAGATTTCTGTGAGAGAAACTCTGTTGAACTACCTATCATCTATCATCTACATTGCTATGTTTCATAAATTACATTTTAACTAGGTACAAACTTCCAAGTTACAAATATTTTTCTTTAAAAATTTAAATATTCTATGTTATGAAAACAAACTACTCGCCACCCAGGTCATATGAAATGTTCCTCTAGAGTAATATTTGTTTACTCTATTGCAGTGTTTTAATTTTTGTTTTTTCTTTGA
The DNA here is from genome assembly GCA_006410875.1 of Neotragus pygmaeus. Lineage (NCBI taxonomy): Eukaryota > Metazoa > Chordata > Mammalia > Artiodactyla > Bovidae > Neotragus > Neotragus pygmaeus. The sequence goes on from SJYV01017336.1 coordinate 94,627, forward strand.
GAATCTGTGATATCACTGTTATAATTCTAGCATTATTTTCTTTCTCATCCTGTTCCTTAGTTCTCAGTTCATACATTTATGTCCTTTTAAAAAGTTCTCTAAAATAATAAGAATTTCATGTACTCTCTCTCCCTCATTAATTTTTTATCCTGTTTTTCTGGAATTATCTTTAGGTATATTGTAAATTTATCATTCTAGTTTTAGTATTTTATAATTTCTTAATAATCTATATTTTTTGTCTCACTGTTTCTATCTACCATGTTACTCTGTGTACTTAGAGCTTTATTTTTCTACCAATATGTTTATTTCAGCAACATAATTTCTTTATCTATTTCAATTTTTTACTTCCTTTTCAAACAAAGCTACTGCTGCTCTTTACTACTCCTAATATGGATATTATTGTCGCTTTTCAGTCTCTATACAACTTAATGTTTCTTCCATCATTGTAAGAGTTTTTTAATATCAATTATTTTCTTTTATTGAATTTCTTTTTTTTTAATGTATCAATTTCTCTTTTATTCTTCTAAACTTAATTCTGCAATGAGTTGCAATTTTTACTCGTCTTTCAGTTGAATTTCTTATATGAAGCATTGTTTCTTTGAATTTTGTAGTGAAGTAGAAATTTATTTATGAGACTTTATATTTTTTTCAACTGTAATATTTCTTTCAATTATAACAAAGTATTTCCTCACTTTTTTTAAGCCACACACTCATTTTGTAAAAAATAAATATCTCCAAATCTGCTTTTTGCCTAAAAGCATCTTCTATCATCTAACATCACTACAGATTTCTACTGTCTCAGGTCTTCATGTAGAAGACTCTTTATAGTGTACAGACTTTCCTGATATCTGTTATTTTCATAAATAATTCATGAGATACTCCAAACTTCAGACTTTCTCATTGACACAATAGCAGAAAATGGGAAACTTTCATACATTGTAGGAAAGGAAACTTTCTTACATTCTCATTCAGAATACAAACAATCTAATCTATTCACACTATATCACAATTCCGCTTCTTGAAAGTATAATTCCAGAATGGATGCACCAAAAGATATCAGTGTGACTCTCTGGGACAAATTATAAAAAGAGTTATGAAACCTTCCCTGCCTTTAGTTAGATATTCATAGTGGTGTGTGAATGGGAATATTTTATTTGCTGGTGATGGACAAGGAGGTCTGGCACTGCAGATCATGGGGTTGCAAAGAGTGGGACACTACTGAATGACTGAACCGATCACAGCTAATCTTCCTAGCCAACACTTTGCATTTTAATTTTTATCCCTTCATTATTGTCAGTTGATTGTTATGATTAACATATTACTGAATAAAATCCCTTATTTTAAAAGTTGTTGAATATTGTATCACTGTCTTTATATTCTAAATATTTAGATACCAGCAGATGAATTTTGATTTCATTTGTGTAAAAACCTTGTAATTCTTTTATCACATGGTTTCTTTTTGATATACTTTTGTGACATTTAATTTTGTCGTAATTTTAAAATATATTTTGACAATAATTGCATTTCTAGTAATACTTCCTTCTTAAGGCCCATATGGCTTCTTGTCTTTCCTAGGATGTACTGTGGGAACTGCAAAAGTGTGCTTCAGAAAATGAGATTTTGATATATCTGCAGATTACATTAGTTGCGTTCTTTGTCAAGGACAGCTAAGAATTCCTGAAAAGATTATTACTTGGGTCACTTGAGTCTTCTAAATACAAAAAAAAAAAAAAAAATCTTTTAATGTTCACACTGAAGACACATTATTTTCTCCAAAGCATTATTTTTACAGTTGCAACTCCTTTTAGTCTTTAAAACAGGAAATTAAAATACCTAGCGGAACAAAATTAAAGGATTTTCTTTATAATTTTTATGCCTGAAATTATTTCAAATAAATAACTGAAATATTATTATATATAATGACTATTTCAGCATACAACTAAATAAAACACATTATTCTGCTAAATCTTTGTGTTTATCTTTTACAAATTTTATATAATTTTACATAAGATACATTTTCTATGGATATCTTTCAGAACATATTGATCAAGAAAGAGATCATAGTACTATTAAGATGATGCCAATATAAACTGACAAGTTTAACTGTAGAAACTTTTGTGAAAATACACTAAATCTTTGTTCAAAAACTTAAACTTTTTTTCAAGAGTTAATTTCTATTTAAAGATTGTAGTCACCAAAGGTACCCAAAATTTGGCCCTGAAGAAAAGCTTTTCTATAATGTGTTTACTTCAAGACTGTTATTTGCATACACTTTGCTTACCAGAATAGATTACTTTTATTTCCCTGACCATATCAATTCTAAAACACCTCCATGATAAACTTTATCTAATTTGTCGTTTTCTATAATTTTTTTAAATAAAAACATTTAGTTCATTTTTTTTTCCTTATTACTTGCATTTCCCCTTTTCCTCCAGCACCCACCCATACCAGAGTATCCAGTGACCTATTAACATCATTCAGTTCAGTTGCTCAGTCATGTCTGACTTTTTGTGACCCCCATGAACTGTAACATGCCAGGCCTCCCTGTCCATCACCAACTCCCAGAGTCCACCCAAACCCATGTCCATCGAATCGGAGATGCCATCCAGCCATCTCATCCTCTGTCGTCCCCTTCTCCTCCTGCCCTCAATCCCTCCCAGCATCAGAGTCTTTTCCAATGAGTTAACTCTTCGTGTCAGGTGGCCAAAGAATTGGAGTTTCAGCTTCAACATCAGTCCTTCAAATGATCACCCAGGACTGATGTCCTTTAGAATGGACTGGTTGGATCTCCTTGCAGTCCATGGGACTCTCAAGAGTCTTCTCCAACACCACAGTTCAAAAGCATCAATTCTTTTGCACTCAGCTTTCTTTATAGTCCAACTCTCACATCCATACATGACCACTGGAAAAACCATAGCTTTGACTAGATGGACTTTTGTTGGCAAAGTAATGTCTCTGCTTTTGAATATGCTGTCTAGGTTGATCATAACTTTCCTTCCAAGGAGTAAANATTGGAGTTTCAGCTTCAACATCAGTCCTTCAAATGATCACCCAGGACTGATGTCCTTTAGAATGGACTGGTTGGATCTCCTTGCAGTCCATGGGACTCTCAAGAGTCTTCTCCAACACCACAGTTCAAAAGCATCAATTCTTCTGCACTCAGCTTTCTTTATAGTCCAACTCTCACATCCATACATGACCACTGGAAAAACCATAGCTTTGACTAGATGGACTTTTGTTGGCAAAGTAATGTCTCTGCTTTTGAATATGCTGTCTAGGTTGATCATAACTTTCCTTCCAAAGAGTAAAGCAAGCGTCTTTTAATTTCATGGCTACAGTCACCATCTGCAGTGACCATGGGACCCAGAAAAATAGCCAACTAAAGTAGCTTTTGTTCTTTTTCTTCATTTGGCTTTAGAGTCAGCTAATCATGTACTTGGGGCTGAGATGTTATCATAGACTTATTTTAAAATGCATAGTTGTTATACAATTTTTTTATTTTATTACTTAATGCTAGGTATAACTTATTTCATAATTGATATGGACTAATACAGTCTTTTCAGTAGTTTTACAAATGAACTGGTCAGTGAATATTTCTATTATTTCCATTTAATTTTGTTCATTTGCTGCTAAAAACTATGTGGCAGAACTACTTTGAGCTTCTATCCTGATTTACAAATGCAGGTTTTTTATACTGAGAAATGGGTTCCAAATGGAATTGTTGGTGCAAAGTATAAATGTATTTTTAATTTTTGTAGAGCTTGCCAGATGGCTTTTTAAGATTTTATTTTTAACAATCTACATCTGTCTGAACAAGGTACATACATCCCTTTTGCCTACATCCCTGTTAACAGTAGATGTTATCACTTATTTTGTTAGTCTGATGGGTATAAAGTGATACTTCACACTTACTTTAACTTGCATTTCTCTTACCAAGAATGCATTTCAAAATCTTTTCACATTTGAATTTGCTGTTCATTCAAATTTGCTATAATGTGACTTATATTTCCACATTCCTGCCATTTTTCTTATTATGGATTCTGCCTTGTTCTTGAGACACATTTTGTAGTACATATGTTTTTCTTAAATATTTTGTGAATCTGCTCGTTTAGTTACTATCATGATATTTTTCTTTGACAAGAAAATGTCTTTATTTTAGTTTGTCAATCATGCTTTTTCAGTTAATAGTGTATTTCCTCCTCTAAGTGTGCATTCATACTAAGGGAATTTTTGGCTGACTTTTTATTGTTTTGTATTTAAAACATCTTTAATTTATTTTTGTATTTTAAGATATACAACCGAATTTCTACCATTAATTCTATTAAAAGTTGCTTCATTTTTCTTGTACCACTTGCAGTTGGTGCTACTTCTTAAAACATTTCATGTAATTGTTTGCTTCTGAAGATACTATTTGGGGGCATATTTTTAATGAAAAATTCAGCTTTCCTAATATTTATAGGGATTTTCTAAATACATATTTCACATTAAGAAATTTGCGATAGTACTTACTTTGAAATTAATGCCTTTTAGCTGTCAAATTTACGGATATATAATTTTTATAGCATTAATTTAATTCTTTTTATGTTTTATGGTTCTAATGCCATCTTTCATTTATTTCTAGTGTTAGTAATTTCTGCCTTTTTTTTTTTTATAAATCTTAAAGTTTTGTCAACTGTTTTGACTTTTTCAAAAACTAGCTTTTCATTTTCCATGTTTTTTCTATAATCATTTTGCTGAGTTCTGCTTTTGTTTTGGAGCAGGCAATGGCACCCCACTCCAGTACTCTTGCCTAGAAAATCCTATGGATGGAGCAGCCTCGTAGGCTGCAGTCCATGGGGTCACTAGAGTTAGACTGAGCAACTTCACTTTCACTTTTCACTTTCATGCATTGGAGAAGGAAATGGCAACCCACTCCAGTGTTCTTGCCTGGAGAATCCCAAGAAGCCTGGTGGGCTGCCATCTATGGGGTCGCATAGAGCTGGACACAACTGAAGCGACTTAGCAGCAGCAGCAGCTTTTGTTTTTATTTTCTTAGCTCTGTCAGTTTTGAATTTTTTTGTTTGTTTCTTTGTTTAAGTGGGAGTTTAGATTATTGGTATAATTATTTTTCTTTAATTAATTTGAGCATTTAGTAATACAAAGTTCCCTCTCAGCACTGCTTTGACAATCATCCATAGCCTTTGGTATTTGTTTTCATTCAGTTTAATGTCTTGTTTGATTTTTAAAATTTCCTCTCTGATCAGTAGATTATTCAGTTCAGTTCAGTCACTCAGTCATGTCCGACTCTTTGCAACCCCATGAATAGCAGCACACCAGGCCTCCCTGTCCATCACCAACTCCTGGAGTTCACTCAGACTCACTTCCATCGAGTCAGTGATGCTATCCAGCCATCTCATCTTCTGTCGTCCCCTTCTCCTCCTGCCCCTAATCCATCCCAGCATCAGTCTTTTCCAATGAGTTGACTCTTCTCATGAGGTGGCCAAAGTACTGGAATTTCAGCTTTAGCATCATTCCTTCCAAAGAACACCTAGGACTGATCTCTTATTAGTAGATTATTACTAGTTGTCAATTATAATGAAGATACTATAGACATGCTTCATAAAGTTGTGTCTTCATGTTTTCAAATCGTTTTTGTAAATTCCCAAGAGCATTCTGACTGTATTTTGCTTTGTGAAAAACTGTCAAGCTGTCTTCCAGAGTGGCTTTAACATTTTTCATCCTGACCAGCAGTCTATCAGAGTGCCTATTGCTTGATATGCTCATCAGTGTTGGCTGTTGCTAATGTTTTGGATTTTAGCCATTCTGATAGGTAGACAGTTTTATCTCATTTTAATTTGAAGCTCCTTAATATCATGTGATATGAATATTTTTGTATGATATTTTGTAATCTATCTTCTTCGGTTGAGATATTCAGCCCATTTTTAAATTAAATCATTTTATTAATTTCAAGCTTTATTAGCCCTTTATATATTTTGCTCACCAGTGTTTATCAAATATGATTTTTTCCAAATATTTTCTCTCAGTCTGTAACATATTATTTTATCTCTGTTGGAAAACAGGAGATATTTAACTTTTATATTTCATATAAAAAGTCATTGTCATCCCCAAGTTCATCTGAATTTTCTCCTATGTATACTTTTGTGCTTTAAACATTAGCAGCAAATTTTATGAAATACACAAAATCTGTGACCAGACTTTTTTTTTTGACCTTTGCACAAATGTTCCAGCACCATTTGATAAAAGACTATCTTTTTTCCATAGGTTTGCCTTTGCTTCTTTCTAAAAGATCAGTTTATTACATGTGTGTGGGTCTATTTCTGGCTCTCTTTTGTGTTCCATTCATCTGTTCATTTTTTTTTTCCCCAATTGCAGACTGTATACATCACTGTAGTTTGAAGTCAGGAAGTGTCAATCCTCCAGCTTTGAATTTCTTAAACATTATGATGGCTACTGTGCCCTTTTGCTTTTGATATAAACTTTTGAATAAGTGTATTGATATTCAGAAACTGACTGTCTCAGATTTGGATTAGCATTCTAATCTTTACTCTGAGAACCTGGTATGGTTCCTGGGGGTAAAACTCACAAAGGTATTCCTCAGACTTTTTAGCTCTCAAATTAGTCTACATTAAGCCTTTGGTAATTCTTTCAGTACAGCTTCAAGTGTTCCTTCTATACTAGTTCCAGCTCTGGGATTCTGCTCCATGTAGGCTGTAATTCTCTGTATCTGCTTGTCTGCCCAGTTTTCAGGGCAGCTGTTTGCATGTGACTATCTGATAGATTCAAAATAGCTGTTGGTTTTCATTTTGTTCAGTAATTTTTTTTTTTTTCGTGTTGTGACATTGGTGGTGATTGTTTCCATACTCTTTAGACATCATATTGGAAGCTAGATGACCACGTATTTTATATTCTAGCTAAAGAAAAAAAAATTATCCTCCTGTTTCATAAAATATACCCTACAACTATTTTCTGAAAATACAGTTTATGATATAACTCCTCTCAGTTCATTTTTTCTTCATTGTGTTCAGTATATTTTTATTCTCTTTGAAAATATCCAGTCTCACTATTCATTTCATCCATTTAATCATTTATAGTCTATTCCTAAATTATTTTTAGACAGATGTTAAGTAGAAACATTCTCAATATTACATGTTTCTTAAAATAAAATTGTAATTCCTGAAATTCAACTGTTTGCATTATAAAAATATAGGGAAAGATTTAAATCAGAGATTTACAAGCTATAGCCCATGAGTCAGATCTGATCTACTATCTGTTTTTATAAATAAAATGTTTTGGAATTCAGCCATCTTATGTCTATGACTCTTTCCACATTATGGCATTACATTTTAATATTCTGACATAAGCCAATTTTTCCCCAAACCCTAAATTATTTACTGTCTGTTGCTTTAAAGATAAAATTTGCTTATCTGGGCTATAAGTAATAATAATAATTGATCCTGGAAAGTTTGCCAAAAAAATAATCACAATAAAAAAATACATTGTTTTTAACAGAATTGACTTCAAATTTTGTTATATCAATATTATTCACATTTTTATAGAATATAATGCTTGGGCTGATTTTAAAACTATGCTAGAACAAACTAGATATTAAAACAAAATGTTACTGATTCAAGATAAAATTTGTTATAGTTGATTATTCATTGTGATACAACTGATGTATTAAAGTATACAACTTAATGATTTTATATTTGTACATATTGCTAAATGATCACCACAATAATTCTAGTTAACATTTATCACCATCAGTTCAGCTCAGTCGATCAGTCGTATCTGACTTTTTGTGACCCCATGAATTGCAGCACTCCAGGCCTCCCTGTCCATCACCAATTCCCGGAGTTCACTCAAACTCATGTCCATTGAGTTGGTGATGCCATCCAGCCATCTCATCCTCTGTCGTCCCCTTCTCCTCCTGCCCCCAATCCCTCCCAGCATCAGAGTCTGTCACAATGAGTCAACTCTTTGCATGAGGTGACCAAAGTTATTGGAGTTTCAGCTTTAGCATCTTTCCTTCCAAAGAACACCCAGGCCTGATCTCCTTTAGGATGGACTGGTTGGATCTCCTTGCAGTCCAAGGGACTCACAAAGGTCTTCTCCAACACCACAGTTATGGCAAAGCCAATAGAGTATTGTAAAGTAAAATTTAAAAAATAAATAAATAAATAAAGCATCAATTCTTTGGCTCTCAGCTTTATTCACAGTCCAACTCTCACATCCATACATGACTACTGGAAAAACCATAGCCTTGACTAGACAGACTTTTGTTGGCAAAGTAATGTTTCTGCTTTTGAATATGCCATCTAGTTTGGTCATAACTTTCCTTCCAAGGAGTAAGCATCTTTTTATTTCATGGCTGCAATCACCATCCGCATTGATTTTGGAGCCCCCAAAAATAAAGTCTGACTGTTTCCATTGTTTCCCTACCTATTTCCCATGAAGTGATAGGGAGTTACAAATTAATTTTTTTTCTTGTGATAAGAACTTTTACTATCTGTATACTCCCTTAGCAATTTTCAGATATAAAATAAAGTATTATAAGCTATAGTCACCATGTTGTATGTTACATTCTCAAGAGTTAATTATTCTGTAACTGGAAATTTGTTTCTTTTGACCATCATAGAGTAAGTTACTGATAACAGGAATTTTTAAAAATGTCAGAATTCTCAAAATGTAAATAATTTTATGTAATTGTCAGAAATTCAGCTAGTTTTTTCATTTATTTATACCTAACAAATTTGCTAAAAATGGTTAATGTAGTGGCTTAACATTTATATCACAGGTGCTGAATTTTTTTCTTCCATTGTGGCTATTTTGCCAGATTTGGGCACAAATAAGGTTTGCAAAAGTGACTGAATTTTAATGTGATTTGAGATTTTTTATGTGACGTGAAATTTTCCATTGGATAGTGATGTGATACTAACTATAACATCACATAGCATTTTAAACTTACCTGCCTAACATATTCCTATTATTCATTTCAGAAGATAATGAAAACAAGCAAAAATCTGAAATTGGAGTTTTCATAAGATAAAGAAAAATCACATATTCACTTAGCATGTTAGAAACATTCCCAAGAGAGATTTAATTGAAATGCTGAGCTACTTTTTAACAGTGAACCAATATTTGTTTTAAAGTTGCATGAAAGAGAGCTTATATTATTTTATTCATTCAGAATTTGTCACACATTTTCTGGTTTCCAGTCCTACTAATTCACTTTGATTGATTTATGTTAGAGTGAAATTTAAGGATCCAATTTCTTTCTTTCTTTCTTTCTTTTTTTCACATGGTTGTCCACCTTTCCCAGTAGCATTTATTGAATAGATTAGTCTCTCCTCATTGTCTTGGGGAATATAACTCATGCAATACTTTATATTAATCTGTGTAGTTAACTGAAATTGCAATTTGCTTGATGACTTCCTTATTTTTAGAAACATGGAAAATATACAGTGTACTTCTCTGTAGTATATGTCAGCAAATAGAACATGAGATATCTCATTTAGTGCATTCTAAAAGGGGTCACCCTACATATCAGCAAATTTCAGTTAATTGGTGGGGGTAAAGTACTGTATAAACTGCTAATTCTTTATAAACCAATAGATTCAGATATAATTACCTAAATAAATGAATGTATGTAATTACAACTTGAGGCCTTGCATGTAGTTGTTACATTTCTGCTTTGGTAATTACCTCTTTTCACATTCTCTATTCTCCATGGGTTTTTGAGAATCTGAGTAGTGAAATAACTCTATAATTTTCTCTCCCACTTCAATCAACAACTCCAACTTAACCTCTAACCACAGTCATCTCAAACATTCAGGAGTAATGAAAAGTTGTACTTTTCATCATTTGCTTATTAGCTCTCATTATGAAATCACAGATTGTATTAAATGAATAAAAGATGGAGCAAATTAAAGGCATGGAAGAAATAAATAACAAAAAGACAACTTGAATTGCCACTTTGGCAAAGTACTATGGCCAGCAATATATAGAAAAACTGGCACATTTTCAATATGAGTTAAAAAAAAAAGAACACTAAAATTAGAAGGTACATCAGTTCAGGTCAGTCGCTCAGTTGTGTTTTACTGTTGGTGACCCCATGGTCTGCAGCACACAAGGCTTCCCTGTGAATCACTACTCTCAAAGCTTGCTCAAACACATGTTTATTAAGTTGGTGATGCCATCCAACTATCTCATCCTCTGTCGTTACCTTTTCCTGCCTTCAATCTTTCCCAGCATCAGGGTCTTTTCAAATGAGTCACTTCTTCATATCAGGTGGCCAAAGTGTTGGAGTTTCAGCTTCAATATCAGTCCTTCCAGTGAATATTCAGGACTGATTTCCTTTAGAATTGACTGGATGATCTCACTGAAGTCCAAAGGACTCCCAGGAGACTTCTCCAACACCACTGTTCAAAAGCAAGAATTCTTTGGTNGTTGGAGTTTCAGCTTCAATATCAGTCCTTCCAGTGAATATTCAGGACTGATTTCCTTTAGAATTGACTGGATGATCTCACTGAAGTCCAAAGGACTCCCAGGAGACTTCTCCAACACCACTGTTCAAAAGCAAGAATTCTTTGGTGCTCAGCTTTCTTTATGGTCCAACTCTACATCCATACATAACACTGGAAAAACCATAGCTTTGACTAGATGGACGTTTGTTGGCAAATGTCTCTGGTTTTTAATATGCTGTCTAGGTTGGTCATAGCTTTTCTTCCAAGGAGCAACAGTCTTTTAATTTCATGGCTATAGTCACCATCTGCAGTGATTTTGGAGACCTAAAAAAAAAAANTTTGACTAGATGGACGTTTGTTGGCAAATGTCTCTGGTTTTTAATATGCTGTCTAGGTTGGTCATAGCTTTTCTTCCAAGGAGCAACAGTCTTTTAATTTCATGGCTATAGTCACCATCTGCAGTGATTTTGGAGACCTAAAAAAAAAAAAAATAATAAATAAAGTCTCTTACTGTTTCCATTATTTCCCCTCTATTTGACACAAAGGCTGGGACCAGATGCCATAATCTTTGTTTTCTGAATGTTGAGCTTTAAGCTATTCACTCTCCTCTTTCACTTTTATCAAGAGGCTCCTTAGTACGTCACTTTCTGCCAGAAGGGTAGTATCATCTGCATATCTGGGATTATTGATAATTCTCCTGGCAATCTTCATTACAGCTTGTGCTTCATCCAACCTGGCATTTTGCATGATGTACTCTTCATATAAGTTAAATAAGCAGGGTGACTATATATATATATATATATATGCAGCCTTTATGTACTCCTTTCCCTATTTAGAACCAGTCTTTTGTTTTATGTCTGGTTCTAACTGTGGCTTCTTGACCTGCACACAGATTTCTTAGGAGGCAGGACAGGTGGTCTAGTATTCCCATCTCTTGAAGAATTTTCCACAGTTTACTGAGATCTACATAGTCAAAGGCTTTGGCATAGACAATAAAGCAGAATTAGATGTTTTTCTTGTATTTTCCAACTCTTTCGATGATCCAGTAGATGTTAGCAATTTGATCTCTGGTTCATCTGCCTTTTCTAAATCCAGCTTGTACATCAAAAAGTTCATGGTTCATGTGCTGTTGAAGCCTGGCTTGGAGAATTCTGACCATTACGTTACTAGTGTGTGAGATGAGTGCAATCGTGTGGTAGTTTGAGCATTCTTTGGCATTGCCTTTCTTTGGGANATGAAAAGCTGTAAAAAGAGAAATGTTCATCTAAGTGCCATCAACACTTTGGGAAACACATCCTGAACTCCCACGAGCTCCTCCCAGACTGGGTAAGCTCTTCCCCACCCTTCAGAGCCCTGCTCCACCTGCATCTTTTTTTTTTTTTTTTTAGCTGCTTGTGGAAATCTTATTTACTTGACCAACAATTGAACCCAGGCACTGAAAACCCTGAGGACTGACCACTGGACCACCAAAGAACTCCCTCGACCCGTACCTTTAATCTTTTCATGATATTTGTGCTTCCAAGCAAAGTGATGGACGCCACTGCTCATCATTCAACACAGAATTCCCGGGAGTGGTCTGCCTTCCCCAGTGACCGCAAGCCCCCAGGCAGGGACCAGGGCTGACTCATCTCCAGGCCCTGATCCTTACACAGGGCCTGGCACACAGTAGGTGCTTTGGAGGACCACCTACCATTGCAAAGATAGGTACTTCACAATGTTGAATGCATTGAATTGGACTCAACCAGCGTTTCTCAAAGCATGGGATGGGATCACGGGTGGCCCATGGGATGATTTGGGGAGGACATGAACTTGATGTGAAATCACAGTAAGAAAGTTATTCTAATTCTCCCCAGTCCTCTTTATGAGACCAAAGAGAAAGCTCAGTGCCAATATACCTGGAACACCTCTCAGACACTTAGCTACTACTTCTTTTAAAAGAAAGAAAATAGTCCTGGGCTTAGAATCATCTACATCCAACTTGATCCAGCCACAATTTTCTAATATATATTCACTTTCATTGCATTTATTTGTACAGTTACTTTCTACTAATGACAATGAATACTGATTTTTCATGGGCATAAGATTTCCTATTTAAATATGTTTTTAAACTTACAAAGTAGTTGATTTCAAGAAAATATTAAGTAAATAATAAGTAGTACATTTTATAATTTCTTTATACCTTATCCAGTAAGTAGTTATGCAAAAATTATTATAATGATATGGAAATTTCAGAAATGTGGGACTAGATAAGCCCTAAGCCCCTGTCATAAGATGCTGTGACCTTGGGCTGCCCAGAACACTAAATAGCCATTAATGAAATCACCCCACAAACATTACAGCTGTGATGGGTGCCACAAAGTAGAGATACATAGCATGCTAGAGTGAAAGGCAGAGGAATCGGCAAAGACTTTCCTGAGGAGGTGACATCAGGTGGAGATACACAGGAGGTATAGGAATTCATTTAGAGGAAGGTGTTCCACCTAGCAGGAACATTTGTGCAAAGGCCCTGTGGCAGAAGAGAGCATGAAACATGAAAACTCGGAACCAAAGTCAGAGCGGCTGGAGTACTCGACTCCAGAAAAGATGGGCAAGTGGCAAACTTTAATATTTAAAGACAGAGATAAGAAAATCCATCCCTCACTCCCATTCAGGAAAGAATTGTTCACCCTTTGAGAGGAGCCACTCAGTGTCTGAGCCTTGATCTGAGTCGTCTGCGGCTCAGCAGGGCATCTGGATTCTAAAACGAATAACTACATTAAGTCTGAAGCCAGAAAAAGTGGCTCTGGGGTGGCCAAGACCACCCCAGTGCAAGTTCAGAATTCAGGGTGTCCTAATCGCCACTTCCTGATAGAGCGACCTTGGGCAGTCACTTAACTTCCCAGAGCTTTGGGTCTCCATCTGTGGGGTGAAGATACAGCAGGTTTACTGTTAGAGGAGGTGTGAGTTACATGATCTCCTGTATGTTAACTGCCCAGCTCAGAGCCTTGCCTGTGGTGAGAGGTGAAGATCCATTAACTTATGATGACTATTGTCAAACAGCTCCAAGAGCAACGTGTGTGTACACCTGCCCTGTGGTACGTGGTTTTACAGTGTGTCTGTGGTGTATATGCAGGTGATTATGCTCATATTCTAGCAGTCTGGGGGAGCAGGCATACAAGGCTCGGGTTCGAGAGGGCATGTGTGTTCAGCGGTGTGAGAATGTTTGGATGCTCTGTGTGTGTGTGTGTTAACCTGTCTGTATAGAAGTCTGCATGTGCACAAATTCAACTGACACAGATTCAACCTCATTCATCACAGTCAGGGATTAAAGTTGTGGCCTGTCCCCGGAGCCCTTTTCCAAATCCCCACCACTTCTGTGAACCAGCCCGGGGCTCCTGGCTGAAACTGGGCTGATTCCTTGAAAACAAGCTTTTCTTTATTATGTTTCCAGATTTGGCACAAACACACACACACAGCACCCCAGCCTGCTCAAGGTGCCAGCTCAGAAAGACATGGCATGGGGGTATAAGCCTCCCTTCTCTCTCTCCCACTCCCCTAGGCCTACCTCCCCACCCAGTTCCCATGGGACCACTTCCTCTTGGACCAATGAGCAGACCTGACTTTGCTTCTCTGAGTCGAAAGCAGCAACACCAAGCCAAGTCTGGGTGAACAAGTCCCTCCTCTCCCCTCGGTACCCTAACGCACCTTGCCCTGTGGCGTCCAACTGGGCTAAGAGGGGACTTGAACACTTTCCCCATCCAAACATGGTGGCAACAATGCACATATCTGACCCTCAGCCTCAGGTTTGAAAAGTAACACCACCCCAAGTTTGTCCAAGGTTCAGAGCTACGTTTCAGCTCTGATCTGTGCAATGGGATGGTGCAGTATCAGAGTTTACCAAACATCCAGTCTTAATGCATCCACTTCACACAAGGGCAGAAGCAGGTCCAGAGAGGAGGGAGGAAGCCATCGCCAGAGCCATCCTGCACCCTCCAGCCCACCTCTGCAAGTGGGGGCAGTTAGGCACAGACCCCTGGCTAGGAACTGACGGTGGTCTCATAAGAGGAGCCGGCCTTGGACACCCCATCCAGGGCTGTGCCCTTCAGCAGGGGACAGAGCAAGGTGGTCCAGGCCTTGGCAGGCGTTACCATGGTGACGGGGTACAAGCGACGGCTGCTCCTCTCCCGGGTGACTCTCAGAGGGTCCGTCCGCGCGTCGGTGCCTCCGTCTGTCGGATGCAGCCTCAGACCCTNCAGCTTTGTTCGTAGTGATGCTTTCTGAGGCCCACTTGACTTCACATTCCAGGATGTCTGGCTCTGGGTGAGTGATCACACCTCTCACCACCTTCAGGATGAAATCCAGATTCTTCAGAAAGTTCTATAAGCTCCTTTGTTACGAGGCCCAGGACTGGCTCTCCAGATGGCCTCACTTGCTCCTCATTTACCCTAGAAACCTGTAATATGCTTAACCACAGAAGTTAAAAAAAATAGTTTTGATAGTTTGAATAAGATACAATTAAAATATGTTCATGTTTTTCAGTCATGAGATTATCAACAGTATGGCATTTATATCCTTATTTTGTCTTGTTTTTATATAGTATCTAAAATTATAGATATATCAACCTTGTTTTAAACTTTAAAACTTTAGTCTTTGTTATATTTTAGCCTACTTTAATAGCTTAACGTGTTACTGTTTATTTCTTCTGCTATAACATTTCTGTCTGATGAGGTCATAATTGATAATCCAGATTTTATTTTCAAGCAAGTTATAAGTGAATACATATTTGATTACCTAAGTTTTAGGTAATATATTTGCTTGAATTGCAAATATATATGTAGTTTGCATAAAGTTTAAGTATCTAAAAATCTCAGACATTTTGATTGGTATTGATGTCATAAAGATGAATGATCCTAAGGAGCTGTGAGAAATAAGCAAGAAGCAATAATTATAGAATGCGATATATGTTTGTGGCAGAGGCAGCATAGAGGCTCCATAGTTGTGGAGCATAGTGTGGGACTCTTCGAATCTTCATGAGATTTTTGTGAAATAAGTTAAGGGAATGATAAATCTTCTGTGGCTATACTACATTGTACAGGATGGGTAGGCAGGTTTTTACATTTGATTTGTATTCATTTATGTTTTTATTTTAATGGTAGTGAATTAGCTTTTCATACACACCTTCTTTGTTTTGACAGACAGGCCACCGGGGCATTGAGAATGGAAGAAAAAAATAGTTTTTCTCTCAATGAACCACCAATGGTGTCAAGCCAATTCTGTTTTTTTCTGCTTCATCCTTTATACACTGTGGCATAGTGTTCCCTACAAAGGATTGTTCCTCTCTTAGTAATCATTTATTCCTTTTGATAAGAGCCTTTTTATCCTGGAAGGCCACAATGCCATTTCTTTTTAAATCACCTACCTTTCACCTACCTTTCCTATATGTCCTTGAAACAGAAATACATGCTGTAGTCGGAGTAATGTTTACGAAGGAACTCATGAGAAGGAGCCAGTGCATCATATCTTTGAGCACATGTGTTGCCTTAGCTGATACCCTAGAGTATATATTTGTGCATAGACTTAAATAGAATACAGCAATCAAATTTGGAGCTAAAATTAGCAGAGGTAATGCCAAGGAGGAAAAGATTTTTCATTTTTTGATAATTAGATGGATATGACAGATATATTACAGATATATTACAAAAATCAACTGAGTTGCTTTTCTCAAAACTGAATTCTGCTTTTGAAGCGTTTCTCTCCAGTGCTGTGGTATGTATTTAAGTCATGTGTGGATGTAAGAGTTGGATTGTGAAGAAGGCTGAGCGCCGAAGAATTGATGCTTTTGAACTGTGGTGTTGGAGAAGACTCTTGAGAGTCCCTTGGACTGCAAGGAGGTCCAACCAGTCCATTCTGAAGGAGATCAGCCCTGAGATTTCTTTGGAAGGAATCATGCTAAAGCTGAAGCTCCAGTACTTTGGCTACCTCATGCGAAGAGTTGACTCATTGGAAAAGTCTCTGATGCTGGGAGGGGTTGGGGGCAGGAGGAGAAGGGGATGACCGAGGATGAGATGGCTGGATGGCATCACTGACTCGATGGACGCGAGTCTGAGTGAANACCTCATGCGAAGAGTTGACTCATTGGAAAAGTCTCTGATGCTGGGAGGGATTGGGGGCAGGAGGAGAAGGGGATGACCGAGGATGAGATGGCTGGATGGCATCACTGACTCGATGGACACGAGTCTGAGTGAACGCCGGGAGTTGATGATGGACAGGGAGGCCTGGCGTGCTGCGATTCATGGGGTCACAAAGAGTCGGACACAACTGAGCGACTGAACTGAACTGATACTGGGCCTTCCCGGGTGGTCCTAATGATAAAGAGCCCACCTGCCAATGCAGGTGTCTTAAGAAACATGGGTTCAAGCCCTGGGTCGTAAAGATCCCCTGGAAGGAGTGCATGGCAACTCACTCCAGTATTCTTACCTGGAGAATCCCATGGACAGAGGAACCTGGAGGGCTGCTGTCCATAGATAAGAGTCCCAAAGAGGCAGACACGACTGAAGTAAGTTAGTGCTGCATAGCATGCTGGGTCCAAACAAACGATGCCTGCTTTCCACAAACATTCTACAGTGGTTTCCTCTGAGAATTAATGTGATTAGATTCTACAGTGTTTAAAAGAAGGCAAAAACTGAAATTATTTCAGTTCATTTTCAAGGAATAATTTCAATTCATTCTCCCTCTAATACTCAGGTTCAAAACACTGTTTGTGGCTGGAGAACGATGTGATGTGGAGACGCTAGAATGGTCCAAAAAGGTCTTCAGAGTACCTGTGCTAGACCACTGGTGGCAAACGGGTGAGAATTTTCCAAATATGTTCAAAAATATTGCAGAAATATAGTGCTGAGAAACACTGCAGGGATGGGAGGAAATTCTGAATTGTGACCATCAGGCATAAACTCAGCATCAGGCGGTTCTGGCTTCAGTAGAAGTAAGCAATTATTTGATTATCCTTTTGTTAAAAAATCTTCTTAAATTACACTGATACTATCATTCTCTTGACCTTGGATATAAAGCCCTGAGACCTTGTTTGTGTTCTCATCCTCGTTTCATGTATCTGGTGAGTCGCTAAATCTCAGGTTTTCTTTGAATTCATCCCACCTTCAGAGCTCCGATTGCCTTTGAGCTGCAGCAGCCACACCGTCACCTACCCTTACTGAAATTATCTTCATCACTTAATCTCTGTTCTCTCTGCTTTCCTGTAACCTAGCTTTCCTATAACTGGTCCAAGAGTACTTTTTAAAAGCTCTGTTTCTTTTCTAGAATTTCCTGTGCTTCTCTGGTCCTTTCTTAGGATTAAATCCCTTCTGCTTAGCACTCGACAAACAAATGTATTTTTCTCCAACACACTTATCGTTACATGTGTAATTTCTTTATTTACTTATTTATTCTCGATTTTCCTCCCACTGAGTGATCCTTGGGAAACAACTTGTCATATTAAGTGGATAGAATAAAACTTCGGTAACTTCTTTTGAGAGATGACTGTGTACATATGTGCAAGTAAGTAGTTCATCTGGAATTTGTTTTCCCTGTCACCGAAGGTAGTGGTTTTGCTGGCTTTGCCATTTGGCTCACTGAAAGTAGCTATGAGTTATAAGAGCCTTGTAGCCTTCATATGGATATATTTCAGTTCTATCCTACTCAGTTCAACTAATTAGATCAACAGTTCTATATGAGTGTTTTCAGAATTTACATCTTCTGAACATTTTAGGCAGGGCATCAAATTTGAATTAAAATAATATAATTTCTTGGTAAAAATTAGGTCTCATTTTAAAATGACTCAATCTAGACGATTGAGAGACTAAAACTGAACTTTGGTGTTTAATATTTTGGAACTCTTTGATTCTGATAAATTATACTTTTTGTATTATCTTCTTGGATGTTGCTCTTTTGGAAAAATTATGTTTTCTATATTCTTTGTAATTTGAATTATAAAACGAATGATCAAAGAAGAAGACACGTTCTTTAAATAAGATAAAAATCGGAAAGAAAGGTTCTATCCTGTCTAATTTGATTTGCTAAGGAAGAAATTTCTTATCTAAATTCAGGTTTGTAACTATTTGGGAAATAAAAAAAAGATAAGATTGAATGTGGAGAAAGCAATGCTCTGTGTAAAATATGTGTAGAAAACAAGTGAGGAATTACTGCTCTGCATGGAAGAGTGTCTATAGGCTTGATGCATCGCCTATTCAGCAGGAAAATTCCAACAGTTATTATCCTGGGCATAAAGAGGAAAATATTTGATTACCTCTAAGACATGATGGTTTTCCTTCCCTGGTCAACATTCAATTTGTTTCCAATATACAAGTGACCTTGCACAAATACTTGGAGAAGAGTTGTGTCCCCCACCCCGGCTCCATTAAAGGTGACTGTGCTGAAGATTTGAAACCAGTGCATTAGTAAATACAATTAGGATTCCTTTACTTTTTCTTATTGATATTTGCACATTATAGCCTGTGCAGATGTGTGCAGTTAGGGAATCCAGGCTTACAGCAAAGCTCACTGAAGCCTGAGAAGCAAGCATAAGAGGTCCCTGGTGAGTACTGAGTTCCATGTGAGTTTGCAGTTTTTCTTTAATGTATCGTTCAGAGGGAATTAATCACCACATTATGTCAGTGTGCTGTCACCTTAATCAGCTTTTAATGGCTGCTCGGTACTGTGGAAAACATAGTGAATTTCTACTAACAAAAACTGATTCTTTCCATCCACCACATTTATTTTTACAGCATTTGATACTGTATCCAATTGAGTACACAAATACATACATAGGGATAGGTATGTAGGTGGGTAAGTATCTAGCTGCGCTTCCCTGGTGGCTTAGATGGTAGGTAAAGAATCTGCCTGCATTAGCCTCCAGTAAAAAAAAAAAAAAAAAAGACCAAGTTGGAAATGGTCCTAGAATAAAGGCTTACATATTTTGATTTTGAAAAAAAGAATCTGCCTGCAATGCAGAAGATCTGAGTTCGATCCCCTGGTCGGGAAGGTCCTCCGAAGAAGGGAATGACAGCCCACTCCAGTATCCTTGCCTGGAGAATTCCACGGACAGAGGAGCCTGGCAAGCTACAGTCCATGAGGTTGCAAAGAGTCAGACATGACTGAGCAACCTACACTTTCACATTTGCTCTCATATAACTAGCTATTTTAGTGGTTTTGATCATTATTTTTAAAAAAATCATACTAGGTGGTGCAGGTGTCTGCAACTAACAGAAAATTTAGTTAGAATCTTTTTTCATTGGCATAAAAGAAATTAGTTCACTATTTTCGATGATATATGTTGTGGTAAATAATTGAGAAATGAAGTTTAATGTTTGCAATTTCTTAAGATATCAGATTACTGGAGGAAAAGTTAAACACTTTATGGGTTATTATTAACTCAGAAGAGAAGATTTGATAGTTCTAGCTAGTTTATGAGTTTCCAAATATTTTGCATATCAAATAAATGGTGTGTTCTACTCCAAGAGGTATGTCAGTAAAAACCTGATAACATTTCGAGGAAGGTTAATCTTTCACCAAAGGAATATTTTTCTTTATTTAAAATTTCAAATTTTCTACAAGGTTGTTCGTACTTATTATTGACTTAGAAATTGATATTATTTTATACAATCATACACTTTTATGAGCCTCAGATACAATGCATAATTTATGAATTTGCTTTCTGATTACATTAATATATGTATACAAATGAGCTGTTAAGAAACCGTGATGTATAATTTGGAATTAGTAAAGGGATATGTTAAGCAACTAAAACGTATGAGTGAAAATTGATTAGTTCCTGTGACTTGGGTTCTAAGAAGGCATTCTGCAGTCAATCCGTTTATATTACAACATTGTTTTTGTTGGGCTTCCCAGGTGGCGCTAGTGGTAAAGAATCTGCCTGCCAATGCAGGAGATGTAAGGGATGCAGTTTTGATCCCTGGGTTGGGAAGGTCCCGTAGAGTAGGAAATGGCAACCCACTCCAATATTGTTGCCTGGAAAAGTCCATGGACAGAGGAGCCTGGTGGGGTGCTGTCTGTGGAGTCAGAAAGAGTTGGACATGACTCAGCATCTCAGCAGCAGCAGCGATTTTTTTTGTTACTCAAGTGAAATTTTTATTAGCAACAACATATTTCTAGTGACTCTTTTGATCTGTTAATATCAACACTCTCTAATGTCTGATTTAAGTAACACCTAAGATTCTAAACTGCAAACTAATCTGTAAAAAAATCCAGGAACAGATCAAGTCCTTGTAGGGGCATTTAATAAAGAATTGTCACTGTTCAACACCACTGAAGCATTAAACCCTTGTTTTGGATTGTAATAATGTAAACATGAAATGCTTTCATGAAGGAAATTGGTCTTGCTAGTTTATATAGGAGAGTTGTATCTACGTGATTCATAATTCTGGGCAATAGATGAATTGTCATTTACCCAGGTGCTTTATCTCACAGTAAGTTATCCATAAAATGATTGAAAGCATCTGGATTATTGACTGAATTTTTCATTCTTTTTTTTTTTAACATGGATTTTGCGAAACAGAGGTGTTGCAGTCATAATTTGAGAAGGAGAAATTAAGAGAATTGATTATTGTTCCCTTAAGATATGATAATTTGTGTACAAAAATATAAACAGCCAGAACTTCATTATCCTCAGTTGTACCATCACTAATAAAACACTGTACTGTTGCAGATCATTTTTTGTCTTAAGATGAGCTTTTCTAGTAATCAAACAGCACAAAGAAAGAACTCTCAATGCAGTGCACTGTGTCTCCAGCAAGAATTTTTTTCCTCTGACTTAAGATGACTATGAAGGGAATGTTTTCGTTATGAGTGAATCACCTTGTATAAGCAACTACTAAAACCCAAAACATAGAAGACCTTACTCCTTTTTGAAGTTTCCTCCTTCCTTTTCCCCTTGTTTCCTTCCTGCCTCCCCTTCTCGTCCCTCTTTCTTTCCTTCTTTGTCTCCTTCCTCCCTATTTACTGTAAGATGTGGCATAGTCACTTCCAGGCCTGGCCACACATGCTCAGCCACTTCGGTCACGGCAAAGAATCGGACATGACTGAGGTGTCTGATCAGGTGTGGCACTGAATTGGAAATGATTGTAACAAAAAAGTTGGGCATTCTGCTGTGTTATGTTATTTAATTTTAAGTAGAAATACTGTATTCTTTCATTTGTTATCAGTCAGTTAAAGGTATTGACTGTAAAGGAAGAATACTTGAGTTCCAAGTAGCAGTAGCTTTTATAAGAGGCGACTTGGTGAAGGGCTTAGATCAAAAGAATCCATGATTCTTTCCACCTGCTAGCAGAGCAAATCTCTGTGGTTTCCATCAGAAGATACAAAGCTTCTGTTGAAAGTGTTTTAAGTGATGGCCCAGTAGTGATGAAGTAATTGAAATGAGGTAATGACCACCAACTTGAGTAGCACTGGGTGATTTTGTTGTTTGTTTCCATCACTTTAATGGAGGAGTAAACTTCTTCCTAGAATTTTTAAAGCCTTTAGGAGGGATTTCAATGAGAAAATGGTAGTCTCCTAATGGACTGAGACATCGGTGGCGATTGAAGTTATTGATCTTACTTTAGCTGCCTTGAACCATCTTTGCTGAGTTCTTATATTTTAAAGTAATCACAGTGTTTCTCTCCCTGTTTGAACTGCTGCAGTTTTAATTGCAATTGCTACTTCTGAAGTAAATATATTCTCTATATAGCCTAAATCCTCCTCCTTTGAGGAGGAATCTGATAATTCTAGATTTTATTAAAGTAGACCCGCAGGCTCCAGCAAACTTTAATCAAGCTGGCTCTTAAATCAAAATCATTGATCCTAAAGGCACATACATCCTAATACCATATTATTAAAATATGTCAAGGCTGCCTGATCCAGTAATCCTTATTTATGTAGTATTCAGTAGGATATACTTCCTGAGGGCCACGAAGATTGGTTTTGTTGACCAGATTCAGTTGTTATCATTAGGTGTATCTGGAGAATATCCATTAGCCCAGGAGTTTTTAAAGGCAGCAATCCTTTTTATTTGCAAGAATCAAAACCCCAAAATAGAATAGTTCATTGTAGTTTAAAAACAGTTATCCTAGAGAGAGAGCTCTTTATGATACAGACTCGAATGTAGTCCTGTCTCCTTCCTCCTGGGTAGACGCATTGTGACTTGATACTTGCTAGGCAGAATGTCAGAGTTTGTCGTGCTTTTTCTTTTTTCTGAATTATCCTCTTCCGTTGTTACCTTTGTGTTTTCACACATTCCACCTTCAGGCGTCTGAATCGATGTACTTGTTGCAGAGGAATTTCAATCTGTCAGTGTGTAGTCCTGAGTTTAGTCTGTGATAGGGGATTTTCTTCATCTCTGGAAGTCTACACTGGGAATTTTATGAGTCTGGTTATCGTGCCTTTGAAAAACCATGTCACAGCTATGTGCTGGATGTGTCACTTTCTTCCATCTTAATATACCTAGCTTGGCCCCATGCAAAATCCTGTATATTTTCCTGCAAAATGGCTTCCTATGGCTAAGAGGTAAAAAGCTCCATATGGCTAACAGTACAGCGAGAAAACTATCTTCCTGGTAATTTGATCTTGATGACACTATCTTTAATTATTCAAAAATCTGTATTCTGTGGTTTGGGTGCTTATAGTAACTAGCAAATGGCAACCCACTCCAGTGTTCTTGCCTGGAGAATCCCAGGGACGAGGGAACCTGGTGGGCTGCCGTCTATGGGGTTGCACAGAGTTGGACACAACTGAAGCGACTTAGCAGTCACTAGCAAACATTCCTTTTGTTGCAGATCTTGAAGTAGAAGATTTCTATATACAACCAAATGCTGCCTTCCTAGTTTTTAATATTTGTAAACTGTCATCCCCTGCTTTCTTCATATTTTCTGAGCCCATCAAATTTGGGCTGTGGTTGTAGGGTTTGGTTAAAGTATAGGCCTACATTTTTAAAGACAATGGATTGCACTAGGCTTTTGAAATACACATTATGGAACTCAGAAAGCTGGGTCAGACTGAACAGACAAGGCCACTGCCCCATGAACTGGTTTGTCCAGAATATACCCTATGATGCAGAGTGTGAAGAGTCTTTAGTAATATGAATGAATCAGTACTGTCTGATGCAGTTTTGTTTTTCTCAACATAACCATCGAAAATAAATTCATCTCTTTTTTTATTCATTCATGGGAAAGAAATTGTAGATAGTTTGGCATGAGAAGTTGTGATTGGAAGAACCGTCATATAGACAGAGTCATCTTGGCAACATTCAGCTAGTGATGCTGTGATAGTGTTCATCCGGTGAGAGGGGAAAAATTTGTCTTGATGTCGTCTTTGTTGCCTGGCAACCGTATTTTTTTCTCATTTAGAGCAAGACTTCATTAGTCTAAAGTAGATAATTTTTGCTGATAATTTGAGAAGACGAGCTTAAAGGTAAGCTACATGAATTTGGTTTGTGGAAGGAATGATCTTTTGTCAAATGTTAAACAGGCATGATGAGGCTTTCTCTTTTTGAAATGAGTAACTGTTTACAGATTGTTAATCCACCTGAAAATGAATATCCCAAGTCAAATAGCAGCCACTGAATCAGACATTTTCATCTCAATAGCATTATAATGTAGGAAGAACTCCATGTTGTTATTTTTTCAGGTGTAATTACTATACATGAAGCTGTTCAGGTATGTATACTTGCTTTTTAGAATCTCTGTTTATGCCCATTATTATATCAGTGATAATCTTTTTGGATCATTTTTAAAGTCTTTGGTGAATTTGTTACAATATTGCTTCTGTGTGTTTTTGTTTGTTTGTTTGTTGTTTGTTTTTAATTTTGGCCATGAGGCATGTGGGATATTAACTCCTTAACAGGGAATCAAACCCATACCCCCTTTATTCGAAGTCTTAACCACTACACTGCCAGGGAAGTCCCTTAGTGACTAAACACTGAGAAATGAAGAATGTAAAATTGATTTGGTCTTAGAAATATCATCTGTTTTAATTGTCCTACCCTTGGCAACAATCACATTTAATCCATTCTAGAAGGGTGAAAATACGTAATGATTTTGTAGATCTTTATAAGGAAAAGAGTTCCTAAACCGTCCCTTGATAAACCCTATTGTCTGGAAATTTGATTTTCCNTGTTTTAATTGTCCTACCCTTGGCAACAATCACATTTAATCCATTCTAGAAGGGTGAAAATATGTAATGATTTTGTAGATCTTTATAAGGAAAAGAGTTCCTAAACCGCCCCTTGATAAACCCTATTGTCTGAAAATTTGATTTTTCCCTCTTGCATGTAATTCTCTGCACTGTGGGCCCATTGGCCGCATGAAGTAGCAGTTTCCAGTTCCTCTTTTGTCGTCAGTTCTAATTAGAAAACAAAAAGTGGCTATTCTCCTGAACAAGCAACATGGGTAGTAAAAAGTGACACCGAATCCCAATAAGACTGTTTCAATCCTGGTTTAGCCACTTACTGTGTAGCCACTGGCAAGTCCTTAATCTCTAGTGCACGTCTGTTTGCTCAAAGGTTTGTAGAAATCCTGAAATGAAGTGAAATATGTATGAACAATGCAGCAAGTTCCTGGCTTACACCAACACTCAATGAACGTTTTTCTTTTCCTTTCATTTCTATGAATAATAACCTTTCATGAATATAAAGGCCATCTTTTAGCATTCTGGTCTGTAGGTAGTTCAGACCCAAGAAAACTTAGAACATAACAGCTTAATTCATAAAAGAAAATATTAATCATAGAGAATTTAATTTCTTAGAGTCAACTTGTTAAGATTAGGACCAGAGTCTCATTATTCTGTGTTGATTAGAGCCCTTTCTTTGTATGTTTTATTTTATGCCTTCATTAATTCAGCCATTTCTTATCTAATTCAGCTGCAGGTTATTTATGAAAGTCTCTAAGGTGAGAGGCAGCTTGCTGGTAAGAGAGTAGGATAAGACCAGTGTCTCACAGCTTGAATTAATGGTCTGCTCCCAGTACCAAAAGTTAGACTGCTTTGAATTAAGTATTTTAAACTGTGATCATCCTGTCTCGTGAACACAAAAGATTAAATTGATTTTCTTTCACTGCGGTACCTCTCAGTGTTTCTGCTTTCTTTCTGCTACCACCATTCAAGTTATTTATAGCTCACAGTATAGATTTAGAGGTGTAGAGAATGGTTTCTCTACAAATTGCTTCTGTGCCCATCATGATGCTGTGATTAATATGACTCAAGGGCCCTGGGCCACTGAATTGATTTATTTCCAGGACTTTAACTCTCTGCATGGGCCACCAACTTCTAAAATCCATATTGCTTAAATGTAGTGTTTCTAGAGCCCCAGTGGGAGCACAGTGGCAAACTTCCACTGTTATAGCAGGAGCTCTTATTTATAGATCTAAACCTGCATAACGTTCTTCCTCTTAGCCCTCACTCATATCTGCTCTTCTTTCAATGTTGTCTTTCATCTGTAAACGAAAACCCTGGAGCTTGTCCTGGATTTCTCCCTCTTTTCCTGTCTCTGTATCCAAACCGTCATCAAGGCTAAACTTTTAATGCTGAGTATAACTCCAAGTTGGTCTCGCCATCTACTACTGCTGCCTCAGACCACCACCATCTGATTGATTTCTTGCTCTGGGTTGGGATTCTCATTTTAGTGCTCCAGTTTGCAATTGAAGAGCTTTTTCTAAAATGCAGTTCTGAAGAAATCCCTGAGTCCCCCGGTGTTCTCAGAATAATTGCCAAACTTCTTAACCTGGCACAGAAGGCACTTAGTGGTTCTCCTTTGCGCCCTTCCCTCATTTTGGTCCTTATTATCTCTCTTATTTCACCTCTTCTTCTCACACTCAACCCCCCACCCTCAACCCCCGCAAAGTTTGCTCTGTTAAATAGCTTGAAGTCAGTCCCTTGGTGGTTGGTCTAACTTCTCAACTTTGCACATCCTTCTATTTCTGTTAGGCATGTCTTTCTGCCTTTAACACTCCTTTATAACTCTGATATATTTAATAAATATTTATTGAAGGACTGACCTTTGAATATCATTCTAAGAATGAGAAAAAGATTGCAGCAGAATCATAACAATGATATACAGCTTTTTTTTTTTTTTTTCCTCGCTTACCTGAGTCTTCTCTTTGTCTTGCTCCCTTATCCATTTTGGGATTGTATTGTGTGGTTTGCTGCTTATTTTTTTAGGAACCCTGATCTTAATATTGGGAGCCCGAGCCTAAATTACATACGTATGTATTGACTAATCAGAAAATATTTCCCAAGCACAAAATGTCAGGGATTACACTTTGGTCCTACTGATACAAATGATTCTCAAAGCATCCAAGAAGCATCTGATTTCAGCTGCAGGCTAGGAGAGTGTTTTCATATAATTACGTACACAATTCTTTTCTGAAAGATTTTGTCACGTTTATAATGGCAAGTGTTCCAAGTATCTATTGTTGTATAAAAAATACTTCAAACCTAGTGACTTAAAACAGCCACCCTAATTCATGATTTTATGGATCAAAGATATAAGTTGAGCTCAATTAGGGATTTTGTATGATTGATTGAGACAACCCAGAGAAAATTGTGTGATGAATGAGCTGGTCCAGGGGGTCCAAGATGGCTTCCCACTCATGCCTGGGATAGGCTGGAAGGCTGGAATCAGATAGGAATGTTGTCTGGAAAGCTTGCACATGGCATTTTTAGCTTGGAGGCATTGGAGTAGCGGACCGTCTTACATGGCACTTCACTCTTGAGACAGTATTCTGATTTTCTTAAGGTCTGTGCTTAGAAACTGACAAAGTATCACTTTCACTCTTGTCTGTTACTCAAAGCCATCAAAAGCCCAAAGTAAATTGCATCCACCTTCTCTCACCATGGAGAGATTTCAGAGTTGTAGATGTAGCCTCAGAACTCTTCAGTGTAATTTCCCCTTTGCTCATCATTCATAAGTGGTGTTCAGAGATTTTGTTAATACTTGAATGTGTACCTTGCCAAAATATATGTTTTTCCCTAATGTATAATATTTATAAAAAAACTTAAATCATAGTATGTATTGTTTTACAACTTTTATCTAAACAGTGTTTGGTGAGAATTATTTCCTATCACTAGACATTTTCCTATGGTATTTGAATGATTTTGCATTACTCCTTAATACGGAATAATTCCTATTTTTTGGATAATCTTTTAAACTCTAACATAAACATTTACATGTGATAAACATCCTTGGTGCTTAATGTTTGTGAGCTCTTTCAAATATTTCCTTGTGTATATCCCATAAAGTGGAACAGCTGCATTAAAAGCTAGGATCAGTTTTTAAGAGTTTTTATAAGAATTGCCATTTTTAAGGCTTTTTATAAGATTTGCCATATTGCCTCTCAGAAATGCTGCGTGGACAGAGGAGCCTGGTGGGCTACAGTCCATGGGGTCGCAAAGAGTCAGACGTGACTGAAGCGACGTACCACGCATGCACGTATCGGTGACACTGGTAAAGAATTTGCCTCCCAGTGAAGGAGATGCAGGAAATGTGGGTTGGACCTCCAGTCAGGAAGATCCCCTGGAGGAGGAAGTGGCAACCCACTGCAGTATTCTTGCCTGGAAAATCCGTGGCCAAAGAGCCTGGTGGGCTGCAGTCCATGAGGTCGCAGAGTTGGACATGACTGAGCATGCACACATGCACAGCTCTTACATAACAAAAATGACTGTCTTTGGCTTGTCTGGGCAGTCTGTCTCCTGTCTTCCACCTAACCGGGCTCTAGTCTGTCACTTTTTTGAATTGCTTCTCGATGTTCAGGCAGCCACAGGAATCTCTATCATTAACCAACCATCCTAAAAGAGCTCCCATCTGTCCATTTTGTCCCATATATCTCTCTCAAAACCCGGAGAGAATAAACCTGATCGTAAAACCCGTATGATGCTCAAATATTTAAGTAAATTCTATTTGCATTGTTGTTGTCGTTCAGTTGCTAAATCATGTCTGACTTTTTGCAACACATGGACTGTAGCCTGCCAGGCTCCTCTGTCCTCTACTACCTCCCAGAGTTTGCTTAAATTCATATCCCTTGATTTGGTGATGCTAGCTAACCATTTCATCCATCCCATTCTCCTTTTGCCTTCACTCTTTGCCAGCTTGCATTGCTGTGCTTCATTAACTTCTTTGTTTGAAAGTCTTCATTAGCTTGCAACATTCAGTTCAGTTCAGTCACATAGTCATGTCTGATTCTTTGTGACCTCATTGACTAGAGCTTATCAGGCTTCCCTGTCCATCACCAACTCCTGGAGTTTACTCAAACACACATCCATTGAGTAGGTGATGCCATCTAACCATCTCATCTTTTGTCATCCCCATCTCCTCTTGCCTTCATCCTTTCCCAGCATCAGGGTTTTTTCTAATGAGTCAATTTTTCAATCAGGTGACCAAAGTATTGGAGCTTCAGCTTCAGTATCAGTCCTTCCAATGAATATTCAGGACTGATTTCTTTTAGGATACACTGGTTGGATCTTCTTGCAGTCCAAGGGACTCTCAAGAGTCTCCTCCAACACCACAGTTCAAAAGCATCATTTCTTCAGAGCTCAGCTTTCTTTATGGCCCAACTCTCACATCCATACATGACTGGAGAAACTATAGCTTTGGCTATATGGATATTGTTAAACAGTAATGTCTCTGCTTTTTAATACGCTGTCTAGGTTGGTCATAGCTTTTCTTCCAAGGAGCAAATGTCTTTTAATTTCATGGCTGCAGCCACCATCTGCAGAGATTTTGGAGCCAAGAAAATCAAGTCTGTCACTGTTTCCATTGCTTTCCCATCTATTTGCTATAAAGTGATGGGACCAGATGCCATTATCTTAGTTTCTTGAGTGTTGAGTTTTTGAGCCAGTCCTCTTTCACCTTCATCAAGAGGCTCTATACTTCCTCTTCACTTTTTGCCATAAGAGTGATATCATCTGCATATCTGAGATGGCAATATTACTCAGACTCAAAATTCAAGGTCTTATGTTAGTTTTCTGTGATTGTGGTTTTCATTTTGTCTGCCCTCTGATGGAGAAGGATAAGAGGCTTGTGGAAACTTCCTGATGGGAGAGACTAACTGAGGGGGAAGCTGGGTCTTGTTCTGATGGGCAGGGCCTTGCTCATGCTGCTGCACTCAGTGCCCCTGACCCTGCAGCAGGCCACCGTTGACCCACGCCTGCAGTGGAGACTCCTGGACACTCAGGGCAAGTCTGGGTCAGTCTCTTGTGGGGTCACTGCTCCTTTCTCCTGGGTCCTGGTACACACAAGGTTCTGTTTGTGCCCTCCAAGAGTCTGTTTCTCCAATCCTGTATAAGTTCTGGCAGCTTTATGGTTAATGGCGACCTCCTCCAAGAGGGCTTATTGCCATACCCAGGTCTGCTGCACTCAGAGCCCCTTCCCTGCAGCAGTCCACTGCTGACCCGTACTTCCTCAGGAGACACTCGAACATAGTTCTGGTTCAGTCTCTGGGGTCCCTGGGTCCTGGTACGCACAAGATTTGTTTGAACCCTCTGAGTGTCTGGCAGGTAAGGGATTTGATTCTAAATGTGATTTCACCCCTCCTACCATCTTGCTGGGGCTTCTCCTTTGCCCTTGGATGTGGGGTATCTCTTTTTGGTGAGATCCAACATTTTCCAGTTGACGATTGTTCAGCAGCAAGTTGTAGTTCTCATAAGAGATGAGTGCATGCCCTTCTACTCTGTCATCTTACACCACAAATTTTCCCTTGGTATCTCTAATTTTCTTGAAGAGATCTCTAGTCTTTCCCACTTTATTGTTTTCCTCTATTTCTTTGCATTGATCACTGAGGAAGGCTTTCTTATTTCTCCTTGCTATTCTTTGGAACTCTGCATTCAAATGGGTTTATCTTTCCTTTTCTCCTTTGCCTTTAGCTTCTCTTCTTTTCTCAGCTGTTTGAACCGTGGTGTTGGAGAGGACTCTTGAGAGTCCCTTGAACTACAAGGAGATCCAACCAGTCAATCCTAAAGGAAATCAGCTGTGAATATTCACTGGAAGGACTGATGTTGAAGGTGAAACTCCAATACTTTAGCTACCTGATGTGAAGAACTGACTCTTTTGAAAAGACCCTGATGCTGGGAAAGATTAAAGGCAGGAGCAGAAGGGGACAACAGAGGATGAGATGGTTAGATGGCATCACTGACTCAATGGACATGAGTTTGAGTAAGCTCTGGGAGTTGGAGATGAACAGGGAAGCCTGGCGTGCTGCAGTCCATGGGGTCACAAAGAGTCCAACACGACTGAGTGACTGAACTGAACTAATGAGCACTCTGAAGCCGTTGTACTACCTCTTCACTGTCTCTCTTACCTTATTTCCTGTTAATACTTTCCTCATTTGTTCTGCTTCAAAAGCATTGACTGCCTCACTATTCCTCAAATACTCTAGGAATACATCTACCTCCGGGACCTTTGAACTTGCAGTTCCTTCTTCCTGGACTCTTTGTCCCTAGATCCAAGGCACATGTCCTCTCTTCTTTCAGGTCTTCACTCAAAGGTCACTTCTCTGGGAGTTTATTTTCTGGCTACCCAGTTTAACATGGCAGTCTCTTCCTGTCACATCTCATCTCATATCCTGTCTATACTGTCTTTATTTTCTTAGTAATTATCTCTTTTTAACATGCTGTATATTGTACTTTTATCTGTTATTATTGTTTGTTTCCCCAAATAAACTACGAACTCCATAAATACAGAGATTTTGGTCACTTTTGTTTATTATTCTATCCCCAGTTCTAATGACAGCACCTAGCTCATAATAGCTGCTCAATAAATATTTGCTAGTAAGTGATATGTACCCCTGTTACTTCAGTTTGCAAATATGAGAGACTGGACTCCCCATCAGAAAGGTTTTTCTTCCTTTGCTGTTATGTAGTCTGGATTAGCTCTCTTTTCTTCTCATTGTCTGTGTTCTACGCGAGAGCCTTCCAAGTAGTACACTTGTCCGTTCCATTCTGCTCTTTATCTGAAAGAACTATGCGGACTAGGGTAATGGTTTAAATTTTCTATGTTAGGTTTTAATTCTTTAAATCTGTTAAAATGACATTTCCTTTTCTATCAGCTTATGGTTGAATTCAATGCAATAATACAAGCAAAAAGCACTTATACATGGCACACAGCATAATTCATATTTGAGAAAAATTATGTTTACTTGTTCTCTTTCCTTTTCCTCTTTTAGAGTTAGAGGTTTTAAGGAAACTTCATGGGGGTAATACCTTACTGATGCAATCAGGTGGAGTGAGGCAGTAAAAATATTGAAATAGTAGTGAAGTGTCTGTATTAGCTTCTAAGGCAGTATGGATGTAAACACACCCAGATGACTTATTCTTCACAGCTTTCGATTTCCACTGATCTTCTTCCTGGTTGTCTCTTATCTAAAGAAATTGTGCTGGTGAGTTGCTGAGCATTGTACCTTTCTAAGGTTGGATGTCTTTGGAAAGAGTTCTCCAAATGAAGTGTCCAGTTGTTTTCTTCAAAGAGAATGTTGTGGTTTCTTTCTTGTAGCTATGTCCCAGTCCACGTGTTACATCTGGATTTCCTGTCAGCTTAGATTATTACGAGCCAGTTAATTACAACCTGTGCAATATGAAGCAGATGTGTTTAGCACATCTTTGAAATGGGGCTTTGGGAGTCCTTTGGGATTTAAGGACTGCAGCATTCCTGGGGGCTTTCCCCAGCTGGGAGCCTAATCTGTATATGGACCCACTGGTCAGCCAGGGTGGGTATACAGTCAGTGGGTGTGCAGGAATGTGTGAGCACACACCTGTGTACCTCCAGTGGTGACGAATCAGGTCTTGGGTCTCAGGATGCCCAGAAGTATAAAGAGAGAAAGCAGAGTCTCTAACGACCAGTCTTCGCTGGGTCTTTTGCATCCCGTTTTTGTCCTGACAGTGGCTCCTTATTAGACTTCAATTCCTAGGATCTGTCATTTTGTCTGTGCCCTTTGTATGTCACTACGAACCGTTCTTTTTAATCCCCAAAGTGAATATCCAAATAAAGTCAATGAGTGTTCTCTCTGGTAGCATATACACTAATATTGGAAAATCTAGAGAAGATGAACATGGCCCTGCACAAAATAAAGTCAACGAGGTACTGAAATTACTAATTTTCAACATATAAACATAATATCTACTTGAAGTAACTGAATGCATGTCCTTTCTGTTGCCTTTAAAAGTCAGTCGAAAAAAAAAAAAAAAAAAGTCAGTCGAAATGATCATACAGAAGAAAAGAATATACTTTTTAAAAACTTACTTATTTTTTAATTGAAGGATAATTGCTTTACAGAGTTTTATGGTTTTCTTCAAACCTCAACATGAATCAGCCATAGGTGTACATATGTCCCCTCCCTCTTGAACCTCCCTTCCTCTTCTCTCCACATCCCATCCCTCTGGATTGTTACAGAGCCCCTGTTTGAGTTCCCCGAGTCATACAGCACATGCCCATTGGCTATCTATTTTACATGTGGTATTGTAAGTTTCTACTTTTCATAGTTGTTTTATTCTCATAAACAAGACAGTTGAAGGTGGAAGATGATGAATGTGTAATCACTACGAAAAGATGGTTAAGAATCTTGGGAAGGATGTATAATGTCAGCTTTGTTGTTGTTTAGTTGCTAAGTCCTGTACAACTCTTTGTGACCCCATGGACCGTTGCCTCCAGGCTCCTCTGTCCATGGGATTTCCCAGGCAAGAATACTGGAGTGGGTTGCCATTTCCTTCCGCAAGGAATCTTCCCTACTCAGAGATCAAACCCGCATCTCCTGCTTGGCAGGCAGACTCTGTGCCACTGAGCCACCCAGAAAGCCCCGTTGTGCCAGCTTCTGACAGTGCTCCGGTTTCTTGTGTCTGTTTCAGAGTAGGTTTTCTTCTCACCTCTCCTTCCCATCCTCCCTACTCCCAATGTTATCAGAAGAACAGAGAGCCCACATCCTTTATAAAAGTCCACACTGAGAGGAGATGAAGCAGGGTGCAGTTAAGAGTTTGGTTGTGGTAGGTTGTTTGTTTTCCTTGTAGGCAGCAGATTCTAGAAGCATCGAGAGGCATTAGAGCCACTGGAAGGTACATTTGTAGGTTCCGGGGCCGTCCACTGATAAGTTGCTGAGAAGCCTCATGGTGTTGAGGAGTGTGGAGAATTTGAACTTCAGATGACTGGAGGGGCCCTACTCATCAACTCAACTTGACAAGATATGTTTCAGAAATAGCAGATTGACTTCAGCAGCTGCTTCTCTCCAGGGTGGGAGGGGGAACAGCAGCATCTCGAAGGAGACATCTTCTTTCCTACTGCGTCTTAGTAGCTTCTGTTCCTCTTGTCACTTTGTTCTGAGTATCTTCCTTTAAGCACCTCATTCTGCAGGGCTGCTTCCTGTCATCACCACGGCTCTTGTCTCGCTGCTCTTCAAGGGTAGCTGGGTGAGATGAGTACTCAGATATTTTCCAAAAGGCAAAGGGAAAATGCTGCTAAATTTCCAAACCTGGGGATTTCCTCCCTTGCTTTGATTGTGCTGTGGGAAGAATGCTCATAGCTGATAGAATGCCATATCATAAAATGCCTCCTGATTTTTTGCCATCATATGAAAATATTTGAGAATTCTTTGTTAAACATCAGCAGTGTCTGCTCTGGCCACTCACTGCTTCTGCTCAGCAGTGACCATCTGGCTTAGCATCTTAAGCACTGGACTGTGACTCAGGAGCTGGGTTTTAATGTTTGAGAGTTCTTCCTCTGTTACTGATGCCAGCTGAGCTGCCATCAAAATGTGAATAATAAACTGTACTACTCTAGAAGGTAAAGAACAGTAATAAATGTATTCTAAAGTGACACAAATATGTGATAAATCATGGTGAAAGAAACACATTCTGGGTCCTTAGGAAGATAGATGTTATTAATATTTTGGATTACTTTGTATCTCATTATTTTGACAGTCAATCCCTTGCATGTATGTAGGTATACATTTATGTATGTAAAATTGTTCTGAAACTTTTTAGTATCAATACCCACTTGTCCCTCACAGAGACAAATCTCATATTCAGAATATTCTGGTAACTTCAAACTTGCATTTGCCAATAATAACAAATGCATTGCTTTATTAAAAAATTATAAAAGTTTCAGAACTTATGATTATCATGTATTGATAATAGCTGCTATTATTCTGTTATAACTTCAGACAGAGAAGACAAATTTAAAAGTTTTCGATAATCAGTGCAGGCTAATTGTAAGTCGATGGGTCTTGAGGAAATAATCAGCATAACATAAATATCTTCCTCCCTAGGTTTTGGGCCTTCAGAAGTCCAGGAGCAGCAGATTAAGAATTTGATAAAACATTGATGAATTTAGTTTTCGAAGCAAGGTTTCTGGGCAAAAGTAGTTCTTAAAAAATTAGAATATGATACTGCTCATATATATTTTAAAAAATCTTGGTGTTACCTATTCCAAAGACTAAGTTATAAATTACAGAAATATTTTTCCTTTCGCTGTTACCTACCCTGATAAAATAACTTTAGGTGAATTAAAAGAAAGCATCTTTACTAGAGATTTTTCAGTTTTTACTGTGTTTTGTGAAACTGTCACAGTCACACAATTCTCCATTCTTCATGCCTGCTGATTCACAACTGAGAACACTAAAGGGGCCTTTCTTTAAAAGCACTACTATATATACGATTCTAAATTTGTATCCTTAAGTTTTAAAAATGTCAATATGATATAAATTACTGGATTTGTTTCATTTTTAAAAATAGGCTTGCCCTATTTATCCCTCATGCAATGAAATTCTGTGGAGGGAGAGTGGCAGTGCAAGCACCAAAGAAACATTATGATCTCAAGTTGAAATATTAAATCATAAATATTGCTTGTTTCTCCAGAGACTGGATCCCCAATTACAGCATCTTGCATTGGACTAGGTAATTCTAAAACACCTCCTCCAGGGCAAGCAGGAAAAAGTGTTCCAGGATATAATGGTGAGAAATTACCTTGATTACTTGAAATATTTAATGTTAATAAATTTGGTATTTTTTCTGTATTTAGTGTGAATCATATTGATTGAAACGTAGTAGGTGCTTAATAAGTATTTGATTGAGTGAATGCCTTGTATTAAAAACGTCTAACTTTTTGTGATAACTTTTGTTATTAGCCAATTTTATCAGAAGTGATATTGTAGACTTCTAAGGGCATGTTGTAAATGACTGTCAAAATATAAGGCAAGTTAAGGAGCTATGGGCTTCCCAGGTGGCGCTAGTGGTGAAGAACCCCCTGCCAGTGCAGGAGACATTAGACACGGGTCCAATCCCTGGTTGGGAAGATCCTCTGGAGGAGGGCATGGCAACCCACTCCAGTATTCTTGCCTCGAGAATCCCTTGAACAGAGGAGACTGGTGGGCTACAGTCCACCAGGTTGCAAAGAGTCAGACCTGACTGAAATGATTTAGCATGCGTGCAAGGACCTGTGTGAGAGATGAATACTTACGGAATATATGCTAGGTGCTGAGCACTTTGAAGACATTGTTTCAATTAATGATGAATTTATTTAATTTTGTGATATTATTCCCATTTTAGCAATGAGTTAGCTGGTGCCCAGAGAGACTGAATTACTGAAGTTATTCAGCTGGTTAGGTCCTGAAGACAGTGCAGACCATTGTGTTTTATTTTGTTTGTTTGTTTCTGTATTAAAAGCTGCAGTTGTTCCCATTATATATATTATCTCTTATTTTAGGGGTGATAATAAAGTTTTTGAAACTTGTTGGCTAGAAGATGAATATGAAGAGTAAAGATTCTAAACAGAAAAAACCAGTTTCATCCTTGTTGGCAGTATGTGACAATGAGATGCTATCTTTTCCATCTAAGTTTTTTTAAGTCATCAGTAGTGACTATAATAGTTCAATAATTTCCTCTGGATTTCACCTCTTAGTTGTATATGTTATATAAAGTAACTTGTATAAGTTATGCTTTATTGTACAAGTCAAACATTCAGTTTCCTTATTTCTAAACAGGAACAATAATTCTGTATGCTTCGTAGGGTTGTTTTTTGTGATGGAACATAATGAAGCACTAACACAGTGCCTGCTGGTAGGAAAACTGAACGATGTCTTAGCTAGTAGGGTCATTAATATTTCAGAGAAGCCAGAGGGACTGACTTGTTTTAGATGTACACATTCATTTTACAGACAAGAAAAATGAGATACAGAAGTTATGCTATTTGCATAAGGTCACACATTTAGCTTGAGCCCACCATCTGGAAAGACAATAATTCCTTCCATACAGTTTATATTTGCATGAAAATTACAAAGTTTAGAGATTTGTCTTTTACTTCTCTAATATAAAAATATTATACTTTTTTTCTAGGACAATGACTGGTTAAGGATTATTTGCTTTAGCCTAGCAGATATATTTATAAAAAGGCACAAGTATTTTTTTTTTAAGGGTAAGAATAGATACTTTGTGAAGTCAGTGACTTCTCCAGGCATGGAAGGGTGAACCCAACTTCAGTGAAATCCTCCCTTTGAACAGTTCTATCATCTCTACTCCTTTTATCAGAAAAAATGCTTTTGTGTTGGGCCATTTTTAGGGGCTGATGACTGTGGGAGATGTTGACTCCATTTCCCTTTCAGCATTTCAGTACCATTTTTATATCCAGTTGTAAGAAAGAGTTAAAGCTTTGATGTCTCATGGAATTTCAGTACAGACATTTCTCATTGTCTGAAAGTCATTAGCTTACAGACAGCACAGCTTAAGCACTAGAACTAAAGTATAGCCAAGGAAATAAAGACTTTATGACTCATGATTTTTATGTTTTGTGGTTATTCAGAGATTCAAAAGTATAATGTAACATTTAATATTATAATGAAAAAAGCCATATCCTTTTGGGAAAGGAAAGAACACCATTTTGTGTAAAAAATATGCAATGTAATGTAATACTCAATCTCTCATTTATTTAGTATGTTATTCAAGATTGTCACTGAGTTTTCTTTTCAAGTGATTATTGTACAACACTATGAGAAGGGAATTACTCCCAGTTTTTAGATAGAGAAGTTGGAGGGGTCATAGAATGAGAATATGTTCCGGGGCACATAGTAAATTGGCCACTGTGCTGAGATTTGGGGAAACAGAGATGAATTATCATGCGTCATGGCCTTACCTTTAATGAGCTCACATCTAGGGGGAGAGATACTGACACCACTGATAACTGTCAGAATAGGNAGAATGAGAATATGTTCCGGGGCACATAGTAAATTGGCCACTGTGCTGAGATTTGGGGAAACAGAGATGAATTATCATGCGTCATGGCCTTACCTTTAATGAGCTCACATCTAGGGGGAGAGATACTGACACCACTGATAACTGTCAGAATAGGGAGTGCTCTGGGAACACAGAGATGGGAGCGACTAACTTTTTCTGGAAGTAATGCTCTTTGTTTCTGATCGCTTTTTTGAGTAGAATAACTTGGATGGATGAAGCTACAAAAAGGATCTATTAAAGCTTAAACTATAATGATATGTCCTTATTTCTAGTTTGTACTAGGTTACTGCTATGGGTACAAGCTTTGGTTTCCTAAAATCCTTCAGGGTTTTAAGTACAGCACAGAATACATTGGGATAATATTTGGGAATGTTAAACTGACTTTTAAAGCTCATAAGTGGATATTAAGCCTTAAATCAGAAAAAAAAAAAAGAGTTTGCCAGGCTTTTAAATTCTTTATTTTTATTGTTCAAAATATGTTTTGGTTGTATTTTAAAACTTTGTGTCCTTTAATTTTGAAAAGCTGTACATATTTTTAATATTTTTGCCAGAATGAAAGGTTATGTTTGAA
Organism: Neotragus pygmaeus; assembly: GCA_006410875.1. Classification (NCBI taxonomy): domain Eukaryota; kingdom Metazoa; phylum Chordata; class Mammalia; order Artiodactyla; family Bovidae; genus Neotragus; species Neotragus pygmaeus. Next base: position 132,880 of record SJYV01017336.1, read on the forward strand.
TGGGTATAAACATAGATTTTAATATTACCAGCATGTTTAAAATAGTGTCCTTATTTAAGGAAGGCTCTGAAGAAAATGAATTGTCTAATTAAAAATCAAAGACATGTATACTTTAAATTTTCCGAGACATTTTAGCGTATTTATATACGTTCATGATCTCACGAGAGTTAAAGGATGGCTTTTTTAAGCTAGAGTTGGGAGATTAAATATGAGAACTTTCAAGCTTTAAGGTTATTTGTTTTTATTTGTTTATCTATATTTTACTTTGCAGTTATGATTTTGGATGACAACATGCAAAAACTGAAGGCTCGGTGTTTAGGAAACATCGTGGTAAAGTAAGCAAAATTTGCCATCTATTATTTTAAAGAGCAAGAATTGATATAGAAGATTAATAAAGAATAGAGTGGTTGCAGTGATATTACTAGTGAAGAGGTAGCAGAAGAAGCTTGTGTATTGTTTGAGAATACTCATTGACTGGTCTTATAATTTAAACATGAAAGCCCCATAAAGTGGAACCAATTTAGATATGATTTTCAAAAAGATAAATCTTGCATCTTTTAAAAAATGTTTCTGATTATATAAGTAATACACAGATGATAAAATTAATATGAATACCAAAAATATAAAGAAGTATATAAAGTTTTTATACTGTAACACTTCAGTAACAAGTGTTAATTTTGTAATATATATATATATATATATNCCTTATGACAGAAATGAAGAAGAACTAAAGAGCCTGTTGATGAAAGTGAAAGAGGAGAGTGAAAAAGTTGGTTTAAATCTCAACATTCAGAAAACTAAGATCATGGCATCAGGTCCCATTCACTTCATGGCAAATAGATAGGGAAAAAATGGAAACAGTGACAGACTTTATTTGGGGGGTTCCAAAATCACTGCAGATGGTGACTGCAGCCATGAACTTGAAAGATGTTTGCTCCTTGGAAGGAAAGCTATGGCCAACCTAGACAGCATATTAAAAAGCAGAGACATTACTTTGCCAGCAAAGGTCTAGTCAAAGCCTTGGTTTTTCCGGTAGTCATGTATGGATATGAGAGTTGGACTATATAGAAAGCTGAGTGTCAAAGAACTGATGCTTTTGAACGGTGGTGTTGGAGAAGACTCTTGAGAGTCCTTGGACTGCAAGGAGATCCAACCAGTCCATCCCAAAGGAAATCAGTCCTGAATAATCACTGGAAGGACTGATGCTGTAGGTGAAACTCCATTACTTTGGGCACCTGATGCAAAGAACTGACTCATTTGAAAAGACCTTGATGCTGGGAAAGACTGAAGGTGGGAGGAGATGGGGCCAACAGAGGATGAGATGGTTGGATGGCATCACCGACTCAGTGGACATTAGTCTGAGTAAACTAGTGATGGACAGGGAGGCCTGGCGTGCTGCAGTCCATGGGGTCACAAAGAGTCAGACACGACTGAGCGGCTGAACTGAACTGAACTTCCAGCCACACTGGTCTCCTTTTTATTTGAATGGTACATGCCCAGCCCTTCCTTTGGGCTTTGGCCCCGTCTTCCTCTTGGTCTAATCACGTCTCTGCCTGCTCAGTTGCTTGGTCTTGTCCAACTCTTTGTGATCCCATGGGCTGTAGCCCCCAGCCTCCTCTGTCCATGGGATCTGCACAAGAATACTGGAGCGGGTTGCCATTCCCTTCTCCAGGGGATCTTCCTGACCCAGGGATTGAACCCAGTTCTCCTCCTTCTTCTGCATTGGCATGGGGGGTTCTTTACCACTAGCACCACCTGGGAAGCCTTCCTTTCTAAACTGCAAGTACCATTAAGACAGTACCCAGCCTATTTTTGGTCACCACCGAGCCTACTGCAACATAGGGGGTTGGAGGTTAGGAGGTATTCATAAATGTTTGCTGAAGAAAGAATGGGGGCTGCCACACTAGCCCTTGGTTACACCTTTGCTTACTGTTTTCTCCAGCCAATAAGGTTTTGGAGTCACTGAAATGTATATCACACCTAGGAGAGAAGCCCTATAAATGTAGTGAGTGTGGGAAAACCTTCCTTGAAAACTCAGCCTTCGACAGACACCAGCTGCTTCCCACAGGGGAGAAGTTGTAAGAAATGTATATTAATCTCATGGAAAAGAATTTTTTGAACATTCATTTTTAAAAGTCCCATCACAGCAGAATGTTTTTTTTTTTTTTTTTTTAATCCTAAGCTTCTGTGTTTCATGTGATTATTCTGTGGGTTCTCATGATTCCAGACAGAAATTGCTTTGTTCTTTAAGGCATTCAGAGCTTGTGCTGTGCTGTGTTAGGTCACTCAGTTGAGTCCAACTCTTTGCAACCCTCTGGAGTATAGCCTGCCAGGCTCGTCTGTCCACGGGATTCTTCAGGCAAGAATACTGGAGTGGGTTGCCATGCCCTCCTCCAGGGGATCTTTGCAACCCAGGGATCTAAGCCAGGTCTTCCGCATTGCAGGCAGATTCTTTACAGTCTGAGCCACCAAGGAAGCCCATTTTTTAGAGCTGTGGGGTGAACAGTGTGAAAATGGGTGCTCAACAGTGGTGATTATCTGATGTCAGGGCTTGACTTTCTGTCCAACTTTGTTCTCCACTTCTTGGAAAATCCAGAGAGGACAGGTGGGCACTCGAGAAATAAAATCACTGTTTATGCAGGATTTGGGGTTCTTCTGGTAGCCAGCACTGAAGTCAAATTGCCATGAGGCCGTCTGTTTTCCAAGGCCCATTGCAATTTGTTCCCAATGGTATCCATTGCATGGTTTCCCTGACTTCATGAATAAACAATTGAGATGAAGAAATCATTCCCTTACTTTCCAGGTAAGCTAAGCAGTTTGTCTTAATTACTGCCAGTCTTTAGCGAGTGTCTACCTGGGATCTTAACCATTCACCTCAGTCATACAGATGTGAATATTGAATTGATAGTCATTTTCACAGAGGCAGCTAGTACTTTTTTCCCCAGTTGAAATTATATGTACTGCATAGATATGTGTATAGCTATCTAAATGAATGCTTTTTAAAATTACAGTCTATCCTTTCCCTTGGCATTGTGGCCGACTGTGCTGTTGTTGGGAAGGAAGATTCTTTGAAAGGTCATATCCCATTAGCCCTCTGCGTGTTGAAAAAAGGTAAGCTGTCTTTGTCCTCCCTGACCGTTTGGGCCCTGAATGATTAAGGTTAATTCAGAGCTTACCGTCTGAACTTTCTCCCTAGATATAAATACAACAGAGGAACAAGTTCTAGAAGAAATTGTGAAACACGTCAGACAGAGCATTGGCCCCGTGGCTGCTTTTCGGAAAGCGGTGTTTGTCAAACAGTTACCCAAAACCAGATCTGGCAAAATTCCCCGCTCAACTCTGTCCGCCCTTGTCAATGGCAAGCCATATAAGGTAAACTACCAAGGTTGTTTAGTGCTTGGTTCTGATATGTTTTCCCCCATTTCTTTGGTGTCAACAAAACTCTTTAAATGGTTCTCAATCATGAATTATATTCCTAAAAAATACATAATAGTACTTCTCTTTTTTTTAATGTTAAGGAGGAAGTTGCATAGCCGTTCTCTCTGTAGGAATGAGGGTTTTGGAGGAAACACATTAAGATCATATTCTTTGATTATAAGAACCAGTATGTGAAATATTTAATTTTTTTAATTAAAAAAATTTATTTTTTATTTTTTAAATAAAAATATTTAAATTATTTTTCTTTAATAAAATATTATGAATATGTCAGTTAATTTCAAACAAATTGTGGAAACTCAGTCTTATTAAATTAAGGATAAATTTTGCTTCATTGCAGTCAATAGTGACTGTTAGTGAGAAAGCAAACACTTGAGACTGGCTGTAGATATTTTAACAGTTCTAATTTGATATATATGCTCATTATCTTTCCTGCTTTGAGTGAAAATTATTTTAGGGTATTTAAGCTGATTCAAGCATATGCATTCTTCTAATTTGTGTGCATATTATATATGCATATTATACATATTTTTAATCATAAAAATCTTGTAAAAAGTGATACAGCAATAAAGAGTGGTTGTATGGGCAAAGCAAAAAAAAAAAAAGAAAAAACCTTTCTATGGAGGCTCATTGAAAAACCGATTTAAAAAAGTACCATTTAGGACTGACAGCAGACATGACTGAGCGAGTAAGTGCAATGCATCTAGGACTGATCGTTTTCCTAACTGAACCATTTATTTTACTGTTAACATGTTAATCGCTCAGTCATGCAGACTCTTGACCACTGCATGGACTGTAGCCCACCAGGCTCTTATGTCCATGGGATTCTCCAGGCAAGAATACTGGAGTGGGTTACCATTCCCTTCTTCAGGGGATCTTCCTGACCCAGGGATTGAACCCAGGTCTCCTGCTTTGCAGGCAGATTCTTTACTGTCTAAGCCACCAGGGAAGCCATTGTAAAACATTAAGTTCAAGTGCGCTATTTTTGAGCCTTTCTACATGCATATGATAGTAGGGAGTAAAAAATTGCATTGAACTGCTTAATTGTATAGAGAGTGGAAGGGGTTCATGAAAGCACCTTCATGGGACTCTAATCTTCTTTCCAGGTATCTCCTACAATTGAAGATCCTGGAATTTTTGAGCACATAGAAGTCATGCTGAAGCAGGCATCATGACTTTTTTTCTTCTTTTTTGAGTCACTTTTCTAATTGGAGTAAGTTTTTAGAATTACTTCCCAGAAATAAATATCGAAATAGAAATAATATGCAAACTGAAATGTAAATTGTAGGGCTGAGTCTAAAAGAATGTACTCGAAGACTAATAAGACCCNTTCTTCTTTTTTGAGTCACTTTTCTAATTGGAGTAAGTTTTTAGAATTACTTCCCAGAAATAAATATCGAAATAGAAATAATATGCAAACTGAAATGTAAATTGTAGGGCTGAGTCTAAAAGAATGTACTCGAAGACTAATAAGACCCGTGCCTTCTGTTTGATTAGCCCAGTTAGCACTGTTACAGTTGCCTGTATCATGCTCATTATTATATAGATTTTCCAGAACTTCCATTTAAGAAAAATATATCTAATGTGTGATTTTTATAAATTGTAACCCCTACCCCCACCAAAAAAACGACACTAATATCACGCCACTTCCTGAAATTAGGACTCCAGCTTTGATCCAAGACCTAAAACTCAAGTTGAAGTCAGAAAACAGTTATTATTTTCTTATAGAAGTCCTGAATATCTTTGAATACTCTTGAGATGCCCACAGACTTGCTTATTTTAAATGAAATGGGTGAAATGGGAAGTTTCAGATAATCATTGAGACATGATTTTCTAGGTAGGAGAATTTGTCTTCTCAGACATCCTGAGGGGACGCTGGGTACAAAGGTACAGCTCTCTCCAGTCCTGTGTCCCTTAGTCAAGGGCGGTCACAGGCCAGGTAGAGAGCACAGAGTTAATCCAATCTCTTTGTCACGCTGATGAGGCCTCTTTGCAGCCCCTCTTACTGTTTCAGGTTCAGAGTTGACTATATACTTTGTAATGATCTCAACTTCTTTTGGAAAAAAGGAAATGATAAAGAAATGGGTAAACTGTCAAGAAAAGCTCTTAAGGAAGAAATGTTAAATTTTTTACATTTTACATATACTAAAGACCAGGAGGAGTTTTAAGAGAAACCAAAAATCCAGATTTTATGGGAAATCTCTAATTTTAAAATAACTTACTGAAAAAAAGTTGTCACATTCCAAAGCTCATCTTTCTATTTAAACTTTTGTAAAATTATTGAGCATTAACAAATAACTAGAAATGAGTCTTTGTGCCGGTTAATCAGAGTATATACAGATAATCAAACATTTGGCTTACTTAGGGTTTTACATGGTATCAGTTATTAAAGAATACATTCAAACTAAAAAAAAAAAAAAAGCCATACCTATTGAGTCTTTGATGGTTCTGAAACTATTCCTCAATCTTTCAGTCCATCAGTAACTTTAAGAGCAATTGTCCTAACATAAAAGTCCGGTAACACATGAAGAAATATATATGAGAGATAATAGATGAGCTTATTTACTTGTTTGTTCCATAAAAATTGCTTACAAATTGTATGAAGACATTCTGAAAATGTTAGGATTCTTTGGATCATAGACTATAAAACAAATGGCCTCTCAAAGTAAATTGTTATTTGCTAAAATTGACTTTTTGATTGTTACACCTGAAAACAATTCATCTAATTGTTCCCTTTATTTTAGAAGCCTGAGTTAAACTGATTAGATAGATATTCAATTTATAATTTGAAGCTGTTAGGTTCGTTAAACTGTCTCTTCTCTTCATTACATTTTATCTATTATCCCAACTGTAATCTTAACAAATAATACACTTTTTAATGTCTTAGCATTAAGATGTATTGCCGTGTTTTTCATATAAAATTCAGTTAATTTGAAATGGCACATTCTTTAGCAGTTCATTTGTGAGGTATAAGCTCAGGCAGATCCAAGAATTGTGTAAAGATTGTCTTTGATCCTCTTGCACATTTTTCCTGCAGAAGACACTTCAGCAAGCAGGCTTGAGTTATTTTCCCGTTGAGTGGGATTGGGAAACAGTGCACAAGACGGGGCAAGTAATGTTTTCTTGGATCTGGTTGAGGAAATTGATCTCCTTTGCAGAGTCAGAGAAAGTACTGTTATTCTCACAAGACTGAATGTGGGGCAAGAAAGATACAGTCAAGTCATCAGATTACTTAAATTTTGAAGGAAAAAAAGGAATTTTCTATCTTAATACTGACTATAAGGTACTTTCACGTGATAGTATTTAAAACACTTTGAATTAAACGTGTCTTTAAAAATAACACTAATAGTGTTACTAAAAATGTAATTTGCTGAAATAAATTCTGTATGATCTTCTTTTGTCATTTCATAGAATTTTTTTACTGTAAATTATTAGAAAAATTAAAATGTAAATATTTTAAAATCTATAGAAAAGTGTTTGCCAATGAAGCTAGTTTGCTTTTTAAAATGTACTAAGTCTATATAAATGAGAACTGTTTTACATTTAAGAAGCAGTTTTATTTATAGGAAATTATACTTGTAAAAGTTCTGATTATTAAAAATATAAAAATTCATGATGATGGTGGTTAAAAGCAAGAAAACCAAGTTTCTAAGCTTAATCAGTTAATTGGGCTTTAGAATCCGACACAAATGATCTTATACACTGAGGAATATTTTATAGGTTTTGAGGTAAGTAACTGGATCTCGATTCATGGGGTCACAAATAGTCGGACATGACTGAGCGACTGAAATGAACTGAACTGAACTGGATCTCTTATATCTCTGTATGTTAGAGTCTATTCTAAATGATTAATATGTCTTGCTAGGTGATCTCTAAAGGGGAAAAACTATTACACAATTAAGTCGTGCATAACAGTAGATACAAATCTAGTTTGTTATTATGATACCGTAATTTCTATGTTATACTTCATTTCTGTAAGTCAAGATCCCCATATTCAGACGAACTGAAAAAGCTCTTTCCCGTTGTTTCCAATCAAGCAGCATTTTTAGAAAATTTAAAATCACTTTCATAAGCAAGCTTAGTGCCCCCTCTTGTGGCAGCCTCACTTTCGTAGATAAATATTAGATTGAGAATCACTAAAAAGAATGATTTTCATTATAGCTTGAGTAAAATCTTTATATGTGACTAGAAAACAAAGCTTAAACAGAGAACTGGAAGTATTTTTTTTTATTGATAATGGAGAGGTTTTCTGTTACCATTACCTTTTGACTGAGTCCGTTAAACAAAAATTGACATCCAAACAAATGTAATGTACGTGCAAACATAGCAAATTAAATACAAAAAAAAAAAAAAAAGAATTACTAATGACAGGTCTTGCTCTTAATAAGATCAAGCAGCAGAAAATCAGCAGTTAGATAAATGAGATTATTAAATAGATTTTACTTTGAAATCTCCCATATAAACAAAGAATAAACAACAGTTAACACCACCAAATAAAGCCACAGGGAAGAGATTACTCTTCTATACTTTTATACACTATATATGTTAATCATTCTGTCTTTCAGTGATTTCCTCTGATAAGACTGACTTCAGGGAAGTCCCAACAAGGCCTTCTGAGCTAAAAGCTTATAATATTAGACATGCGTCTGGCTAACGCCCTGTTACATTGACAGAAAGGAAGGGTTTCTGGGGATTTCTGTGTTTTTCCAGTGGAGATGACCTCAGACTCTGCAGTGGTTGATAGTCACTGAACAGTGTTGCTGCTGGCTGGCCGTGCAGGGTATTTGGATGAACATGGGGTTCTTAGTAAAGAAGTTTTTTGTTCCTTGGTCCACAGGTAACAAGAGAAGATAATGTTTTTTCTTTATAAATTTTTTTTTAAATAATTGCTTTGACTCTTGTAAACAGTTTAGCTTTGTTTTGTATTGAAAAGGAGATCGAGCCATCACAGTGCTATTTCTAAAGATATAGGACATCCCTGATTGCCTTTAAAGGTCTATTTTTGGCTCCAGTTCCAGGTTAAATCATTCTTTTTTACATGATCAGAGGCAGGTTTTCAGCTTTAAGGATTGACAGACTTGAAGGAGAACCATGTGGAAGCATGAAGCACGCTTCCAGGAAACATACCGATTTGACTGTTACAATTCAAAAACTGTAAAAATGGTGGCATGGTAAAATACAAACAGTACTTGGAATTGTCAAATGTTTGCACTCAAGACTCCATGAACCATATATTTTATTTTTTAAAAAATCATATTTATATCCATTTACATAAGACTTACACATTTAAAAAGAAATACATACACAGTAATACATAAAGGCCTAGTATATTACAATAAAACATGAAAAAACAAGTGGCTCCATTTCATAAAAGCATCTGTTGTACAGAATTTATGACGTGGATGATGATGATTATTCAAATGACTTAAGCATTTTCTTACAATTGTAGTAAACTAATCAAACTTAACATCTGACTCCCCGCAAAATCACATTTTCAGTTAGTGAATCGTTACTTGTGGTTATTTCCTTAGAATTCAGTCTTCACAAAGGTTTTCACTGCTTGTCTTCTTAGATGGTAGTGCACTTTAGGTAGAGTAGACTGAAAAGACGACATCTGAAACGTGTAATGGACAACATTAGTTCACTGAAAGACCCCAGACTGGAGACTCTCCCTCTGCTATTCTTGGTGCACCTCCATGCATCTTGCCCACTTTTGTCCTGAGGGATAATGAGTAGGGGATTATCTTGGGGCTATGTAATTACTATTTGCTCCTCTCTTAATTTTGTGCCGGCAAGCTTCAAAAATAAGATTTGCTCAACTTCACGGAAAGTATGGCAGTAATACAAGCAAAGGTATTCAGAGAAGATGTCAGCGGTCCTTTTTGAAAAATGGACGGCTTGCTCATTAATACACTGAGCTGACCTGTTCCATCAATAGATCTGTTTTCTAACTTCTATATGCTCTTCAAAAGATACCGTTGTTTAATAGTGACAAAAACATAGTGATTATCAGGAACATAAAGAATCTGGGTCAGTGATGTCTCATCACAGATTCTTTCCAGTCATAATAAGGAAACGATCGCAATCAATATCCCAACACAAGAAAAATATTAACATTGGATTGGCCAAAAAGTTCATTCAGGTTTTTCCATCCATAAGGTTTTATGGGGGCTTCCTAGGTGGCGCTAGTGATAAGGAACACTCCTGCCAGTGCAGGAGACAGAATAGATGTGGGCTCGATCCCTGGTACTAAAATTCCCCTGGAGTAGGGGAAAATGACAGCCTGCTCCAGTGTCCTTTCCTGGAAAATTCCATGGACAGAGGAGCCTGGAAGGTTACAGTCTATGGGACCACAAAGAGTTGGACGCGACTGAGTGCACGCAGACGTACATATGTATACATAAGATCTTATGGAAAAAGCAGAATGAACTTTTTGGCCAACCCAATATGTCCTGAAATACGTTAATGACAAAAATGCTAATAGTTCCTCAAAATAGAAATTGGTTGCCCCAGATTAATTTACTGGAAATAAATACGTTTATCCAATTTAATGGTAAAAGCTAAGAAATATGAACTAGAATGCCATGCACAAAATATAGACTGCAAATAGTTAAAGAGTAGTTCTATCCATCAGTTAAGAGCTAAGAAGCAAGCAGTACTCAGTTTATTAAATAGTCGTTTGTGAATTAGGGATGTATTGAGCTCCTGGTAAATTGTTATATTGTGTGTAAAAACTATTAAAAATGGTATTTTGGAAAACCTCTCCTTTAGCCAAATTATTAATTGGATACTGTCATTAAATTTTTAATGTTAGGGTTTTACATTTTGAAATTAAATCTCTTATCTGAAAGCTTTTGTTTTATCATCAGCAGCTTCAAATAGTGACCCAAATAAGGCAGCGTACCAGCTCCTATATTAGGCCCCAAAGACCATCAGTAAACCACGTGGAGCTTTTAGTTCAAGGCAATGAATAAACAGCACAAGATGAGCTGTTCCTCTCCCCATCCCTAAGCACGCGTTTGTTTCTAAATTTTGCCCTAAAAAACATTTTTCCAAAATATCGATCCATTGTCCATGGTAGACTATTTTAGTAGAGTTGTAGATTAAAAAAATGTCCTTGACATTTATATTCTAGGAAAACTTAGTTTTGCTAAAGACTATTCTTTAATAAAACTTTGGAAGTAGGTTCCATCAACTAGTATTTCTCCAAGTACAAATACCTTATATCTTAATGATTATACAGCATGGTTTTCTATTCTGTCCACCAAATAAAGTTATTTCACTTTGTCCCTATGCTGTACATCTGATATACTTAAAATTCCTGTGTATTTCAACAGATATAAATCATATTGATGAAAAACAACATACCAGACATTCAATTTTTCTCAGTTTTGTTTTTTTAACATGAAATCACCTCTAAGTCATTTGCCTGTCTCTGATACTATTTTGACTTTGGACACCTACAAGAATAACTGTTTGTCTATTTCAGCTTCCCCTATATAAAGTACTCACTTAATAGTGTCTTATTTTAAAAATGCCAGACTCTCATCAATCAAATGCTATGTGCATCAACATAAAATGCTCCTAAAAAAGTAGAAGCCACGGTGGTAGCAATGCATTGATGTGAAATAAGATAGTGACAGGCTGCAAGAGACAGGCCTGAAACCATAGCAGACAGACAGTGATAGAAAATCCTAGATTAAGAGTTACATGATGAAGAGGTCTTTATACTCTCTAGAAATTCAAAGGGGTTATTATTTTCACTTCTGTGCTGCTAGGCCATACCAAAGAGTATCGTGTATATTCACTAGTCTATATAGGTTCCATTTTTCTTTTTTGGTAGTTTGTTTTTCGTCAGCCAACGAAAACTACTCACAGCAAGTCAGTGCTGCCTCCTTTGAGTGGCTTGTCAACATGAGTATGTGCGAACAGTGGAGTTGTCTAACCTCTGCAGTCTTGATGAAGCAACTGCAAACGGAGAAAAGGGCTTTAGAGGGACTCAGGTGATGGAGTACAGAATTTCAGATGAGAAAGGTTTACTTTCCCTGCATAAAGGGATCTGGACATATTAATAGATCTTCTTTCTCTCAGACAGAAGCCACTCATATTCCTTTTCTTGAGACCAAGCTACTAATGAAAATGTATTCCGGTGTGATTCGAGTGAGCTTTCAAGTTGTGTATTCCTCCTAAGATGAAGTCTGTTAATAGGAACAGTTCCCTTGGATGCTCCTGTTTTTAAAGCAAAGATTGCTCTTGGAGAATTCAGTACGATGGATTTTCTTCCCCTCTGACAGTGCAAAGCTTCTACACTCATTTTGATCATCTTAACTTCCTCATGAATTTTGATACTGTATCCATAATAGTAACACGTCAGAAGAAATGTAGACCAAACTCATAGCTTACACTATAATTAATTTTAAGGGCCATGATAGCTCCCACCTTAAAAAGAAATAGTGATTTATAAGTGGTTTTCTCAGTAAAAGAGAGTGGGACTTTTTTGTTCAGTGCCTACCAAACAGACAAAACTTTGTGACTACCCTTTCAGGGCTGTCTTTCTCCTCCAGGATGGCTGTTTTCCTTTGTGAAATATATGACACAAGTCTAATGTCCACAGAAGGAAATACTAATTGGGAAATTACTGTCGGTTTTGTGTTTGTTTAATTCTCTTCTCATGGTTGTGCTTGTTTATTTAAGGCCTTCTGCCTTGGTCAGAGATGAAAATATCTGATGAGTCCAAGTTTTTCAGATGAAATATAAAACTTTGCAATATTCAAGCATGTAGGGCAACAGTGGAGTTAATTTCCATTTATTAAGGACAGTTAGTCCAAATCCAAACTCTAAACAAATTATTTACTTAGTGAATAGAAGAGTAAAGAAACACAAATCATGCAGATGTTTTTCTTCCTAGATGTGGACATTAGCCAAAATTGTCCTTTTTAGGATTTAATTTTAAATTATTTTTCAAATGTAATAAGGTGCTGTGAGTTCATGCATTAGCAATTCACAAAAGAAAATAGTCTGATGAAAGCAAAGCAAACTTCAAGCAAAGCAAACCAACTTAAGGAAAGAGTCAATTTCAGAAAGCTGTGCAAGATCAGAGAATGATAGCATTTGCTAAACAAGTGTTTTACTTTATAAGCACAAATGCAAAACTACTGTACCATCCGTTGTCATTTTCCTCGACTGCCCAGACGTTGTAGTTAACCTGAATCCGGCTGGCAGTGTTTCTGAGGATCCGGGCATCATGCTGATTCCATGTACTTCACGGGGAGGAAACTGCCTTCTCCAGGTTGACCCACGCCTGAAATTCTTGTCCTCACTCTGCCAGTACAGAGTTATAATTTGATGTAATGAAAACAAGTAAACTAGTCCAGGTGCTTAAAACCATGTGCTTAGAAACATGTAACAGAAAGTTAATGAGAATGATAACAACAACATCATACAAAAAGGTTTCCATGAGAGAATATTAAAAGATACGCTCTCTAATCTCAACTGAGGAGATGCTCTCAGTGGCGTCTACAGAAGCCCATGAGATTATTTCAGTGGGATAGGAATAATCAGCTTCTCTCAGAAACAAGTCTGTTCTGGCTCCAGCTAAGTTGTTTAGATATTTTTGTTCACATTCAAAGAACAAAACCAAAATCAAGCACAGCAATAAACAAAACACTAAAACAAGAGACTAGAGGGTTTTGATGATAAAGTCACGTGCTGCTCTGGATAAGAAGGAGAAGAGGCAGCATATTTTAAAGGCAGATAGTCATGCTCCATTTAGGCTTTTCCGCTCGTCCACTATTCTCAAGAAGCCACACTAGAACCCACATAGCCGTGTACTCGGTCTAGACTTCTGCTTTAGGTCAGTCTGTGTTTTAGAATCTAACACTGTGACAGATCTTTAACAATTTTTTATTAAAATTCCTTTTCTAACTTTTAAGTAAGGATAATTGTATTTAAAAGTGTATGGGTTTATGTAGACTATCTTTTGTTTCAACAATTAAGAATAAAGATTAAAAGCAGACACAAACTATTTTGTACAAAATATATCAACAGCAAGGTCCTACTGTATAGCACAGGAAACTATATACAATATCTTATAATAAACCATAATGGAAAATAATATGAAAAGAATAGATATAGAACTGAATCACTTCATTATACAGCAGAAACCACAACATTGTAGATTAGTTATACTTAAATAAATTTTTTTTAAAAGAATAAGGATTGAAAAGATTATCCAACAAATTATAAAGTTAAGGTCAGTTAAATATCAGCTTGTTTTTTAAAATAGTAAATATTATCCTAACTGGACAGGAGTAAGAATTTTAGGAAGCTAGCTGAGGTTCAGACCATAGAACTTATCTACCTCTAACCTCCTCCACAAAGGACAGCTTGAGTTTCATAAAACCAAGATCATGTTCCCTGCCCATCTGAATGTGGTATTACTGTGCCATTTTAAGAATTGCTGGGTTCGCTCACAAAACTATTGTAATCAGCTTTTCTTTACAGCCTAGAAACACCTGCATTTTGCAACACATAATTCTGCATCTCTGTATTTTCCATCTCATACTCAGATTTTTCTCCCCATTTCTTCCAGAAAGATCCCTGAAAACCTCAAAAGTACTGTTAAAATCCACAGTTCATCAGTGCATAGAGTGTGATAAAGGCCCTTGTATTCCTTCATCTCAGGAGGCTACTTACCTGTTTACTATTTTCAAATCATTTAAACATGCATATACGATGCATAGAGATTCTGATACTCAATCTAGCTTTCAATTCCTATGACTGTTAAAATGTTACACATACGTTTTAAGGAAAACACAATAACGATATCTAAAATAAAGCTTCCCGTTTACTGAAAGCAAGTTTTCTGTTTCTTTAAATATCCTAAAATTTCCTGTGAAGATAAACTGGTATTTAGAAATAAGCACATTCCTTACTAAAAAGCTGAATTTATCAGGACTAGTGTTACCATTACTTATAATTTAAAAAATGTTGCTTAACGGTATTTTGCTGTTACAACTCATGAAAAATGGCTGATTCTGAATTATTTCTTACTGTCTCTAACTGCTGATAAGATAATACTCATGAATTCATAAAGTTCTTTTCCAAATCAAATGAATAACAAATATCTAAGTGGAGGAAATTCTAGACTCCGTCTATTCAAGCATCTGGTTAAGTTGAGCAGTGGTCCTTGAAAGCCATTTTGCTTGCACTAAGGCCCCTTTTGAGCGACAGACAAGGACTTACTTCATCCAGCCGCCGTTCGGTTCCCAGAGCCAGGAGGTTATTGTATTCCCTTTCGAGAATCTGCCTTGCCTGTTGACATCCAATTACAGTTACCATCACTGAAGTCACATTTTATTTGAAAAAATCATAGCGATTATATTTACCTCCGAAAATATCCTAATACCCTGTTTTGTTTATAAGGGTCTTTTTTTTTTTTTGTCCTCCATATATAAGCCATTGTAAATTTTAACTATAAACACAAGGAAGGACAATTTTCTTTAGTCTGCGGACAGCAGACATATAGCTTCACATAAACATCTGAGGTAAAGGGGTTTGACCTCACTTATTACTTTTTCTAATTGAGTCCTTGATGTAAAGTTTGAAATATGTAAAAATGAACTGGAAAGTAAAGTTAGACTGCCGTACTTTTATCAAATCTATGCAGATAGTTCTCAAATCTGACCAAGGATCATCATTAGGGGAATTAGATAATTAGGAATTCTGTGTCCTCTCTCTTGATATCTGATTTCTTAGGCCTGTGATGTAGATTGTAAGATTTTCTTTTAAATTTTTAAGGAGCTCCTGTGATTCAAATAATTACCTAGACTTGGGAATCAATGGCAAAAAGCAAAGCCGCTTGTCTATCTAATTCAGACATCTGCATAGAAATGACTGGCCCACAGAGAGGCAGAGACTAAAGGCCATCTGTCAGGGACATTGCTTGGGGGAATCTGGCATTCGGGTGGGAGGGTGGACCACATAACTTCTAAATCCTGTGCTGCTTCCTTTTATAATTTTGTTTTGGCTAGAAATCCAGTAGCTTAAAATTAAAGCCCCAGTGACATATTTCAAAGGTTGAGCTAATGCCCCTTAAGAATCATGAATACACAGCCAACTTTTGTTTTTTTTCCTAAAAGTTTACTTTGTCCTTATATACAGCTTCCGTGGTGGCTCAGCCGGTAAAGAATCCGCCTGCAATGCAGGAGACTTGGGTTCGANATTTCAAAGGTTGAGCTAATGCCCCTTAAGAATCATGAATACACAGCCAACTTTTGTTTTTTTTTTCCTAAAAGTTTACTTTGTCCTTATATACAGCTTCCGTGGTGGCTCAGCCGGTAAAGAATCCGCCTGCAATGCAGGAGACTTGGGTTCGATCCCTGGGTTGGGAAGATTCCCTGGAGAAGGGAATGGCTACCCACTCCAGTATTCTGGCCTGGAGAATTCCATGGACTATATAGTCCATGGGGTCGCAAAGAGTAGGACATGATGGAGTGACTTTCACTCTCACTTATATAAGCTAGGACACAGCACAACTACAGCACAGAGGGGCTTGCCTGGGTGTTCTGTGTTGGAATCTGTAGTAATAAAGCTAAGCTGCTGTAGTCAAAGTTCTCATCCAGGGCTATAAGTGAGCCGTGCACACCACTTTCAAGAATATTATTTGCATATTCTCGAAGTCCAATTGCTTGTATCCAGCGAATAACACGGTCATTGCTCCACACCAACACATCTAGGAAAAGAGGTGCAATATTTTAGGCTTTGATATTTTGCATAATAAATAAAAACCTGCTAACTAAAATGAGCCAAGGGTGTCTGGCCAGATCATCATTTATGCTGACTTCTTTATCTACTTCCTAAGGCAGCTGGGCACCCTTGTGTTACATGTATTTACTGTTCAAATAACTATACTTTTAGCCTAGAAAAATGTTGTCATTTTAAGAGTGCTTGTTATCATTGAAATGAGAGCATTTCCATCACATGGAACATAATGTCTCAAAGCATTTCTTGTTTTCATTCTCTAGGGGTCTTGTCTGAAGTTAAGTGCTTTTACCACCAGATGGGGACATTCCTTGATCATCTGAATTAAATTCGCCCATTCCAGTCCATTTTAGTTCACTGATTCCTAAAATGTGGATGTTCACTCTTGCCATCTCCTGTTTGACCACTTACAATTTGCCTTGATTCATGCACATAACATTCCAGGTTCCTAGGCAATATTGCTCTTCACAGCATCAGACTTTACTTCCATCAGCAGTTACATTCACAACTGGGTGTTATTTTTGCTTGGGCTCTGTCTCTTCATTCTTTCTGGAGTTATTTCTTTACTGATATCCAGTAGCATACTAGGCACCTACTGACCTGGAGAGTTCATCTCTCAGTATCCTATCATTTTGTCTTTTCATACTGTTCATGGGGTTCTCAAAGCAAGAATACTGAAGTGGTTTGCCATTCCCTTCTCCAGTGGACCACTTTTTGTCAGAACTCTCCATCATGACCCATCCGTCTTGGGTGGCCCTACATGGCATGGCTCATAGTTTCACTGAGTTAGACAAGGCTGTGGTCCATGTGATCAGATTTGGTTAGTTTTCCGTGATTGTGGTTTTCA
The DNA here is from genome assembly GCA_006410875.1 of Neotragus pygmaeus. Classification (NCBI taxonomy): domain Eukaryota; kingdom Metazoa; phylum Chordata; class Mammalia; order Artiodactyla; family Bovidae; genus Neotragus; species Neotragus pygmaeus. Next base: position 149,924 of record SJYV01017336.1, read on the forward strand.
GTATGTCTGTTCTCTGATGGAGAAGAATAAGAGGCTTATGGAAGCTTCCTGATGGGAGAGACTGACTGAGGGGGAAACTGGGTCTTGTTCTGATGGGCAGGGCCATGCTCAGTAAATCTTTAATCCAATTTTCTGTTGATGGATGGAGCTGTGTTCCCTCCCTGTTGTTTGACCTGAGGCCAAACTATGGTGGAGGTAATGAAGATAATGGTGACCTCCTTCCAAAGGTCCCATACACACTCATTATGCTACACTCATTATTAAAAGAGGTGGCAAGAATACACAGAACTATACAAAAAAGATCTTCATGACCCAGATAACCATAATGGTGTGATCACTCATCTAGAGTCAGACATCCTGGATTGCAAAGTCAAATGGGCCTTAGGAAACATCACTATGAACATAGCTAGTGGAGGTGATAGAATTCCAGTTGAGCTATTTCAAATCCTAAAAGATGAGTCTGTGAAAGTGCTGCACTCAATATGCCAGCAAATTTGGAAAACTCAGCATTGACCTCAAGTCTGGAAAAGGTCAGTTTTCATTCCAATCCCAAAGAAAGGCAATGCCAAAGAATTCAAACTACTGCACAATCTCATACCCTAGCAAAGTAATGCTCAAAATTCTCCAAGTCAGACTTCAACAGCACGGGAACAGTGAACTTCCAGATGTTCAAGCTGGATTTAGAGAAGGCAGAGGAACCAGAAAATCAAATTGCCAACATCCACTGGATCATCTAAAAAGCAAGAGAATTCCAGAAAAACATCTACTTCTGCTTTATTGACTATGCCAAAAACTTTGACTGTGCGGATCACAACAAACTGTGGACAATTCTTCAAGAGATTCTTCTTGAGAAATCTGTATGCAGGTCAGGAAACAACAGTTAGAACTGGACATGGAACAACAGACTGGTTCCAAATGGGGAAAGAAGTACATCAAGGCTGCATATTGTCACTCTACTTATTTAATTTTTATGCAGAGTACATCATGAGACATGCCAGGCTGGATGAAGCACAAGCTGGGATCAAGATTACCAGGAGAAATATCAATAACCTCAGATATGCAGATGATACCACCCTTATGGCAGAAAGTGAAGAAGAAATAGCCTCTTGATGAAAGTTAAAGAGGAGAGTGAAAAAGTTGGATTAAAACTCAACATTCAGAAAACAGATCATGGCATCTGGTCCCACCACTTCATGGGAAATAGATGGAGAAACAGTGTCAGACTTTATTTTAGGGGGGGCCCAGAATCACTGCAGATGGTGACTGCAGCCATGAAATTAAAAGACGCTTGCTCCTTGGAAGAAAAACTGTAACCAACCTAGACAGCATATTCAAAAGCAGAGACATTACTTTGCCAACAAAGGTCAACAAAGTCAACTGTGGTATTTCAAATAGTCATATATGGATGTGAGAGTTGGACTATAAAGAAAGCTGAGCACCAAAAATTGATGCTTTTGAACTGTGGTGTTGGAGAAGACTCTTGAGAGTCCCTTGGATTGCAAGGAGATCCAGTCTATCCTAAAGGAAATCAGTCCTGAATCTTCATTGGAAGGACTGATGCTAAAGCTGAAACGCCAATACTTTGGCTACCTGATGTGAAAACTGACACATTAGAAAAGGCCTTGATGCTGGGAAAGATTGAAGGCAAGAGGAGAAGGGGATGACAGAGGATGAGATGG
>SJYV01017336.1:153047-260568 GCA_006410875.1 Neotragus pygmaeus
TATTTGGACCAAAACATGTCAAAGTATCAAAACATATCAAAAGTTTTATCACTGTTTCCTCATTTTCTTTCATTATAAGTGACAGAAATACATCAAAATAGAAGTACCAGAATGTTTCATTGAAAAGAAAGATATCTTAAGAACTTAGGGGAAATGAGGAAAAAAAATAAAAGTTTTTCTCAACCCTGTATAAAGGGAAATGAAGCCCATAGTTTACTATTACAGTAAAAATAAGTTTTTCTTAGTTACTTTTATTTTTTTCTTTCTGAGTGAAATGTATACCTTATCCACAAAAACTATAAAGAATACTTTGAGAAATATTCTTCAACTGCTTATATCCTGAATTATCTGCGAAAATCTTAATATTATTTTCTTCTTAATGTGTATGTGTGTGGGGGGGATGTATTTATACATTAATTTAAGAAACATACTAATCTGTATAATACATTAATTAATAACCAATTTAGGATTTCTTGTTTAATATTAAAGCAGTAAAGTGATACCTCAGCACCAGGCCTTCATGTGCTTTCTCAGTCACTATCCTCACTTCAGCGGTAACCAGTATTCTGACTGTTCTCACCACAGATTAGCTGTGTCTGATTTCTTAGCTTTTTATAAATGAAATCATGCAACATGTATTATTGTGTCTGTGTCTTTACTCAATAGTTCACCCATGCTATAGTTATTTTATTTGCTATTTAATATTCCATTGTATGATTATGCCACGATGGATCCACTCTACTGTTGATGGAAATGTGGATTCTACTGTGGGTTAAGAATAGTGCTGCCTTGAACACTGTTATTTATGTATTTTGGTATATATTGTGAATATATATACAGCTATTGAGTAGCAAGGGATAGAATTGATGTCATGTTATATATATACATTTAGTGTTAGCAGATATTGCTAAATAAATACCCACTCTCCCAATTTAAAACACCCAGTGCTACAGGCTTACCTCTCGACACATTTCTCTATTTCTCGAGATCATCACCTCTTAAGGCTTGGGTGTCTTAGCTGCTTTCTGCTGCCTTCAAACAGCTATTTATAAATTGACCTAGTTTTTCTACTTGTTCTTGGTTGAAGATTGATCTGATTGAATGTATTCCATTTATAGTCAGAAGTAGGAATTCCTCAGATTAGTTTGTATTCTTTTTGTCTCTGCCAATCCACGATGATGGTAAAGTATTTGCATATGAATCTGGAAGGCATATCTACTTCACATACCTCTACTTAGCTCCTATTGTGGCTTGAACAATCTTAAGAGTCTCCCTAAGAGTCTCTTGGATTTGGTTTAATGAGAAACATGTGAGGAAAGACTCAAAATGCCCACTTTTCAGAATCACTTTACTATATCTTGCTCCAGCCCAGGCAGATTGAATTTCTTCAGGAAGTAGGATGTTTATTGTCTCAGAATTCTAGCTCTTTCTTTCCCCATGTCTTCAGCAAAGCAAAGGACTTCAGTAATAATCTTTACTATCTAAGGACATTGTATATTATGTATATTCACTGGGTCTCCCTGGGTCAGTCCTAAAGTATATGTGTTCCTCTGTGTTCATGAACTTTTTGCATTGAGGTGTTAGACCTCAGAAAACAGGATGTAAGTTGGTAGTATTATATTTTGGTTACATTTAATCAGTTACTGTAGTTCTATCTACTGATTATACCACACTGTACTTCAAAAGTTGGGTAGGTATGTATGGTTGGCAGTAACAGTTCTGTAATTATTTTTACTAATGGCACAATGGTTCAACAAAAATGTTGAGTTCTCTTTATGCTAAACAAATTTGTAAATAGAAAGCATTCTTTTCTAGAGCTGGGTTTATGTTTTGTTAGACTATGACATATATAGTTACCATATTTCTGTAAATATATGTCTATCAAAAATTCCATTAACATACTTGTAGCTGTTTATGAAATAATAAATATAAAATAATCCATTTATTTACAGGCTGAATATAAATAAGATACTAATCCCAAATTCTCTTCTTCACAACATCATAGTTTGTTTTTTTTTTTCATTTTGTAAATTAGATCCCATTCTATAAATCTGTTTTGAAGCAAAACTTAACACTCTGACTTTAAAACTTTGTAAGGATCCTCTTGACCTAAACAATAAATGGCTAGAGATCAGTGTTGACGGTTTCCTAGCAACAAATTAAATGCTTGTAGATCCTTGATATGCACATGGTCTCTTCACTTCAGAAAGCTGTTTATTAAGGTCAAGGTTAATTAACACTTCAGATAATAACAGAGACCCCTAGTCACAGTCAACAGTTATTCCTGTAAATGTCATCAGATCAGTCATAGGAAATGGGCTATTTTTATGATCTCACTCACAGCTACATCACACATGGAGTTGCCTGTGTATAATCATGGTGAATCATGGCAGTTTTTCTCAGAGTTATGCTTACAGTTGCCAAGTACTAATATAATATTGGATGCAGTGCCAAAAACATCTATATCTGAAGCATTCTGTGGTGAAACCAAGCATAATAAAATCTAATTTGAAAAATGTACTTCAAAAAGAAAAACAGAAAGGCACGTCGCATGGTAAAGTCTGTTTGTGTGCTAAAGCATCTTTTGTTAGGTTAAGCACAGACTTCCTTTTGGGGTCTTTCTTGGCCAATTAATCCCCAAATTTCAATTCAACTGAACAGCAGTGGTCTAAAGATAGCTTGCAATTTCCTGGGTCCCCAAAACAAAGTGAAATCAAACAACTCAGTTTTGATAATGGAAAAACACTTTCTTGCTCCTAAGCAATGAGTCAAATAAAGTATTACAAGAAATCCATTGTGTCTGTCTAGTCTCCAATGAACCATTTATTGAAAAATATTTTTAATCAATCACCTTCACAGGCATTCAAACCCATTCTACTATAACTAATGTACTGTCCAAGAACTGCCAAAGGTAAAAGTAATTTCTGACAATGCTTATCACAAATGAAAACTACAGAAGTCTAAAATCTTTTAAAGTCTAAAGTCTAAAACAGTACTAAACTTTAATATGGGGAAGATAGATAACATATAATACATATTGTTTTCATATCTAAAGTAAGCCCTAAAGGCAGTGAAAATAACAACAAACTCATGCCTAACTTTGAACAATTAATTACAGACACTTAGTGAATTCAATGAAATGCTTCTAAATATAAACTCCCAGGAAATAACAAACAAATAATAACTTATATGGAGTTCATTTTGCTTATACTCAAATTTTTTCTCAAAAATTTTGAGCCTTTTTTCCATTAAAAATAGACACAAAAGGACATGATTCCCCCCACAAGTCCTATAGATAACTTATATCTTACATCAAGTCATTAAAATTTCCTTCAACAACAATAATAAAAATAAAGTGGTCTCTAACATGTTGTTCTTTTTAAACAGTTCTTTCCTCTGTATACTAAAGTATATCTCAATGTTTAAAGGTCAGTTACTAAATACAGTACTTTTCTAATAAGTCTGTTACAGGGAATGTCTTTTCTTATAATTCAAATCAAATATTTTCATATAAATATTAGTTGCAGCAGCCAGTAACCTTTCTAAAATCATTTCTAGTTAAAATTATTAGTGAACTAGTCTCATAGCGGAGAAGACAATGGCACCCCACTCCAGTACTCTTGCCTGGACACTCCCATGGATGGAGGAGCCTGGTAGGCTGCAGTCCATGGGGTCGCTAGAGTCGGACATGACTGAGCAACTTCACTTTCACTTTTCACTTTCATGCATTGGAGAAGGAAATGGCAACCCATTCCAGTGTTCTTGCCTGGAGAATCCCAGGGATGGGGGAGCCTGGTGGGCTGCCATCTATGGGATTGCACAGAGTTGGACACGACTGAAGCGACTTAGCAGCAGCAGTCTCATAGGGGAAACATCCCTCTGTAACTTCTATATTAAAATTCCTATATAATTTATACGTCTTACAGAAATAAAATCTCTGGGCACTGAAATAAAATCAAATGATACAAGTCAAAGATGAACTGCTATAAATAAATTATATACCATGTTTCTCTGAATGATAATGAGAAAGTTCTATTAAAAGTTTGACAAAAATAGCTATGTGGAGGCATCTGTAGGATAAACAGAATGTATAATTAATAGGTTCAGAGGAATAGACCTCAATTCAGAAAATCAAAAATATGCCCCCTATGGGTTATCTATCTTATATAGTGATGATATCCCTTTCTGAATTTTAATCAAAAAAGTTAGGAAAAACAAATGATGATGATACTTCTAGTTGAATATTTATGTTATTTAATGACAATTGTAATGCATACAACATTTTACGTTCATAAAAATGAAAACGAAAAATCCCCCTCAAAGAAAGACTTATGATTGGTATGAAAGAAAGACATAGTACCTTTTATTTCATGTTGGCTTGCTTCTCGTCTTCTTTCTAGTTCTTTTCTGTCATAATTCAACCTTTTTAAGCACATAATTCCATATTGTAAACTTGTTCTGTTATTTTTTTAAAAAGGGAGAAAACAGAGTGAGTTTACTCAGTAGACGATTAAGCATAGTCAATACTAAGTCTTACTTCTTCAACAATATGTTAATGTTATATCTGTAATTAAATTATTTAGGATTATAGGGAAATAAAATTATAGTTATTTTAAGCACTCAGTGTTTCTAAAGAGTAAAGAAATTATTTTTGAAATAAATTAAGCATAGTCTTAAAATAATCTTGGATTTTATTGTTCATCTACATTTTTGTTTTCTGTTAAGCTATTTTAGAATTGTCTGAAGACAAATGAATATCTTACTCGTTTGAAAATAACTTAAAGAGAGTCACTATTATGGAGTCAAGAAGGAATTTATAGGAAATCATTACCCTCTTTTTCATGATGAGAAAAATAATAAATATGAGTAAGTACAGTATTAACATATAGAAGCAAATAAAATAAATAGCCACCAACTCTAAGTGATAGAGAAGTATGTGAAAGGAAAGAGTCAACAAACGATGGAACTTCCTATGGAAAAGATTGTGGATGAACAAAAAACTGATCCTTAAAGATCAAGCAGAGAAAGATTACGGGGCACCATGAACATAGGATTGCTGATGAAATATTAAATACGTGGTGATAGTGAGACCCACTGCTCAGAGTTGAGAATCCATGTCAGGAAATAAGGAGGAATGTGATTTCACATGGAGAATTGGTTACATTAAGAAAAGTGTGCATTCAGAATAATGTGGGACACATCAAGGTGACAGAAAATTACTGGACAATTTTCAAGGGAGAAAAACATGAAAGGTTTTGNCGTGCTACGATTCATGGGGTCACAAAGAGTTGGACACGACTGAGCGACTGAACTGAACTGAACTGAAACAATCAATGACAGAGAACTCACTACCTCACAATGTGTGTTAGAGGGCAGTAGTGATACGAAGTTTTTTTCTATTGGACACAAATCACTCACTCTATAATCTACACCTATTTGAAATAGGAAAGTGTATGTTCAAGAGAGCAAATATTCTTCTATCACATATGTTAAAACATAAGTAAATTTATCTGAATTCTTCCCTATCCAAGCTAAATTAACTCCTTCCTTTCCCCTAGCCTTCTACCACTCTATCACATTTAATATCCATAAATGAATACACTTTCTTATCATCATCTCACCACATAGTAGAACTTTTATTGTGCCTGCCAATAAACACAGTACAGATATGCCCTGTCAAGCCATTAACCAGAACTGAGACTTTTGTGTCAACTATAAATTACATATAGTTTTCACCTGAACTCCTTTTAAATAATGAATTCCCAATCCAGCATTTTAATGGTTTTTAAAAATGGTATTATATTTATCTCTACCAAATTTAATCCAATAGTGTTAACTGTTAAAATTCCAAAGATTTTGATAAATTTGACTGGAGAATCTCAATTATTATCTCTTTATCCTAACTGTATGTCATTAACACAAATTATTTTTATACCATTTTAATTTCAGTCATTAATTAAATGTTGGACAGAATGTGAGCAAATAGTTTGCCATATTGTCTAGATTTATATTTATTAATTCACTATAATTAACTATATATGAAATGATCATAATACAACTGACAGTTTGCAGATGACTTACAAAGAGATCAGGCTATAACATAACATTTATGACATGGTATTATAAGAAGTGTTTTTCTATCCCCTGGATAATAAACAACTTGAAAAAAGAATTTTCATATTTTTAATCACAGCAATTTATTTCTCTGTGTTCTTACCACTGTCTCATGTCCTATTTAGTGTTTTTTCCCTGAAAATTAATGCACAAATAAGCAAAAGCACTGAAAGATTTATATAAAAGCAAAAATGTTTTTCAGAGGAGAATTCCTTCTCAAAATTTTTTCTAGCATAACCCTGTTATTTATAACTACATATATCTATAGTTGAAACTAATGAATTTATTCTTAATAAACATTTTTCTACAATGAACAGATAGATTCAAATTGCAAACATGATATTTCCTAAATACTTAGCGGGGAGAAAAGATCCACACTGTATGAGAATTTAGTACTGTCTAATTCTGTACATTTGGGGCATGTAATATGCACCCAGCTCTACATTAGACAGTCCCTGCAATTTATTGCATGAATATATTTTTGCCAAGTAGATGTACACAGATGCTTCAGAGTACATACTCCATATTTCTTAAATATCTCTCTATGTTCTAGTAATATATACATTCATTACTTTTTCACTTAAATTATTTCAGAAAAAAAAAAAAAACTAAAACCTACCGGTGGAAACTATCCACCATTTTTAAATGGACGCGGAGATCTTTTTTTGTTAGGTGATCTAGCATTCTTGCATCTACCAAGCATTCCATAAAATAACTTCTGTACTGAGGTAACCCCAGGCTGGGAAGCCATTCGTTTCCAATCCACTCATGGTTCATATCTCCATATGCCAGAGTCTGTAGAAAAACCGGACACTAGAATTGTTTTATAGCAGTCAAGTTTCTTAACCAATAAAATGAGATGGTAATTGGAGGATATGGGCTATCATTTTCATTGATATTTAATTCTTTTATATATTGAAGCAGAAATAATATTTAGGCTCTAAATTGGATTTATTTTGTACAAGGTGGAAGTGGGTCCTTGCCTACAGGGTCCTCGCTTACAGTGAATGATTATGCTCACTTTGTTTTCTCAGAAGGAATTACATTTTATACAAAATACATTTTAAATTCAAAAGTTAAAATGAATGATATAAACAAATGCTGAGCTGAAAGAGCCTTACTTTGTATAGATAGATTTGATTCAACTTATTTTATCTTTCTCTGTCAGCCAGTATGCCACCGTTTCCTTCTCTTCAATGCTACTATTATATTGTTGTGGTGTAATGGCAGATCTTGATGTGAAAGCAGAAACCTCAGTAAATGAAGAGAGTAAGGAGCCACAAGGCTGGAGGGCAGAATGCTCAAGCTTCATGTGGCCTCTGCTGTTACCTAGCGAAGCATGCAACCAGTACTCTATAAAAATTGGTGCAATCTTTTATAGGTACCTGTCAATACAGACTTTGTATTTAAAGAATCAGAGCACGACCCAAAAGGTAAAATATAATCTAATTCTTTAATATAACAATATAAACTGATCTTACCAAACACTGTTCTTAAAAGTCAAAAGCAAAACCCAAATCAATCATCGCCACTAAATCAATTTTTAAAGAATTATTACTCTCTATTAATTTGACAATATTTTCCATTCAGATCCTTATCAAAGTCACAATTAGAACATATATTTCTCATTAAAATTGAGGTGTTCCTCTTATTTTGTGTGTTCTTAAAAAATGGAATGCTACCAAAATAAAAACCTAATGCAACCCTAACTGTATCTGGGCTTCCCTGGTGGCTCAGTGGTAAAGAACGGGCCTGCAGTGCAAGAGACACAGGAGACGCGGGTTCAATCCCTGGGTCAGGCAGATGCCCTGGAGAAGGAAATGGCAACCCGTTCCAATATTCTTGCCTGGGAAATCCTATGAACAGAGGAGCCTGGCCAGCTGCAGTCCATGAGGGTACAAAAAGCTGGACATGACTGAGCGACTAAACAGCAACGGCAGCAAGGTCCTAGTAATAACTACCAAAATTTTTCATACAGTCAAAGTTTGAATCACATTACCTATAACACATTAATTCTTTTAGTTTAGTAGTATAGTGCGGAAATGTTGAAAAAGGAATGACTTCTCTACAAACATATATGTATGTTCACATTACAGATGTTTGGCTCATGACGCCATCTCAGTACAGGGGAGTGACTTCTGATGTGCAGTTGCAAAGCTAACCCATGTCCCTCCAGCTCCGTTTCTCACACACTTTCCATTATACTATAAAGCTTGTGTGTGCTCATTCAGTCGTGTCCCACTGTGTGTGACCCCATGGACCATGGCCTTCCAGGCTCCTCTTCCGTGGGGTTTCTCAAGAATACTGGGGTGGGTTGCCATTTCCTCCTCGAAGGGATCTTCCTGACCCAGGAATTGAACCCATGTCTCTTGCATCTCCTGCACTGGCAGGTGGATTCTTTACTACTAGTGCCATCTAAAGAATAGGTGATTCCAAACAATTTTTTTGAAATCTCTCCTCTTTCCCTTACATCCAACATAAATGATTCCTGATTAAATATATTCAGAGGGCGATTTCCAAGAAGTTTAAGTTGTAGTTCTTTTAAAGGAGAAAGGAAATTTTCCTTTCAAAAGAAGCCAGGTGTAAAATGACAGTCATCTTCTTGATTGCAAAATATGGTGATTTAAAAAGACCTATATGGTATTAAACATAATAAAGTTGAATACACGATTAAGCTAATCTTAAACTAAGTGAAGATTTATAATATATTATGACATACAGTTTTCTTACTTTATATACTCATAGCCTACTAAATGATACTGTTTTAAAGCATATGATTTTCCTACCTGGGCCCAGCTTCCTTCCTCAGATTCTTTCTGTGTTAGCAGCAGGAAATAATTAATAAAGCAGATAAATATCAATTAATCTCAAATTGATACAGTAAATTTTTTTCCAGTAGAAGTAAAATTGTTTTGCTATTAAAATGTTAACTAAGACACAGGCAAATAAATACACAATCCTTATTGAGATCCACAGCAATCAATTGAGGAGTTCAAGGGTGACTACGAGGGTACCTATGTAATTTCTAATTTAGGCTAATTAAATACACACATGTGACATATGGAATTTTCATGATACATTTGATCTGGTCATTCCAAACCTTTTTGATTCTTAAAACTGGGATTTTTCATAATAAGTTATAATAAAAATTTTTTATTATATTCATACAAATATACAATGCACAAATGTTGTATATATACATATGATGGAGAAATCCTGTGCAAAGTAAATTAATGGAGTGGACAAAGGAACTGCATCCTTCCAACTAAGCTTTGTGGTAATGAAATGGGTCAACAACAAGCAGCATCAAGCAAAACTCAATAAGAAAAGACCAAGTACAACAAGCTAAAGTAAAAATGTAATTAGTAAACAACATTGGCATTTTCATTCATCATAAGCTAAATAATTTCAAATGAATAAAATGAAAAGGATATTAAATTAAAAATAAGTTGCTCATAATGCATGGCATGCCCAACTTTGCTACTTTAAATCAGAAATGACTATACATAATATTGTATTTTTCAAACCTGACAATTATGAGTCACCATGAATTTCTTTAAGCATGTACTTTTAATAATTTTTAAAAATGAACACTTTTCATGGGGGTGATGGGGGTGAAGCTCTCTATCTGAGATTGAGAAAGTACAAGAAGCTAAATGATTGCATTTAAAAAGGATATTCAATCTATATATTCTATTACAAATTTAATTGGGTTTGGTAACATGCATTACCTGGGAATATGCTGAGTTTTAAGTGATATTTGCTATCACACATTTCCAATGTTGTGAAATAGATAAATATTATTAAATCCTTGATTACTTGTTTGCATGTCACCAACTCTTATATTAACCACATTATGACAATCTAGTATAGCTTTATTTAAAAATGTCCAAGTGCAGTGAAATTAGACCATAATCATTGCATATCACTGTGTAAACATACTCATTACTCTGATCCTAGGGTATAAACAAAATAGCTTTTCCATCCAAATAGCAGCAAAATAATGTTTTTGCATGTTCAACAAAGCTGTAAAGACTAACCGTTTTTGCTGGAGCTGCAAGATTTTCCATTTCTTCATGGGTCACCCAGACGTTGCCTGAAGGCTAGCGAGGAGGCCCAGAGGGAAGCGGTGGGATCCATGGGCGGAAGCAGTGGTAAAGAACAAAGGCAGCGCCACTGTCAGTTAACGGTACCACAGTAACGCCCCTACAGCATGTGCAGGAGGCAGCACTGCTGGCTTCTCACAGCTCCCTTTTGCTTCTACTTCAAAAGATTAAATAGAAAGAGGCATGCTGTGAAGCTCACATGGGATAGATTTAAAATGATACTTCTGTAATTATTAACCAGAAAAAAGGCTTGATCAAAATTTGCATTTCAAAGGTATGTGGCTATTGGATGCATCTTTTTATAATCATGGAGAACTGAATAAATTTGATTTGTAGAAGAATATTTTTTCTTCAGTAAACAAACACATATGTTTTGTCATGTTATTACCGATATTTCCTTCACAGAATTTTGATTCTTCAATGTCCTTGGAAAGACAAAATTGGTTGTCAATACAAAGCTGAAAGTACTATCATAACCTGTCTGGAAATCGATATGTTTTTCCCAAACGACTTCTTCCTTTCACAGTTCAGTAAATATATTGTTTTCCTATATTCTTAAAAAAAAAAAAAAAGAAAGAAATGCTATTTTGGATGTAATAAAAGTTTTTTTTTTTTTTCCCCCAGTAAATATTGTCAGAAGTCACAAAACTTGGGTTACCTGGTTTTTCAGCAGTATCCTACACCATTATAGAGAAGAATGTATTGTAAAAGGGAAGTTTCCCTCTAGCAGGCACTAATCTATTATAAAGTCTCATTTTCTTTTTAATAAAAACAACCCATGGTGTTTCTTTTATACACCAACTTACATACAATTTCTAAACCGAAGTCCATTTAGTAACATACAGATCATTGGAAGTCACTTCCCATCAAATTCCACCATTTAACTGGGATATCATTATGAACACTAAGTACATCAATTCTATAGTTACAGTGAAATTTATATCCTATATATTACTTGTTACTTATTTTGGAAGGGGTCTCACTTTAAAGAATTGGATGTAGCAAAATCGATACCCCAATATAAGTCATTTTCTCTGGCCTTTTCTACCGATACAATACCATGTTGACTTAGCTTCTCTTATAGATGATGCAATTTAATAGAATTTTAAAAATAACTGCATATAAACTAAATCGAGTATAATTCAACATATGTAAATCTCATGGATAAGAGAATTACTCATGCTTGAGCAATGAAACAGTAAATATTCATTATTATGAGTATATCATATAGGCAGAAAGATCTCAAAGGCTAAGTATTATGTACACATATAGAATTCCCATTTTCCTACCCTTTTGGAATTCTGAATATAAGTGAATTTTTTTCTTAAAAGATAAAACTGCACAACTGTAAAATATACTTGGAATACAGCAGCCATCCATGTCACTAAAAGCCCCCACCTCTATCCCCATCTTCTAAAAATGGTACTCATTATAAACAGAAAGTTGTATATGAATATATGATTATTAAGTCACTTGGCAGAAACTGCTTTCACTGCTTTTTTGAGGAGTTTACTATGCTAAAAAGTTTTTACACTCATCTGTCACATTCCCTTTATATTCACTGATAACACTGCTTTGCCTGAACAGCTATACCATCTCTTCATCACAAGCTACAATGATGGTCACTTGAGAGGAAATTCACTTAAGCCAGATTGTTTTACAATGATGTCTACAGATTCCACCTTGTTTGTGAATCCAAGAAATAAAGATTGCCCTCCTGTAAGAAATTTGACCAGTATTATTTCATACTAAAATGCAGATATGTACACTCTCTTTCCTTGTGGCTCAGCTAGTAAAGAATCCACCTGCAATGAGGGAGACCTGAGGTCAACCCCTTGGTTGGGAAGATCCTCTGGAAAAGGGAACGGCTACCCACTCCAGATTCTGGCCTGGAGAATTCCCACTCAGTCCATGGGGTCACAGAGTTGGACACAACAGTGACTTTCGCTTCACATAATCTCTTTCACAGGTATTTAAAGTCTGTATCTGCCAGTCTATCACCATATTCTGGAGTGAGTAAGATTCAAAGAGCTGTGACTTCATCTGTATCCTTGCATGCAAAATGAGTATATATCCAGGACAATTTTCTAAAGTAGGGTTGGCAAACTTCCCGAAGTTGTAAGTTGGTTGTTCACTTGTGCTCTGCATTTTTACTTTTGAGGAGCACTGTCTGCTCTTGAATCTTGAAAAGTAACTCATAAAATGACTCCTATACGACCCAACCACTTAGGCATTAGTTGAGGTTTTTAACATTTATTTTTTAAGCAAGCCTACAGGTAGTAAGTCAATTATTTAGATTTGTTTCTTTTTATCACCAGTTTCAAGGATGCAACTTTCATCTGGGTAAGTCATAAAAAGGGTGCTTTAGAGCATGAGCGTTTCAGCCAAGAGCACATCTTAGAGAATAGCTAGAGTTGGGATGCTTCAAGAAGCAAAGGACATAGGACACTGGTGCCTTGAGTCCAGGGATAAAGACTGCAAAAAGTGGCCTGGAAAAGCATAAAGGACAAGCATCATATCATTAAGCTGTGGCTTTCTGAGAGCCATTGAAAATCATTTACTCACTGCATTGGTAGTCTGTGCTGCAAACCCCGATAAATGAACTGGAGAATGCAAACCAGTCAATGATTTTTTGTGTGTGTACGGCAAATACCATTTGAGCCTAGAAAAATGGTTTCTAAAATTTTAGTTATCTAGAAATTTACTAAATTAGAATCAAGAGGTGTGAGTTTTAGCAGTGCCACTTCTCAGTAACTAGGACATTTCCTAAGCTTCTCTAGATTCTAAATCTGTTAAGTAGGGTAAAACTACTTCAGTTCAGTTCAGTTCAGTCGCTCAGTCATGTCCACCTCTTTGCGACCCCATGAATCACAGCATGCCAGGCCTCCCTGTCCATCACCAACTCCCAGAGTTCACCCAAACTCATGTCTGTCGAGTTGGTGATGCCATCCAGCCACCTCATTCTCTGTCGACCCCTTCTCCTCCTGCACCCAATCTCTCCAAGCATCAGGGTCTTTTCCAATGAGTCAACTCTTCGCATGAGGTGGCCAAAGTATTGGAGTTTCAGCTTCAGCATCAGTCCTTCCAATGGACACCCAGGACTGATCTCCTTTAGGATGGACTGGTTGGATCTCCTTGCAGTCCAAGGGACTCTCAAGAGTCTTCTCTAACACCACAGTTCAAAAGCATCACTTCTTCATGCTCAGCTTTCTTCACTCATACTATAAAGGACACTAATAATTTTAAATTATGATGCAATATATTCTGATCCAGGGCTGGGACTAGGATGAAGTAGGTGAGGAGTCAAGGGGGCTCCGTTTAAGGAAGCACTCACTCTCAGGATCATGCACGTTCAGAGTTGGCACTGACAGTGAGACCATCATTCAGTTTCATTGGAGGTGGCTTGCTAGCCTGACCTTAGCCCAGATGCAACAGAATATGCAGCTAGTGTTATCAATTGAAATCTAGAAGGAAAATTCCTAAAGGAGGTTAAGAATTAAAGCACTTACCTAGTTAAATCATTCAGGAGAGATTTATGATATAAAAATAAATATTAAAATGAGTTTAAGGGATAACAAGAAAACTAATTTTGGGGGAAAATAATTCTCTTGCTGTCAGGAATACAAAATAAATCAAGCAGCCAGACTTCAGATCAACCCTGAACCTTATCTAGCTGTCAATTCTGTAATGGCTTACAGCATTTTTTTACTTTATAACTGAATTTCAAAGTAAATTAATTTGAAATCTACTTTCCACATTTAAAATGGCCTATATCCACATTTCTCCCTAATCTGACTTGATGTTTTCTACCATAAAAGAAAAAATATTTCTCATTATAATAAGACTAGTTTAACACAACTGTATTTCACCTTATTTACTTAAAGGTTGAGGCTTAGGAGGGTAATAATTATGTAGAGGGGAACCAAAGTAGAAAGAATGTTGTGGAAAAGAAGGAAAACGTAGAGTGCAGGAAGCAGGAAAGTACACTTGTTAGGAGCACAGGCTATGGGGCAAAACCACCTGGGGTGTGACCTTAGGACAAGTCACGTAACCTCTCTGTTCATCAATTCCTCCCATTTGTGAAATAGGTTTCATGAAAGTACACATCTCATATCGTCCTCAGACTCAAATCAGTTACTGCATGTAGAACACTTAGACCAGACTGAGAACACTTAGAACACTGACCTTAGTTCTCCATTGATGTTGGCTGTTACTATAATTTTACTAGAATTCTCATTGAACCATTTCTACCCAAATGAATCTTTAGTTTACATTGTGTTGAAACTTATCTTATGCCTTCCATGTCTGCTCAAAATTGCTAAATTATATGTTTACAAAGATCATTTGTTTTTGTTCCCAAACCTTTTTACTTTCACAGCACTTAAAAAAAAAAATCAGGCAATTTAAGTAAATATTATATAAAGCCAAAAATTAAATAAACTTGGCTCATGTCTGAACACTAAGCTGAATTATTTGGAAAGACTAGATAAGGGCAAATATTAAAACACAATTAAAAATACAACTTCAATGAGAATATCATTGAGAAATACAACTTCAGCAAAGTCTAGGAAAGAATTTGTAAATATCCGAGATTCTACACTCACATAACTTTTCAAGTATCTTAGTTATCACTTTAAAAAGAAACTCAAACTAAAAAAGTTGAAAATGTTTAAAGGATGAAGCTATCAAATAAACATAATGTGAAACTCCAGGCACTGGAATTATACTAAAAGTCCTAGGGTTTCATCTAAATTTGCAAGTGCCTGAATATTTACATATTTTTACTTAAGATGAAATATTTAAAGAATTTATGTATTCTTTATGATATACCTCTTAAACCAAATATTTCAATTATCTGATATCTCCATCTGTATTCTATTATATAGGAGGCCTTCTGTAATAAATACAGTAATAGCTTAGGAAAAAGAAACAGAAAGCTGGAAGATTAAGGCTGGCCCAGAGAAATAATAAATGTAAATAATAATAAGGAATGAAAACATTAGATTTTTCTATTAGTCCATTTCATCTAAACAGAAAAAGAGGCAGAGTTCTGTTCAGTTTTTTTTTTTTAATCTAAGTATCTTGTTTTTTTCTCCTAAGAACTTGAGTGAATGAATAAGGTAAATCTTTCTCAGGAACCCAAACCTAAACACATGGAATATCTTGTATGATCAGAACTGTTGGCAGTGTTCCAGAAGACATGATAACATTTCTTAAAAAAAAAAAGTCAACTCCTTTTAAAATTTCAAGGAGTAAATCCTAGTATATAATTTTAGGTGATGACTTTAAAATGTTTTCATCTTCACTTTATGTAGTAGATTAATTACTAAAAATTCACATGTAATTTTTTTGCAAAGCAAATCATATTTGAAATATATTAAAAATAAGCAAATGCTTTCATGTAGATAGAGTTAAAGACATATTTACAAAAAGCACTCAGTAGATTATTTTTAAAGCAAATAGAGACAACTTCTCACTTGTGTAACTTGTATCAATATTTAACTAAGGGCATATGTCTTCTGTGAATAAACAGCTTTTGCATATTAGCAAAAAAAAAAAGAATATTCCTATAATCTGACAGAAAAATGAAAAAAGCTATGAATAGGAAATTCATTTAAATGCTAAAATAAATAAGTATATGAAAACATTTTAACTTTACTAGTAACTTTTAAAATGTAAACTTAAGCAATGTAGTCATTAACTTTGACAAAGAGGGAGAAAAGACTACACAATACAATCTTGCAGTTAGGGTTCAAAAGTAATAAAAATATAAATGCCCTATGTACAAATATTGCTATGGAAATAACCATAGTTAATGTAATAACATAACTACATTAATACTCACTATTTTATTATAAATACAATGAAAATTGCTAAATAAGCAAAATGTCCAATATTAGGGGGTTGGTTAAATAAATTAAAAGAGGTATGCAGCAATTAACAATGATTCTACAATTACATATTTAATATTAATAAAATGTGGGAAATATTCATGCCATATTACAGAGCTTTAAAAGTACAAAATAATGTATTATGTGAAAACATTTTTATAAAATGAGAAAGAAAGTAGAATGAAAAGGTCTCTATCAAAAAGTTAATAGTGAAAATATTAATGATTTTAACAATTAGCAATATCTTACCTGTCTTTCAAAGGTTAATTTCTCTTTGAGCCTTAATCAGAAGTGCCTTTTCCCTCACTGGAACGCCAGAGCACTCTGCTTCTGTGTGTTTCTTTTCCTAGCATGGTTGCCCTCTCTGTAATCAGGGCATACATACTTCATATCCTGTGTAGCGGTAGGTAGTATGACTTATAGAATCACCATTTTAAGGTGCATATTTAATGACTATTTACAATTTGCCAGGCACTGAGTTAAGGCCCAGGGACTATGGAAAACCTGATAATATACTTGCTCAAGTGTGGGATGAATCAAGGGGAGAAACTTCTGTAGTAGTTTCTTATAAGTATACAGAACGATGACTCAGGAAGAGAAGCAAACCTAGACTTTGGTGAAAACTTCTTAGAAGAAGGACATTCAGGGGTCATCACTGGAAGACAGTGACCCTGGAGTGGACAGGATGTTCCAGGCAGAGAGAACAAATGAAAAAGCGAATGATCAACCCAAATCATAAAAGTTTAGGAAATGGAAATTAGTTCTGTGTTCCTGGGATCCTGATCTGAGGAAATAAAGCCTTTGAGGTGAACTGGGAATAGATGAAGAAGGGTCTCATAAGCTCTCTTCACATTTGCCTGATCTTTGAACAACTGAGTATGCTCTTACCTTTAACAGCTTGTGATTTAAGTTTCTTCAGTTTGCTTAGACATTTTTAGAAAGATAGTGCTTAATTATTCAATTTTCCTTTAAGAAATAGGATGCTAAATATAAATAAATTATATTCTACTTTTCATCTTTAAGTTGGGACTTCTGTTGCTTTTGCAAGATTAGGAATTTTAAATATTTTTGTTGAAATTTGCTCTTGGGAGGAGAAAGTTAACATGAACCAGTCGTGATACTTCTCTCTCAGTTGGAAGTTACTCAGGAAACTCATCATCAGATCTGAATTCTGTTTATAGTAACTATTTTAATGGCCATCTCAGCTTTTATTTTAAATATATTCTGAATTACTTTTTTAGCTTCAGTAATAGTTCAGCTATAGTATATAAATTTATATACATTTTAATATGCTATCAGTTCAGTTCTGTCGTTCAGTCATGTCTGACTCTGTGTGACCCCATGAACTGCAGCACACCAGGCCTCCCTGTCCATCACTAACTCCCGGAGTTTACTCAAACTCATGCCCATTGAGTTGGTGATGCCGTCCAACCATCTTATCCTCTATCGTCCCCTTCTCCTCTTGCCTTCAATCCTTCCCAGCATGAGAGTCTTTTCAGATGAGTCAGTTCTTCACATCAGGTGGCCAAAGTATTGGAGTTTTAGCTTCAGTATCAATCCTTTCGATGAATATTCAGGACTGACTTCCTTTAGGATAGCTTGGTTGGATCTCCTTGCAGTCCAAGGACTTGCAAGAGTCTTCTCCAACACTGCAGTTCAAAAGCATCAGTTCTTCAGTGCTCAGCTTTCTTTACAGTCCAACTCTCACATCCATACATGACTACTGGAAAAACCATAGCATTGACTAGATGGACCTTTGTTTGCAAAATAATGTCTGTTTTTTAATATGCTGTCTAGGTTGGTCATAACTTTTCTTCCAAGGAGCAAGCATCTTTTAATTTCATGGCTGCAGTCACCATCTGCAGTGATTTTGGAGCCCCCAAAATAAAGTCTGTCACTGTTTCCACTGTTTCTCCATCTATTTCCCATGAAGTGATGGAACCAGATGCCATGATCTTAGTTTTCTGAATGTTGAGTCTTTAGTCAACTTTTTCACTCTCCTCTTTCACTTTCAATAAATCATATATATATGAATTTGTTAAAATATATATTTTCTCCTAGATATATCTTAGGGAAAAGTTAAAATGGAATTATATAAGAAAGATAAACACTTAAATTTTGACTTTGTGTTTCTAGCACTGGAATCTAGTACACTGGGAAAGAATATAAAAATATATATATTAAAAAATGAAGCAAATTCTCCAATTTACAGTGATGTTTAAGACCATATAAAAAAAAGTTATACTCAAGTTAGCTGTGTGCCTGAAAACTGAAATAATTTTGCTTTCCTATCTTTTACCCACTATTTGAACTTACCTCATTTTTCCTTTTTTTTTTTTTTTTTTGGTATAAGACATGGAACCAGAAAAATCCAATTAATATCAGAAATCACATACTTTATCAGAAAATAATATAATTTGGAAGGACTAAGGAAAGAAAGAATGTTATTTGCGAGTTGCTCTCAGTATTTGAATTTGTCATCTGGCATTCCTTTTTTACATATTTTGTTCTTTTCTAATATTAAGACAGGGACAAAATTATGAGAGAAATAGGGATTTATAAATAAAAAGCAAACAGGTTTTGAGGGCAGGTAATTCACATGGTATTTATAAAACATTGACTATCAAGGTACTTTCATTTATGAAAACTGCTTAAGAGGTAGTGAGTTTAGCATTACATCTTCAAAAAGTACTGCTGCCTAGAGTTCATCTCTTGAGATGCTGGATTACATTAAAAAGGAAATATCTCAAGAAACAATAAACTCTTGGTCTTGCTTGGGAGAAAAATCTAAACTTTAGAGGATAGCTCAAAAGTCTATTTTGGTTACAGCCTTCAAGTCTGATAGGAATCACAGCTCTTCAATTGAAAACCTATTAAAAGTAGCAGCAAGGTTAATGAAGAGCAAGCTAGATCTCCTGAGAATAATGCATGCTGACATTGACATGCTTGCTGCCACAGTTCGGCTCTGTGGGCCTGGGGAGGCTGCTGTCCGCCCAGCCCTGGGAGAGGGAAGGAGCACAAAGGGACTCACAGTTCTGGATGTCGGAGGAGCTGAAGGACTGGTTAGGGAAACCATCTCCTGGATTGCTAATCGGAGCTTTAAGCGATGCAGAGGGTTGCTGATTCCAATCTCTCTCTGGATCTCAGTGTCCGATAGAGCAGACATAATGGCACCGCTCTTCACATTGGCTCTGCAGGCTGCCACGTACCAAGCAGGCATTCCCAACCAGAGCTGTTGGATTGGGGAAGAAACGTACCCAGATTATAATCATAGTTAACTGTTAGTGCTATGTGCTAGATCGTATTCGGATTACTTTACTTGTATGAACTCATTTATTACCACAACCCCATGAAAGAGATGCCATTCTTATTTCCCCCGGAAGAGAGAGAAGCACAAAGACGTTAAGTAATTTATTCAAAGGACCAGTTAGTCAGTAATGGAAACAAAGATTGGAAAGGTAGCCTTCAGGGTCTGCAATTTAACAACGAATTTATGAGGGATAAACATAATAGCTGCACCTCACCAAATCTCCTCCAGAGTTTAAGGATAAGAATGGCTACAAGCTGCATTTGGTAAAGGCTCAATTAACACATTTGTTAATAAATGACTTCAATTTGTAATTCTCCTTTGGAATTCTGAGTGCTTTTGATCAAAGGTTTTAATGTGCCTAAGCGACATTTCCAACCTACCTACCTATGCTATGTGCTAATTTGTATGTGCTCAATTAGATGCTAAATAGGAAAATACTTTTTGGAGAATGAAATGATGGGCTAATGGAAGAGGCTAACAGTATAAGCACCTGTAAAACATTAATTAAAGAGAGTTACGAGACGAATAATGCTCTAGAAATTACGGATTCTGATTTTTCAACTTTGCTGTGAGGCTCAGGAAAGACAGTTGAATTGGTAGTGCAATGAACACAGCATAATGCCCAGCACACATCTGAAGCCCAGGGTGGATGCACTGAGTTGTAGCAGCAGAATTACACACGCTATTTTAATAAGGAATATTCTTGCCATTCCTCTCCCCGCTCCCTCGCCATTAGCTATGAAGAAGAAGCGGGGCACATGCCGGTGAGTTTAAATTTTTAAAAAGCTAAAGTACTATTTTGGGGGGAGGGGTATTTTATTGGTTGGTATGAACAGACTGAGCAAAAGGAGAGGGACAGCAAATGAAGGAACAAGAGAACCGTAAATCAGCAATACATAGCGTCAAGAGCTCTAGACTAAGAATCAGAAGGCTCGGGCCTTCCCTGTCATTGGTGAGTTGCACAAGTCCTCTGTACCTCAGCCCCATTTCCCTCCTTTGTAAAATGGAAGGGATTTGGCTTTATTACTTCTAAGGTTTTGTTTTAGGCAGCTTCTAAGATGGTTCCAAATAATTGCACTTCCTGATATTCCTGCACTGTATCACCCTCTTCCTCCAAGTTGGGGCTGTGACCTGAAGACTTACTGTAATGAAAAGACTGTGATAAAAGTGACTGGTGCTGGTGGTGAAGAACCCACCTGCCAATGCAAGGGGTGCCAGAGATCCAGGTTCAATCCCTGGGAAGATCCCTTAAAGGAGGGCATGGCACTCCACTCCAGGATTCTTGCCTGGAGAATCCCATGGACAGGGGAGCCTAGCAGGCTACAGTCCATAGGATCGCACAGAGTCAGACATGACTGAAGTTACTTAGCCCACATGCAAAAGTGATGGGACGTGATTTTCCAGGTCAGGTTACAAACAGATGGGCTTCTTTCCAGCTGGTCCTCTCTGCCTCTATTCTCTGAGCTCTTGCTCTGGGGGAAGCCAGCTGTCGAGCTGCGAGCAGTCCTGTGAGATGCTCACATGGAAAGGAACAGATGTCTCCAGCCAACAGCTAGCAAGGAACAGAGTCAGCTCAGAATTGGACTTTCCTCCAAGTCAAGTCTTGACATGACTGGGACCCTGGGCTGACACTCTGCCTGCAGTCTTGTGAGAGACTCTGGATAGTGGCCGTAGGTAAACCATGTCAGATTCCTAACCCACAGAAGTCATGAGGAAAAGAAATGCTGCACGTTGGGATAATTTGCTACATGATAATAAATAACTAATACTGATCTTAAAAACAAATTTTTTTTTAATTCTTTGTTAAAGGGTTGCTTGCTTCTGTAGAGGAATTAAAAAGTCAAATCGTTTATCCAGTGTGGTCTGGGCTGTGACTGAGATAAGAGAGGTGCAGCGCATGACTGACCACAGCATTGCCTACATGTTAGGCACAGGAATTGACTTTGCCTTGACAGATATGATTATGTATGAGAAAAGATGGGATTTGAATTCATAGTTGGTAAACTGAAGTTCAAAATAACTAAATATCTAAATATCCCTTCACCGGACCTGAATCATTTTCACTTCTTTTCACCTCCTCTACACTAAGATATTTGGACTTCCATACTGGTTAACATTACCAGTACATGGTTGCCAATACCTGGTTACCAAGGTCATTCCTGATTGTGCTGTGCGCTAAGCCACTTCAGTCAGGTCCGACTCTGTGTGAAACTATGGACTGTAGCCTGCTGGGCTCCTCTGTTCATGATATTCTCCAGGCAAGAATACTGGAGTGGGCTGCCATGCCCTTCTCCAGGGGATATTCCAGACCCAGGGATGGAACCTACGACTCTTAACATCTCCTGCACTGGCAGGCAGGTCCTTTACCTCTAGTGCTACCTGGAAAACCCCATCCCTGATTAGACTTTCACAAAGTTCTTGGTGTCTATAAATGGTATGTGAAGCGTCAGACTTATTTGTACCCATCTCTCAATGGACTGTACCATCAAGGAGGTACTAAGGAGGTGGGAGTTAAGAGCTCTCATTCATTGGATCACCCACCTCATTCATCATGTTTATTCCATTTTATAATTTCAGTCACTTTAGGGATTACACTAGGAGCAATTTCTGTGTGCTCAGGATAGTTTTAATTAGCAAAAACGTCACTGCCTGTCATTTCCTAGGCCCTTAATGTCAGTAAATCTTATTTTTTTAATAAACGATCTGTTTATCCCTTGCCAAAATAGCAGCTAACTCTGTGAAACTGTAGCTCATTTCACTGGAGAGAAACTGCACAATGAGTTGCTCTCAGTTTTGCAGTGGGCTTTCTTAAACATTTTGCCTAATAAATTGATTTTTAAAATATAGTAATTTTAAAGACATATTTGGAAGAACAGCTCTGATCACTAATAAGCTAAAAAATTTTCTGACTGATATAAAAGACTAAAGCAAGACACAGGTTTCTTTCACTCAGTCCAAGAAAAAATGCAAAGCATGTTTTTATATTTACCTGTGTAAGATAATTTTTTAAACTTAAATGTTTTGTTGTCCCTCATTGATTAATTCGTTAGCTCTGGATCTGATATAATAATGAAGGTGAACGATTTTAGAATCTGAACCTTTTAAAACAATGGTTTCTAATTGCCTCTGCCAAGCAACAAAAGTTCATACAGTAAATCCCTTGGTGTTCTTGGGCTATTAGCTCCAGGACGTTGCCGACCAAAATCGGCAGATGCTAGAGTCCCTGTAGGGCCTGACTCTCCAGGGCTTATCATCCATGGATTTGTTTCAGATTGAACGTGTTTGGTTGAATCCACGGATGGGGAACCCATGGATATGGTGGACTGACTATACTCCCCTTCATCTTGACATCAGCATATCCTAGCAGCTGCCAACAGCCCCCATCAGAGAACTGAATGGAAGGGGCAGTGAAACTATTGATAAGGGTATGAAAGGGCCCTTTGTGGTCAAATATGTGTTTCCTTCACCATCCTCATCTGCTTCTGCTGATCAGGTATTGATTCATTTATCCAGGCCCTTGTGTTGTGCAGGATATGCTAAGTGTAGTTCTCATTTCATTAAAAACATTCAGCCTAGACACAGAAGGGAACAAGGGTTTGTGTATTCTCCTGAAAAATTCCAAATGTCTAGCTGGCTCCTTCATGTTCAGGAATTATACTACAAGCAAAGGAATGGCTGCAAATGTCTTGGATCACACAGAAGTGTTAAAAATATGGAGATGGCTCTTTTTGGTTAACCTGCTGGTAAGGAAGGGCTCTGGACTAATGTACTGGACAGATGCTTCCTAGGCACCAACACAGCGAAAGTGTTAGTCGCTCAGTTGTGTCTGACTCTTTGTGACCCCATGGGCTGTAGCCTCCAGGCTCCTCTGTCCATGGGATTCTTCAGGCAAGAGTACTGGAGTGGGTTGCCATTCTCTTCTCCAGGGGATCTTCCCGACCCAGGGATCAAATCCGGGTCTCCTACATTGCAGGCAGATTCTTTACTGTCCGAGGAGTGTCACTCAAGAATTGCTTCTTGATTTACTCTAGATATAAAGCGCACCGAATTTACTAAAACTTTCCTTCATCTCACTGCCTGCTGCTTCTGCCACAGTCACAAGAAAGCATCAGAGTAAAATCACAGCTATGACTATGGGTCCCTAGATAAAGCAAACATTCTCTTTATAAGCTATTGCAGACTACCGGAAAAATGAAGATGTCAGGAACCTGGCTTTACTTGTCTCTAAACGTTGGATTGGATGAGAGTTTTCTGATTTAATTCTCTTACCTCTAGCCATGCGACTACCGTGGGCCCATCCCACTGGGCAAAAGGTAATCCCTTTCTCCGTGCTTCTTCTAGAAGTTCGTGCCTGAAGTATACAGCAAGGATTATTAGTCAGGTAATATAGGAAAAGATGGCTGTGATTACTTTTAATGACAATATTTTTTAAAAGCCCAATAAAATCCTTTATAAGGTTTTTATGAGTTAATAAGAATAACAGAATTCTTTCTTTCATTGAATAATACATGCAAATCATCCATTGATTTTATTAGAAATGAAACATTGATATCTAAAAATAATTTTCCTAAACATTGAGTCTCTGAAATCCAAATATTAAATGTTAATGGACTAAGAAACTGAATTATATTATCAGCAAATAACTTTATCCCTTAAACAAGAAAGTGGCCCACATATACATATTCCTGCATGCATTAAAGGATCTAAATGAAGTTTCTTCCATCCGTCTTGTCTGCTTCTCTTTATTATTTCAGTAGTAGAAAAAAAATGCCTGTTTATAGAGGCAGAAGATCAAGTCAGTAATTTTAGCCCCGTTCAAATGATACACTTGATTTTAGTATGCTTTCGGGGTCCAGGTGGCTATCTTAGGAGTTAGTTTTTTGTATAGACTACATTACTTCTCATTTGAAGGGAACCCCAAGGTACATTGACTTCCACCTCTAAAGACAACGTAAGGTATAAAATTCAAAAGTATACTTATTTTCATTTACAATCACTATTGGTTTTAATAAAAGCAAAGCATCTCAGTGACAACAAATGGTTGTTTCTGATAACAAAAATATGTGAAGAGCCTAGACAAATGCATCTTTTATCACTATCCCTACTACTGACCCTTGACATCCATTTACAAAACCAATTTCAGCTCGTTCATGATTGAAATAACAAGTTTGTGTTTCTTTGAAACTCAACTTGATATATCCCTGGCCAGGACTATATTGGAAAATATATTCTCTATTCCTTAGATACATTGGTCTTACACACTCATTTTTATACATATTGTTTTATTTTGAATGTGTGTCTTTCATGCTTAG
The DNA here is from genome assembly GCA_006410875.1 of Neotragus pygmaeus. Taxonomy (NCBI): domain Eukaryota; kingdom Metazoa; phylum Chordata; class Mammalia; order Artiodactyla; family Bovidae; genus Neotragus; species Neotragus pygmaeus. The sequence goes on from SJYV01017336.1 coordinate 177,781, forward strand.
GAACTCCAAAATGAAGCATTTGATTATTTCCTGCTATCAGTTGATTAATTGCTTATTGAGGTGGACTATAACATGTTAGAATATATAATAAAGATGTCTTCTAACACAAAAGCTTTCCATGTCTGCGATAGATTCTACCACAAAATGCAGCGAAGAAATAAGGAGGCAGAACAAAGATTAAAGCTAACAGTAGCTGAAGAGACACGTAAATCAACTGCTTTTCACTTCATGGGATAGTAAAGAGAACGTGCGTTAGCTATTCAGCACCTGGGAAGGTGAACAGCGACACAGGCGCCCTGACTCCAAAGTCAAACTAGAGCAGTTCCCGCACCTGGCTTGCTCTCCTCTCACCCATCCCCTCAGGCTTTCCAATGACATTCCTGCACTGAGAACTAGGCTTTTTGAATAGCCTAGTCTCACTGTGATAGATATATTGAATAGATCTGAGTTGAAGGGTTAAACGACAAACCATCAGGTAATTATTGAGCACCTATTGTGAGCTGAGACCTGAGACTCACACAGACAAGCACCCGGTTTTACAAGAGATCCCCGGTTAAACAGAAAAAGCGAATACATGAAACTGTTTAAAAACACAGTACAATTCACAAATAGATGCTAACCTCGATGAAGCACATTCTGAGTGTGATGTTTTGGAGAAGGGGTTAATATTTGTAGCAATGGAAATGAGCAGTGGAGACTTCAGAGCAACTGAGCTGACTTTGAAGGGCTGGTGGAAAGGAGTCAGGGATGACATTCCAAGCATGACGAGCAGTCGGGGTGGAGGGGCAGAGGCAGGACTAAACACAGGACACATGCAAGAAAACTCAGAGTAGGTTTCCACAGAGCGGGGAGCATTATCAAGAGTTGCAACGCTATGGGAAACACTTCCGTTATGTGACAGGTGAGTAGCATTAAAGGGGAAGAAACAAATACACATTTACAACTGGTTTTTGCTACATTTAGCAAAAAAAAAAAAAAAAAAGGCAAGTCAATATGCACTCATCACTTCAAAAGCACATAACATTTTCACAAGGAAATTACATAAATTGTACATAAGCCATTTTTGAAAAGTAGAACATTTCAACTGTGAAACTTCTAATGAGTTCCCTAATTTAAAAAGCATACCACAGGAACTGGAATGATCCTGTTAAAAGTTAAGTCAGATAATGTAACTTCTCTGCTCATAACTTTCTAATTACTATTTGCCTCAATGAGAATAAAAGCTAAAGCAGCTGTTAGGATCCACTCTGCGCTCTGTTCTCTGACTCAACTCCCATCTTAGCAAGCAACACTGGTTNATTTAAAAAAAAAAAAAAAAAAAAAAAAGGCAAGTCAATATGCACTCATCACTTCAAAAGCACATAACATTTTCACAAGGAAATTACATAAATTGTACATAAGCCATTTTTGAAAAGTAGAACATTTCAACTGTGAAACTTCTAATGAGTTCCCTAATTTAAAAAGCATACCACAGGAACTGGAATGATCCTGTTAAAAGTTAAGTCAGATAATGTAACTTCTCTGCTCATAACTTTCTAATTACTATTTGCCTCAATGAGAATAAAAGCTAAAGCAGCTGTTAGGATCCACTCTGCGCTCTGTTCTCTGACTCAACTCCCATCTTAGCAAGCAACACTGGTTTCCTTGTTGTTCCCTGGACACAGCCCAGACCTTTTTCTGCCTCAAGACCTTTGCATCTGCTGTTGCCTAATTTTGAATGCTTGTCTCCTCTGTCTTTACATGCCTTATTCTCTGTATACTTTTAAATCTTTACTCAAATGTCACTTTCCCTCTGAATGTCTCTTCCCCTCTTTCCCATAATACCAAGCAGACATTCCTTGCCTTATTTTTTCCCACATCACGTATCTTCTAACATAACGTATCACTTATGTCTCGACCTGTCATCTCATGAAAGAAAATAAGCTCCAGGGGGACCAATGCTTCAAGTACATACTCTGTTCAGAGGTGCATCTGAAGCATCCAGAACAAAGGCAGGCACCAAAGAGGTGTTCTGTAAACAAGTCAGCCAGTATTTGTTTACATTTAGTTGCTTCTTGTTTCAATAAATTATATCTCATAATATAGTTTTAGTATATTTTTTTCCAGTCATTTTATGAGAACAGCACCCATTCCAGATGATTCTAAGAGTTCGATCTGGTTTGCTACTCCTGATAGGAATCTGATCAAGAGGCAATCCAATGAGCTCAAATAATCCTATTCTCCTTTTGAACAGAAATTTATCATACAGTTGTCTGAGAAATCATTGGACATTTTATCCCATGGAAAATTTTTCTTTGTGTTTTGTTATGTTTAAATCACAAACACGCATAGCACAACAGCTTTAGTAAGAGTATGCAAATGTCACGGGGAGTGTGTAATTTCCTTGGTTCTGTCTCACCGCAAAGATTTGAAACAGCAGACCAGCGTCACAGCTTGATTATAGCTCAGAGTTTTATTCTCCAAGCAAAGGAACAGACACCCTCGTGGCATGAGGGCAGGCTGAGCCTAGAGGAAAGTCGAAGAGGAGACAGGCGAGAGGCCCAATTTGGGCTCGTTTTAGATGTTTTTTCTCTTCCCCCTGAGCCTGCCCTACGTAAAATGGGCTAGCCAGAGGGCTGTTGGTTTCACCTGAGGTTCTCACTCCAGTCCTGGGACCTTCCTTTGTTCTGTTTTCGAGGGTTTTCCCCTACTTTGTCTTTTAGTCACTGCCATTCTGGACTCCTTTTTTTCCTATTCTAACTGCCTAACACAAAGATAATGAGATAAGGGTCCGGTGAGGAGCTGTGGGGGAGGATTCTGCCCTTTGGCCCTTAGCTGGCAGGGCTAAATCCCAATAGAGGCCTCTGAACTGATACGCTTGAAATTGTGAGAAACAGGCCAGACTGGAGTGGATGACTGGCTTTCACTCTAGGACTGTGTGTTGCATGATATTAATCCAGATCTGCTTTTCTTTAACCCAAGGGCAGTATTAACTATGTAAAGCAATGCACTGAAATTCTCAAAGCAATATTTCATTTAATTTTTCTCTATTAAAAAAATCTGCATCATACGGAAATGATTTAAGTGACATATATCTGAACACACTGGCTTGGGAGAGAGGCGTGGTTAGGAAAATGAAGCAATATAGTTACTGCTGAAATTCTTGGAAATCACTGAGTTTAATACATGGTGATCTCCTGAGAGATTATTAAGGGTGAGTATAGCATTAATTGTATGAAGGCATGCTTGAGGTCATGAGATATTTTGAAGATACTTTCAGAGAAATAGTGACCTGCACTATTAGGCAATAAATACTAAATTGAAAAAAAGTGATTTGGGATAAACAGGCATTTTGGATACACTGGTGTTCTCTGCTTCTGTCCTCCTTCCTTCTTTCCTTTCTTCCTTGCTCCCTCCCTTCCATCTCTCTCTCTCTGTTCCTTTCTTTCCTTCTTCCTTTCTCTCTTTTAGATAATCTAATATCTAACCATCCTTTCCCCTCAAATCACTTACATTTATCCATCACATCATTACATGGGCACCCATGACGTGAAGTGAAGTGGCTCAGTCGTGTCCGACTCTTTGTGACCCCATGGACTGTAGCCCACCAGGCTCCTGCATCCGTGGGATTCTCCAGGCAAGGGTACTGGAGTGGGTTGCCATTTCCTTCTCCTGAGATCTTCCCCACCCAGGGATCGAACCTGGGTCTCCTGCATTGTAGGTAGATGCTTTACTGTCTGAGTCACCAGGGAATATGGGCACCCATACTTGTTTTAAATTTTAGAACAGATTTCAGAGGACAGTCAGTAGCACTTCCTTCTACAGGAAGTTTCAGGTACAAGACTGTCATTTCCTGTGTGGAAACAAAGTACTAATTGTAAAGGAAGGTCAGTTTTGAATCAGAAAAACTTCTGAGTCGCCGAGTCTTTTCAGCAAATGCATTCTTGTCTGCAATAAAGAATGCCTTTAGATTTCCCCAAAGGCCTCAGAAGGGTGTCAGTGACCTCAGAAGGGTGTCAATGGAATGCGGCATGTCAAGAAGGCCCAGCACGTGGGGAACACTCAGGTGTGTGAATAATTGGCAAGTTCACTGGGAAACATTCAGAGGGCAGCCTGCACTTGCCCCACATGATCCAAAGACAGGAGCAAAGCACGGGCGCCCTAGTGATATCTACCACCAAGCACATCTAGATAGAGGGCTGGAAATGTCTAAAAAATGTAAATCCATCAAAGGCATTTTCTGGGCTTGTAGTTCCTAAATCCTAATCCAGACTAATTTAAGCAAGTATGGCTTTGCTTGAATGATTCCGTCCAAATAGTAATGTCTGGTTCCTCCTTTGTAGGTTTTATATCTTCAGCTGCTTTAGCTGTGACCTCATAGGTAGAATATGTTTGTATTTCTCCGCTTTGTGTCTTTCATACTAAATGATAGCCATATGCTTTCCTGTCTTGTCTTCCCACTGGGTCTTGTTTTTCAAGACACAACAAAAACACTTTCTCTCTGAAACCATCCTACCCTGGACCTGGAGGCGATATTTAGTACTTATTTTTTTAGGCCCCTCAGTACCAAGCAATTTTGCCTAGAATATGTTTAACATTTTGCTGAGTCAGAAATTTTGTTAGTCTTATTTTTTTGTTTTGAGGTCAAAAACTCAACACATAGTAGGTCTGTAAGAATCTACAGACTGACTGTGACCCTAGTCCCAGGGCATCCACAGTCCCTGATCTCATGCTCTTAGAGTTTGGGAGAACAACTTGTAAATCAACAAATTCACTAAGATGTTAGATGCTGAGAAATGAAATTCATTATTCAAAAATTCACAACCCTGGGGGCAGTGAGGTCTCCTTCTCCATATTTTTCCCAACGTGGATGGTTCACTGTTGTCAGTGAAAAGAGACTTTATTCTCGGACCACTTAGCCTTGGAGGCTGTTTTGGAACTGCCAATTTGCGACATGACTATCTTAATACCACATGGTACCATTTCCTCTGTCACTCAGGCNCACAATTGCACTTATCTCACACACTAGCAAAGTAATGCTCAAAATTCTCCAAGCCAGGCTTCAACAGTATGTGTACCATGAACTTCCACATGTTCAAGTTGAATTTAGAAAAGGCAGAGGAACCAGAGATCAAATAGCCAACATCCACTCGTTCATTCAAAAAGCAAGAGAGTTCCAGAAAAACATCTACATTTGCTTTACTGACTACGCCAAAGGTTTTGACTCTATGGATCACAACAAACTGTGGAAAATTCTTAAAGAGATGAGACTACCAGACCACCTGACCTTCCTCCTGAGAAATCTGTATGCCGGTCAAGAAGCAATAGTTAGAACTGGACATGAAAGAACAGACTGGTTCCAAATTGGGAAAGGAGTATGTCAAGTTTGTATATTGTCTCCCTTCTTATTTAACTTATATGAAGAGTATATAATGTGAAATGTTAGGCTGAATGAAGTGCAAGCTGGAATCAAGATTGCCAGGAGAAATATCAGTAATCTCAGATATGCAGCTGACACCGCTCTTATGGCAGGAGAAGAATTAAAAAGTCTCTTGATGAAAGTGAAAGAGGAGAGTGAAAAAGTTGGCTTAAAACTTAACATTCAGAAAACTAAGANTTCCACCCTTACTTCCTATCTTGTCTTCTTTTACTTTCTGTTTTCACCGCCACTATTCTTTTTTCTCAGTCTTGTAATTGCCTTACTCTCCAGGCTTCTTACCCTTGCAGTACATTGCCATGAAGAATAAATCTGTAAGAGCAGATCAGGTAATAAATACAATGAGCTCTGAGGTGGGAATGCTTGGGCTGGATTCCTGGGCAGCCTTCTTCTTAGCTGTGCACCCATAGACAAGTCACTTTACCTTTTTGTAGCTCAGTTTCCCTATGTGTAAGATGAAGTTGTTAACAGAACCTATCTCAGAGGGTTGGTATGAGAGTTAAATAAGAAAATATATTTAATGTGATGACAACCATAACTTGTACAAAAGAAACAGTCAATAAATGTGAGCTATTTATTATTGAAGTGTCCTCTGAAAATCCTTCAATAGCTCCTCAAATGCCTACAACACAATCATCAACTTGGATTACAAAGACTAAACCTGTTTTAGTCTTAATCTTCCTTTCTAATCATCTTCCCTGACTTCTAATTAGACCTGGAAACCTACTTTGCCAAATAATTCGAACATGAATAATTCCATCTTTGCAAGTACCATTTTCCAGCAATAGTAACTTGCTTCTCGTCTTTTGATGATCAAAATCTCGAGTGCTCACTAAGTCGTTTCAGTCATGTCTGACTCTTTGTGATTGTAGCCCACCAGGCTCCTCTGTCCATGGGATTCTCCAGGCAAGAGTATTGGAGTGGGTTGCGATTTCCTTCTCCAGGGGATCTTCCCGATCCAGGGATTGAACCCAGGTCTCATGCCTCAGAGGCAGATTCTCTACCATCTGAGCTATCAGAGAAGCTTTGGGACACCTAAATCATAAAACATCCTCTTATCTTTGATCATCCCAGATCCCACAATGACTCTTTTATCCTTCAAAATCCGGAAATTCATAGTGTGAGCGTCACTTGTAAAGACTGTTTCCTTCCTGCCTGAATGTGAGTTCAGTCATGTCCAGCTCCTTGTGACCTCATGGACTCTATCCTGGCAGGCCACTCTGTCCATGGAACTTCTCGGGTAAGAATACTGGAAGGGGCTGCCATTTCCTACTCCAAGGGATCTTCCTGACGCAGGGACTGAACTGCGTTTCTTGTGTCTCCTTCATTGACAGGCAGATTTTTTTCTTTTTTTTTTTTTTTTTTTAACCACTGTGCCACTTAGGAAGCCCATTAATGGCACCAAATGCATGAGCTTCATCCCTCTCCCAAGACTAACATTCAGAAGTAGGAGTTTACTCTNAGGCAGATTTTTTTTTCTTTTTTTTTTTTTTTTTTTAACCACTGTGCCACTTAGGAAGCCCATTAATGGCACCAAATGCATGAGCTTCATCCCTCTCCCAAGACTAACATTCAGAAGTAGGAGTTTACTCTTCTACTACACCATGCGTCTTTGCTCGATCTAGCCAAGAATATCTTTTGAGAGATTGCTGTCTCATAATCCATGAAATTCTCAGTTTTGACAACCATCCAGGATCCTTGATCGAAGGTTGACTTTTAAGTATTCCATGTTTTTGTTAAGATCCAACTACTTATTACATCTTAATAAGAAGTGAGAATTTTGCTTATCAGTTACACAGATTGGCTGCAGAAAGAGATTAAAATTCCTCTCTAAAATTAAATATGATATTTTGTAAATTGATTGGCTACTACCAAAGCTTTTGTTCAAACTCATTTGTCGACCATGGCAGCGAACTCCCAGTCTGCCTCTCTGGTGGTATTCCCACTTCTCATCCTTGTTCCAACTTTCAGAAAGACCTTTCTAAACACAAATATTTTTGTAAGGGTTGCCTGCTTTAAAAACTTCAAAGGGGGTGGGAAGTTTTTAAAGCAGGCAACTGAAAAGAAGCTTCCCGGGTGGCACAGTGGTAAAGAATCCACCTGCCAATGCAGGAGATATAAGAGATGCAGGTTCGATCCCTGCATCAGGAAGATCCCCTGGAGGAGGAAATAACAACCCATGCCAGTATTCTTGCCTAGAGAATCCCATAGACAGAGGAGTCTGGTGGGCTACAGCCCATGGGGTCACCAAGAGTTGGGCATGACTGAGCACACACACAGAACTGAAAATAAAGGTCATATATCTTGGCACAACTAAAGAGACCCTTGGTAAAATGGCCCTTGGATTTCTCCCAGCTTCTTTTGCTCAAGCAATACTGCAGCGCTTGCTATGTACACCTCATTCTATTTTTTTACCCTCCATGACTTTGTATATGCCTTTATTGTCTGCCTGGGACATCCTTCCTTACATCATAATTGTGGCAAACTCATATTTATCTTTCTGACTCAGTTTAAACTTTATTCTTCCTGTTAAGATTCCAAGACCTTTCCCAGGCAAAATTCATTTTCTCGTCTACACAAATATTATCACTTGTATACATTCTAGTTATTGCACTTGCTATATTTCTCATTTATGATTTAATATTGTATTTAAATGTAATTAAAATATATTCCAACTGACTACAGTGAGTAATTGAATCTATTGTACTTTCTTGTTTATATGAACTACTTCATATTCTGAGATAAATATCATGGTTTGAAAAATTAAAGTTTCTGTATGCAGACGAATTAGGCTTTGGATATTGGATAATGGGGCTTCCCTGGTGGCTCAGAGGGTAAAGCATCTGCCTGCAATGCAGGAGAACCAGGTTCAATCCCTGGGTCGGGAAGTTCCCCTGGAGAAGGAAATGGCAACTCACTCCAGTATTCCTGCCTGAAGAATCCCATGGACAAAGGAGCCTGGTGGGCTACAGTCCACGGGGTCGCAAAGAGTCGGACACGACTGAGCGATTTCCCTCCCGATAAATAATTGCTGACATGCATTTACCACTTACTCTGTGATAGTAAGTGACAGTGTGAAGCACTATCCTTAGTGCTTTATATGTATAAGTCATTGAATCTTCACAGCCATCCAGTAAGATACATGCTGATACACATTTGCAGATGAGGACACTGAAGATGAGACCACGTGGAACACAGAGTCAGTGAGCCAGGGCCAGAATCTGAGCACCAACGACCTGGTTACAGTTAGCCTCTTACCCCCCACGTTATCCTTTAGCTAACTAACCTCTCCGAGCTTTTCACAATCACGAAAGGAGGATGGGAGTAACCATGTCTTTGTTAAAATGAAAGGCAATGATACTCTCCCACCTTTCTCGCTCATTGTTCATTCACGTGTAGACTCACATTAATTTGACTTCTGGTAATATAGATAGTCTTTACCACCTTCACCATCACACACTTCAGTCCCCAACACTATAAGACAAAAAAGGAACCTTCTTCTTCTTGCTGTTTCCTAGTAAAAACAGGTTCTGAATCTTGGCCAGAGGAAGGAAGTAAGCCCCATTTATATAATCAGGATAGAAAAGCTGAATTTGTAATTTGTTTCAGTTTAATTTTGCATTATTGTAATGCAAAGTAATTCTCTGGTTGAAAAATTTATCTTTAGGGTTTATTTATTTACTGTGGCACACAGCAAGTACTTACTTATTGATATAACCAGGAGAAATAAATGACTTGATAAGAACAAGAATGAAATGTAAGTCAAAATAATTTGACAGTTGAACCTACTTCGTAACAGTATAGCACAGAGAATAAATCTTCTATACATAGTTCTGAAAGCAAATTTACATAACTTTGCACTGTCATTAATTATAAAATGTATCCTATTCCTATAAATTTCAACAGTGAAGAGGGTGAATAAAACATGATCTTTTCGAATTTCAATCAGACAATGGGTTATAGTGCCATTATTCAGAAATCTATATCTATTGACCAATTCTGTGAGAATCCAAAGTACAAAAAACTGTTTCAAATTCTGGTCAGTGAATATGAAGGAAATATAGCACCATGTCGATTTTTTTAAACATATGTAAGTTGAATATATATATATTAATTAACATAATTATTCTAAACAGAAATATATTACAAATCCCAATCAACTGCTTCAGACATTGATTAGTTAAATACACACATTTAGCTCCATAAAATTAAGAGTTTCAAATCCAACATTAACAAGGTTGACTTGATTTTGAAAGCGCAGCATGCTGTGACTCTGTATGTGGTAAGTGCAAGTGTATGTGTAGGTATATCCTATTACGGCACATTTTCACATGAAGTACATATGAATGTTCATTGCACATTTAAGTAGCGCTTTATTTAGATCCTCAGATACATGCTACATTGCTTGGAACTGAAATTATTTGAATACATAAATCCTAAGTTCATTCATGTTGAAACCTTCTTTTTTTTTCCTGCAAGCTACTTGAAATGGAGTGCACAGCCTTAGGAAAGAAATATGTTTGTGAATTTGAGTTGGGATTTACATAATTTCACTTCTCATTTTATTTTGAATTTAATTACTTTCAAAACCATTAACAAGGTATAAACACACACATGCATGCACAGATGTGGTGGAGCAATGCAATTACGCATGCTGTCATTGAAAGCTAGAGGGGATTGTATTTCTTTCCAGTAAACAATTTCACTTTTGCAATACACTGTGGTCTGTTCTCCCCAGCTCCTTCCTGATTGTTAAATAGGAACTTACTGGAGAGATATTGGTAAGTTTTCAGGTTTATTTGGAGGCCATTTAGACTAGATTGCTTTGGTGCTTCATCTAATTTTGAGTCCTCTTTAAATCAGACTTGAAGTTTATAGTTCTAAGCTTCTGAGATTATTTTTTTCTCATACTCTTGTGAGTATTAGGATTGGCAGAAAGTACAGATAAGATGTCATTCACTCAAAGGTATGCAGAAAACACATGAAGCTTAAAGTCTTGTCTTCTGTTCCTAATTCAATATTCTTTCCACCTCAAATCTTCCCACGTCTATACTATGTTCATACCATCTTCTCCTAACATTTAACTTCCCGAGCTTCCTTTTAGTAATTGGACCAAGGAACTGATTTTGAGGTCTTAAAATGTTTAAATTTTAGGAGCATGCACAAGGCAAGAAATTAAATTTTAGAATTAAGGTAATTATATCAGTTTCTTAAAGTCCACAGATATTGATGTATTATGAATTTATTATTTTTCAATATTTCATTTAAAAAAAAGGGAGAATAAAGTTTTATTTCTTGGCATTATTTTCCTCATGAAACTTAAAATCATTAGAAAACAAAAGGCCACTATTACATGATGACATGTAAATAATTCTTTAAAATCCAGTGTCAGAGTATTGAATATTTTTTCAAAGTAAGGTCTTTCAACTTGCATTTGGCCAATGTAGTTGAATAGTACTCCAATCACAGCTTGCCTTGCATTTTCAAGAACACTTCCTAGAGCTTTCTTTAATATCATAAATTATCCTAACTTAAGAAAACACTGCAATGTTAAATAATTAGTAGTAGTAATTATATCTTAAAGTAGGAAAAATATAACAAATGTAAACCAAACTAATAAACAAAGCACATGACCTTGTATTGGTATATAAAATATTCATATTGCCAATTAGTGACATTTTCCATAGCTTCCTGAAAAATTGTATCTCATTGGAGCCGTTTTATTTGCTCCCTCAAAATGTTTTGCTTAAAGTGTAAAAATCAATACCTCTCTCCATCTAAAGTGTTTTATAGCTCATCATGTCGGGTATTTATAGAAATGTAATACTTTATATTATGCATAAACTGAAGCCTACTTGGGTTTAGAAATAAATAACATATTCTAAATTTAGTTCAAAAAGCAGGATTTGAAATTTGGAACAGTAATCCCACTCCAGTATTCTTGCCTGGAGAAGCTCAGGGACGGGGGAGCCTGGTGGGCTGCCATCTATGGGGTCTCACAGAGTCGGACACGACTGAAGTGACTTAGCAGCAGCAACCTTAGTAATACACCTTTCAAAGCTTTAAGAATTAACTTGTAGTATAGGAAACAGGGGAAAGAANAGCCTGGTGGGCTGCCATCTATGGGGTCTCACAGAGTCGGACACGACTGAAGTGACTTAGCAGCAGCAACCTTAGTAATACACCTTTCAAAGCTTTAAGAATTAACTTGTAGTATAGGAAACAGGGGAAAGAACACACAAGACCAAAGGGTTCAGAAAAAACCCAAGGATTACTTTGGAATCTAAATGTACAAGTTCTACTGGGGGAGATTCAACATTTAACCCTCTTCATCGAAGGGCAGTTCTAGTAACTGACAAATAAATTTATCTCTTGAATATAACGCTAGTGGACAACCACAAAACACTTTGAAACACACAGGCAGGGTCAGCCATGCAGCACAGTCAAAAATACCCAAGTGACCTGCAGCTATTACTTAAGCCTCACTGAATGTCACACTAACCCCCAGAGAGTGACTTAAGAACTAGGGAAAATGTCATCTGGATTGTCTTTTGATATGTGTCTAGTAGAACCTAAGAAATTGAAGTGCCTGAAAGGCCAACATGATTCATTTAAATGTGAACATTTCTCTGAACCAATGATTCCTTTTGTGCTAAGAAAATGAATACACTTCACAATTTTCATTTTAGGTCAGAGGCAGTGCAGCTTGTGTTACAACTGAAAGGAGAAATACTAAAGATAAAAGAAAAAGAGGATGGTGCTGAAAATAAACATGTTCAGCAGCCATTGTGATTCAACTTACCCTGATGTGCTTTTCATGAGATGAAGGAGGACAGATGAAAAAGAAAAGCACACAAATGTTAATGGATACATTTCAATCCAAAGAAAGCCATGGAATAAAACAAGAGCATCATTTCAGATGTGCTGAAGCTCAGATACGAGAAAGACATGGTGTTCTGTTTTGTTTTTGTTTTTTTTAATTTCACCATGACACACATACTCACTGCATCCAAAAGCATAATCAGGCTGAAGGCAGTTCTAATAGTTGACCAGTAGTCTGTCTCTTGAAAATGAGCCACTCTGAAACATGCATGACCACATTTTCCCAGCCTATAGGAAACCCCGGGAGGAAGTCAGGCAGCTTGTTAAAGAATATTCTTCACCTTGGACCACTCACGTTATTTTACAAATAGAAGTAGTAACCTATTAAGTGGTGCTTAGGATCCCAAACAGATTTATAAGCTTAGAGCTTAAGAAAAATATAGCAGACTTCTGGAAAGGCAGTGACTCGAAGAAAGCACTGGTTTGAGGCTAGGTCTATCTGGATTCTAGTTCACATACATAGTTTGATCAAAATTACTGGTAAGGTTCTGATGTTCAATCTCCCAAACTTAATTTGAGGGAAGAAGAGATTTTCACATCCTAGATCCATAATTTTATTATGACATTACACAGGTGGTATAACAATAGTAATAATTATGTGCCAGTAATCTGGTCATGAAAAAGTTCTAAAAAATTCTATCACTCTTCTCCCCTTGCCACAGTAATTCCTCCTCCTTTATTTGAGCTGGCAACTGGCTGTCTTTAAGTAGACACATTTATTTATTTAGACAGATGTTGGTAAACATTTCTCTGAGGGGGAAAATGAACTAGATTAGTTCACCAATGTTACCAGATGTCATCACAAAAACGTTGATTTCATTGTGGTGTTTGAAGTAGCCCACTTGTTCCCTGGGGAGAGTAGAGGCACTGGGAAAATATGGAATTTAAATAACCCAAGAAAAAGCCATGAGAATATTATTTAAAATTTTTTTATAAAAGCACAATAGACCAATTCTTAGAAAAATAAAATTTTACTACATAAAATATAGTCAATGTAACAAAATATGAAGCAGAGATTCCTATCTAAGAAATGAGGCAAGTGGAAGAGCTACCTTTTTAAATTACACATTCATTATAAAGAAAAGCTGGAAGTGCAATGAACACCCTGCACGTGCCTCCTCCAAACGCATTCATTCAGAGAAAATGTATTCTTTCACTAAATGTGCATTTTGGAGAAATGCATGCTCTTTGACCTTAGCTTCAGAACAGCTGTGACAAGTTTTTAAATTTTTCACATAAAAACATAGTGGTCCATACAAATTGGCATCGCAATGTCCTAAAAATTTTAAGGCATCTTTCTTGCATCATATATGCAACAGAACAAAAATTAAGATCCAAAGAAATACATTCTAGGTGGTTAAAATGATTTTCCTGTCAACATACCTGCGAATTCTTTGATGAGTTCTGAGAAAAAAGCAATTTCTGAGCTCTCCATGAAAAGTATTTTTCATGAAATATTTGGGGCCAGTTATCACCATGGACAAAATAATCTTCCTCAGCCTACAAGCTACCTAGGCACTGCTCTCCAATAAAGTTGAATAAATCTGCACACAGTGGAATATTAATATTTTTCACATATTTATCATTTTTAAAATAGGAAATCTGTACCTATAGAAAAATCCTAAATATAAAACATGAGAAATTGTGAAAATAAACAGGAAATACAAACATATGACTCAAAAAGGATTGCTTAAAGTTCTAATATATTTATCAGTGTGTGTAAGTTATCTGACTTCTCATAGTTTTTACTAACTTTCTTCTCCTCCACAGCCAATCAATTTAAGAGCAATCTTGACTATTTCACTTTAGAGTTATGTATTTCAGCTCACAACTTTCAAAAAGACATGTTCTGCAAAGGACAAAAAGCTGTAATTATAAATGACTCTTAAGAGAGTTTGTGATAATATACTATAAATTCATATCAGAGGTAATATATATTTGCAGTGCTTTTGGTCTAGATAAAGACAGTTTTCTTCTTATAAAAATTGATATTCTTTTATACATGCAATTATTTATAGAAACATATAACTTATTTTTCTTTCTACTCCAGATTGTCAAAATTATGAGAATACCAAGAGAGATTCTGTCAAAAATTAATCTTCTTCATTTAAAGACCACTGTAGTATATAATAGACAAATAATGATTTTTCACTGACCTAGAAAAAATAGGTTTTAAGTTACCCTCTAACCAATAAGAACAAGTCAGTTATTGGCACAATATTTTCCTTGGGAACGTCAGCATACATCCAGACACAAACAAGAAGATATTATCAACTAACATATATCTTATATTAAAAACAGGATTCTTAAATGTTTAATTGCCTCACTTTAATCTTCTAGATCTTCCACTGAATGAACGGGCCTTCTATTTATAAACTAGTTAACTTTGAATGTAAAATTTCACATTAGAAATATTTATTAAATGAACTTCATATGTGGAATGTAGTTGCCTTTTGCTTCTTAAAGTTCAAGTTGATGACTCAGAAATTAAAAAAATCAATTGTTAACAGTTGAGACTGTTAACAATTGTTAACAATTTAGATTGAGGAGTGAACAGGTAGTGACTGAAGTGAAAAAGCAGAATGAAGAAATGACTTCTTTTAATAGGTGAAACTTGAGAATGTTTAAATGCTGATGACTACAATCCAGAAGAGAGGAGAATTTGAAGAGAATTTGAGGTACAAGTGGGAAATTGGCACAACCAAACAGACAAAATAAGCAGGGATGGGCTTAAATGAGAAGAATTTAACCTAATTTTCTGTGCCAAAGCAGGATGGGGGCAAGAGTTAGTGTGAATTCAGCAGCAAATAATTCAGAGGACTGAGGTGGTCTCTTTATCTCTCCCTCTAGAGTAGGATGTGAACGCACCTGCAGAAGATACAGGTTTGAGGACAGGGGAGGTCTCTGACAAAAGCTGCAGAGAGTAGAAAGAAGACTGGCGACAGAAAAATATTGGGATTACTTGGTAGTGTTGAATTCCCACATGAAGCTGATTCAAATTCCCTTGCATTAATTTTATCTTGTAGCACTCAGGTAACCCAAATGTAGCCATGGAGAAAGAACACTCATTGGTGGCTCTAGTTATGATATGGACATAACCAAATGAAAAAAAATGATGGGTTTGAAATTTTTGAGCATGGTGGAATTACAGTCATAGAATCCAAGTGAAGTAGGGAGATAGAAGAGGACTGAAGGCAGTTGATGCATTACAAAGTGATAGAAGTTTTTAAAAAGACGATAGTAGAAGTTGACAAAACAAGCTGAAAGGAGGAGATGGGAAGGAATGATATGCATGAATTAGTAACTTTGGAGTAGGGGTGATCTGGGGGCGATGACAAGATTCAGAATATAACATGGGATGTGTCTGACTCGGAAGAGAGAATGACATTGGAAGTAATGAAGCCATGAACTTAAAGGTTAAGTTGCAAACAGCTGATTTATGTGGATATAAGAGCACCCAGGGGTGATGGCAGAAATTGCTTTAGGATACAGATAAAAATAAATAGCCAAGCACATTTCTAGTGATCCTTATAAATTAAAGAAAGTGATTCAGAAGTGTTAAGTATGGTTTATTATACTTCTTCAGAAATAATTTTTCTTTGAAGCCAATATCAAATCCAAATAGGAGAAGTATTTAAGACTCTTTAAAAGAGGTTAAGAAATCTTTATTTTTTTCAAGAATTTTGTTATTCTTTTGTCCGTGATTACATCCCAGTCAAGCCCCAATTTAAAAATTTAAGTATGTAGAATCTGAAATAAATACATTTAATTGTATGTTGTATATATACGTAATATATATATGTATCAGTCAGTTCAGTCACTCAGTCATGTCCAACTCTTTGTGACCCCATGGACTGCAGCACGCCAGGCTTCCCTGCCCATCACTAACTCCTGGAGCTTACTCAAACTCATGTCTATCTCGTCAGTGATGCCATCCAACCATCTCACCCTCTGTTGTCCCCTTCTCCTCCTGCCTTNTTTGAATATACTATCTAGGTTGGTCATAACTTTTCTTCCAAGGAGTAAGCGTCTTTTAATTTCATGGCATGCATACATATATTTTTTTTGAATGAAAAATCTCATGTTATCTATTTTTTTATAAAACCCTGTCAATAGGATATAGATAATCACTGATCTTAAAAATGTGGGTTCAAGGTAGAAAAACTTGCTTCTGAAAGGCTAACTTTAAATAACTATGGGGAAAAAGCACATCTTCAAAGACCTTATAAAAATACTATACAGAGCTAATATAAGAGTCTATATTATGGAAACAAATATAGAGAACATCTTTTAGATTAAGATGTCAGTCAGCATATATTTGAATGTATCTTACTTAATCATTCTTTTCTTTTAATAAAAGAACTTAATCATCCTTACTGTTAGACACTGACTTTGAAAGTTTTATTGGGACAAATGATGATCCAAGCAGCCATTTACATTTCTTATATAACTTATTAGTAATCATTACTATGGTGATATCACTTTGGTGATAGTATGTGTGGCTAATTACACCAGAGAAAAAAATCAACTTTATAAAGTAACTGCACTGCTTTGAAATTACCTCCACTTCTCATTATTAAATAAGTGTTTGATTTGAATACATTTTTTGCTCATTTGGAAGGATGGGATGGGGTGAGATAAGAAACTATTCCCTGTGGAAAAAACTATGCTTTTCTTTTCATAGTACATATAGAGAGATTATTTTTTGACTCCCCATGGAGACTATTTAAAATTAGATAGGGTACTTTAGATCCAGCTGAAAGTTTGGACTACATAGTCTTTAAATTGTAGCCTTATCCTGAGATTCTAAACAATTCAGAGAAAACAGGGCTCCGGAGGTCTGCACCTCTGTATACCACAGTGCTTGGAAAGCTGTGTTTCTTCCTGTGTGGTAGCAAGAGCATTTCTACCTCAAAGGGTTTGTGAAAACTAAAAGACAAAAATATGTGTAAATGTATAGAACAGTGCCTAGCATATTGCAACTACTCAATGTGGTTATTAAATACTTATTACATATAAAGAAGACCATTATTATCATTACCACAACAAGGATGAGGAGGAACACAGAACAGGATATACACACACAAGGAGACAGAGCAGTCATAAAAGACATAAAGTGTATTAAGAACAGAATCTGCAAGATGGGAAGTAGAGACAAAGGGACAGATAGGAACCAGATAATGTGGGGATTTAGGGACGATATGAAGACATTTGAGATTTATCCTAGGGATGCTAGGAAATGATTGAGGAATTTTAGGCAAGTTTAGAAACAATGATTTAGATAGATTTCTTTAGCTGAAGTGTGCAGAATGAATTCGAAGAAGGCAAGACTAGAAGACACTGTTTTGGTATGATGGCCTGAGCAAGAAAAGAAGAACATCAGCAAGCTTGAGAGACTTTAAAGAGCTATTATCTAGATCACCTTGTGTGGAGGCGCACAGAGGGGAGAGCAAGGCAGGATGCGGGCAGAGAGGAAGCCCTGGCTTCTGGTTCAGTTAGTTTGTGGAAGTTACCGCCCTAGTTCCTGTTCCGTATTCTTAAGGTTTTGTTCTTCTTTTTCCACCCAGATTCTATTTATGGTTCAGTTATTCAGAATACGTGCCTTGAGTATCTACACTGTGCCAGGCCCTGCACTTGTTTAAAAAAGCAGAGGTTCTCTGAATCCAGCTCTTTGAATTATGTAGAGAAACACAGAATCCACGGCAGGGGCAATTTGAAGAGCATGTAATTCAGTTTCTCAACTGAAGTCTGAATCCCTTATGTAATAATCTAGCCACATTCATACACTTGGCAGGTCTATGTTGGACTTAATCACAAGAAATAGCTCTCTTTCTAGGGGGTCAATTCTTACTTCTCAGATCTGTGATTGTTAGCAGTCCTCACTTAGACGCAGCTCACATCGATCTGTTAACAGCCTTTGGGCCCAAGATCTTCTCGTGCAGCCAAAAGAACACATTTGATTACTCTTTTTTCTTCGGAGCATCTGGATCTTTGTTATCCATACCCCACATATTTGTTTGCAACATTCCTTGAAGGCGTTCAGTGTCATCTTGTTATGCTGATCATGTTCTGAATATATGCTTATTTGAATATATCTGCTTCAAGCATATTTCCCAGAAATTAACACAATATCCAGCTATGTTCTGGTCAGTACATAAAATTTTGGCCTTATCAACTGAAAATCATTAATATCTTTATCAGGTATTGGCAATTTGTCTTGAGTTGCAGTTAAATTATACATATCCCCCTAAACATAAGCATTCAGCATATATGAAGTTGGATGCAGATTTATTAACATATAAATAACCCTGTTAAACGTCATCTTAGATTTGCATCTCTCTTCAAAGGTTTCCCTTAAACGAAATTCTTTATCTAAACTTAACTACGTCTTCTAGCTTCATGCCTTCACAAATATTCATATTTAAGTCAAATATTAAAGGGCTGAGTCCACCAACTTCCATTTCACTTAGTCATCGTGAATTCACTTGTCCAGCCCCTGTGATTACAATGATTTCACCAGTTATATTTTCATGTTTTTAGTCTCATTCCAATCTTACGTTTGTTTAGAAAGTAATCAAAACACTTTGCTGAACTCAATATGTATTTCTACAGCCTTTTTTCTCATCTACATGTATAGAAAATGTCTGAAAGGTTTAAGGACACAGTTTAATCTTAAGGAATTCCATTTATTCTTGGTGATTAAAATCCCTTTCTTACTGTTCAAAAACAGCCTATTGGATGTTTTATGCTTATTTTGAAAAGCTAACCAGTCTAAGCAGGGTGTCAATATACAACCTTAACTTGGAGAACATCCTTTAAATAAGAACATTAAGTGGTTTTAGGCATATGACACTCTTCTCATTCTGCTCAAAGGCCAGAGACTTAGAGAAAGGATCATGGACACTGAAATACTAAAGTGCAATAATTTGTTTTCATGACTGTCTCTCTACAAGCTCTTTGAAGAGTAGGACTGTATAATTCAAATATCAGTCGTTTCTCACACAGTTCCTGGAAAAAAAAAATAGGCACTAAGTAAATGACTGAAAAGTTATTATTTGCATGTTTCATTAATCCAGGATTTACTTCAGTCAAGACAAACAATATGGATCTTTTTATAGAAGGAGGTCATTTTTCTGGTACATGTAACTATCTTGAGTTTTCACTTACTATTCTTCTTCTTTTGTTGTTGTTTTGTTATTTATTTATTTTTTACTTTACAGTATTGCATTGGTTTTGCCATACATCAACATGAATCTGCCACAGGTATATTCTTTTCATTTTTCATGGGCAGAAAATACAGAGGCTATACAGGGATTCTGATTCTATTGATACTTACTCTGTAATCTATTAACATTGCACCATAGGTTCATAACAATATCCCATTTCTTCCATGTTTTTTTCCTTCCTCCAAGAGGGCACATTGGTTTTCCTTAGATTTATTATTTTCCTAACAAATTTCAGTAGATTTTGGCCTTTAGCCTTTGTCTATTATTATTTTTTAGGTTCAGGGAAGTCTTAGAATTGTTTGCAGCAGGAGCTTGGCAGGACATGCATGATCAGATGGTAAGGCAATGATAGCTCTAACTCAGTGCAGGCAGAGAAGGCAAATTTCTGGAGTTCAAAGCTGGAAACTGAGATATATTTTCAGAGATAAATACTGAGAACACTGGGTTTAGATTCTGAAATATTCTACTTTATTAGATCTTTTTGAGTTGATTACCCAAGAGTGTTCCCTTTAACCATGTCTGTACTAAAGGACAGAGAAGGCAATNCTGGAAACTGAGATATATTTTCAGAGATAAATACTGAGAACACTGGGTTTAGATTCTGAAATATTCTACTTTATTAGATCTTTTTGAGTTGATTACCCAAGAGTGTTCCCTTTAACCATGTCTGTACTAAAGGACAGAGAAGGCAATGGCAACCCACTCCAGTACTCTTGCCTGGAAAATCCCATGGATGGAGGAGCCTGGTGGGCTGCAGTCCATGGGGTCGCTACGAGTAGGACACGACTGAGCAACTTCACTTTCACTTTTCACTTTCGTGCATTGGAGGAAATGGCAACCCACTCCAGCGTTCTTGCCTGGAGAACCCAGGGACGGGGGAGCCTGGTGGGCTGCTGTCTATGGGGTCACACAGAGTTGGACATGACTAAAGCGACCTAGCAGCAGAAGCAGCAGTACTAAAGGAACACTTGACTATAACTAATTGATTGAAGTACAAATATCTCTTCCATATGAGGCCAACCAGATTCTTTCACCCAGGAGCTTAAAAATGTGAAATGGAAAAGATAAGTCATTGAGAACACTCTAGAGAAACATTTCATAATCTGTCGTGGTTGAAGTTTTAGAGTGGTCCTGGCTCTGTCGTTTCTGCAATTTCTGAGGCATTCTAATATCCTACAAGTGAATCCCTTTTTTTTTTTTTTTTTGCTTTATTCAGCCAAATTTAGTTTTTATAACATTCTTCAAAACATATTTTTGTGGAGGGAAGCAAAGACATTTACCTTCCATGTATATGACTGACCTTAGATGGAAAAATGTATTTAAAGCTTATAACACCTGTCTTACAGATTAACTTCTGGAATACAATTCTTTTATAAGTTTAACTTGGTACCCAGGTACTTAATGAATATTTATTGAAGGAAAGAATGTTGTGGAGATTCTGTGATACCTTTAGTTATGAATATTTTCAGTGACATTTATTTTGCTTAGAGATATGCAAGCTCTGAAACTTCCAAATGCTAAAGATTAAAAATGCCAAGTCTCAAAACACATTAATGTTTATGCACTGAAGGAGACCCTTAGGATTGCAATAGAAATAAATTAACTAAATCTATAGAGCTTCACTTTTATGTCTTTGATGTTCTAACATAAAGATTCATTGGTAGTGATTAACTGTGACTATTATGCTCCAAGGATAAAACTGCTTCTCTGGAGGATGCTGCTGATTGCCAAGTTGGAATGTTAATTTCATTTTAATGATGTTAAAAAATTGCTTTCAAATACAGAATCCATATTCACTTCATAGTGGTATCCATTCAGGAGAGCATAACAAATCTAACATATAATAATATATATTACCTATACTATAACTAAATATTAAAAATGATAAATTAGTATGTTAGAATTTATATAGTAGCTTCCAATTTGGTTAAAAGACAGATTTCAACATGCATATATGTTTTAATAAAAAAATCACACCATGTTAAAAATGCAAGAAGAAAACATTAGCAGATAAAAAACATACAAAAATTTAGGATTTATATTCCTGGAGCTATTCACTGAGTAACTGTAGATTTTAATATGCTTACTATCAAGAACTGTCATGAGTGTTAGACAATTATATTACTACTGAAACAGACAACTGCTCTTTAATCTCATCAGTCTCTGTAAAAATAAGCTTCTTAGAATCGAAGTTAAGCCTAGAAATAAAAATCTTTTAAGTCAATATATGAAAGACAGTCTAATCTAACAAGTCTTTAGATTGAAAGTATAAAGTAGAAAAATGAAACATAGAAATTATTTGAATATAAACGTTTCTGAACCTCAGGATTAAGTGAGAAATCAAGCTTTCAGGGAAAGAGAAAGGAATGTTATACCAGCAAACAATGACAACCAACTGACATTAGACATGATTGGAAGCCAAAACAGAGGTATGTTTAAAGCTTTGAGGGGAAATTATTTTAAACTAAAAGTTTTACAATTTTTCATTAATTTAGGTATAAAATATATTTACAGATCTCTAAGGATATAAGAAGATTGTCATAAACCTTACCAACACATTTATGAAGATGGTGATATGGGAAATTAGCAGCTAAATATGTTCCAGGCGGAAAAAAAAAAGGGTAAGAAATCTGAAGAGGTATTAATACATATAATAGATACTTCTAAAGCTCTTTTTTAGGCAAAGATGCTAAGGACAAAATTTCATTCTTTTTTGGTGAGTTCATAGTTATTGATTCTAGAGTAACATATTTATGGAGTCATAATGATCCAAATGCTATTTTTAAGATGAAAATCCCATAGATGGAGGTCCAAGGGGTCACAAAGAGTTGGACACAACTGAGCGACTTCACTACACTACATATACCTTACACTTGTACATCCTGGAAATTGTGACTAGCATTTCTTTCTGTGGCAAGTGACTTTAACTTGGCGGTTCAGTTTTAGGAACCTCCTTTTATTTCCATATACCTAAGCTGTGTTCGCAAAGAGTCGGACACGACTGAGCGACTCAATTGAACTGAACTGATGCTCTGTTCTAACAGCTGTATCAGTAACAAAGCTGACATTATGATCTCTTATTGTCTGACTCCTCTGTTTATCAGCAAATAAATTCTAAACTTTGGCAAAGAACAGAGTTTCTATTCACTGGGTACTAAAATATTAATACCAACATCCAGATTCTAAGAGAAGTTCAGGGAGTTAGGGAGTCAAAGAATATTTATAAACTGAGGTTTTTGGTGAGCAAGGCCATGTACAATTTGGATCTTGCAGTAGCTTCTTTACTAAGGTGCAGTTATTTTATAGAGTTGTGTAGTTGACTAACTGGCTATCCTGAGAAAGAAGGTTTAGGGATTAGTCTAAAACATTTGCTGGAGAGTTAAGATAGGGAAATAGGTTCTTGAAGATCATGATGGAAGGTATAAAAGGGAAGAAGTGAAGTTCTCAGGTCTAGTCTGAGGAATAGCAAAGATATGCAATTGATATTAAATTAGAAAAGATGCTTGCCATCCAGTGAAATCTAACAAAGGGTGATGGAAAAGACCTCACATAGTAGTGACACATTAAGAGAATTCTGGAGAATCACAATTTTAATATGCAGACATATTGAAAATAACAGATGATTCAATCCTTTAGGGTTTGGAGAACCATACCACAAGGCTACAGAAACACGGGCCCAATTTTAAAGAGGAAGACCAGACAAATTAATGTGAAGTACCCTGAGTATTAATGGGAAGGACTGATGCTGAAGCTGAAGTTTCAATACTTTGGCTACCTGATGCGAAGAGCTGACTTATTAGAAAAGACACTGAGGCTGGGAAAGATTGAAGGCAGGAAGATAAGGGGATGACAGAGGATGAGATGGTTGGATGGTATCATGGATTCAACAGGCATGAGTTTGAGCAAACTCTGGGAGATAGTGAAGGATAGGGAAGCCTGGCGTGCTGCAGTCCATGGGGTTGCAAAGAGTCAGACACATCTTAGCTACTAAACAACAACAGTTCAAAGAATTTCAAGATGAGTTTCAGTTTGACATAATTATCATAGGTATTAACTGTATTCCATATAAGCCTGCTGAAGAAATTTATGGAATTGAAGCTTTTAAGGAAAGTATAACAAAGATAAGATATAAGAAAAATGAACTAGGCAGAACAACAATAGGTTGACTTTAGACCTTCGGGTTAGATGCTGTTCTGAGGGAAGATTAACACCTGTGTGATAATATACAACTCAGGAATATAATACTCAACTCAAGAATTTTTAAAACAGTGGATGCTTTAGCAGATCTGGTATTCTTGATTTCCTATTTCTCATCATAGGACCGTAGCTAGAATTGGAAGAAAAACAAATGTCTGCACCAGGAAGCACAGCAAAAGCAGAACAGAGTAGGAACACAGATCTAGTGAATGTTTTAATCTGTCTGCTGGATGGTAAGGGTACCTCAGATTAGACCTTTTTCTGGGACCGCCACCGTTGTAAATTTCTGAACTTTGCAAACATTTGGAATATCGTGAATGCTGCTCTCTGATTTCTCTCCCATATGGTTTTTCAAAATGTGTCATAAGTAACTTATTTAAAGATTTCAATCAATTAAATTTAAATTCACAGATTGTCAATGAGGGATACCTGATATCTTAGTAAAGTTAAGAATAAGATTTTCCAGCTGTGCTATTTCCACAGGGAGACTAATGAAATGAATCTCTGATGTGAACTTTGGTACAGTGATCATAAGTATAAGCACTGTGTCCTCGACACATCATTTGGCTTGGTTATTGGATAGAATGTAGAAGAACAACTGGGGGGAATTCATAGTCATTGCAACCACGTATGTACAAACTATAGTGTTTAAAGATTTGAAATGGTTTTCTCCATTTTTGTGTGTGTGCATTTTTTTTTTAAAAAGTACTTTAATTTCCTTTTCATCTTGAAAGTAGATATATGAAATTGAACACAGAAAAGAGGATTGAAGCACATTTAAAGAGGATATAGTGTCTTAAATAAAATAAATAGAGGATATAGAGTCTTTTAAACAAAGAACATGAGAATTGTTTAAATAAAATTTTAAATGCTTCAGAAAATTTGAGAACATGACCAATGTTTAATCATGTAATAAGAAATTTCATAGAAGTAAAGTTTGAAACTATATCATTTAAAAATAATTTACCTTGCTTATCTTGTAAAACCCATTCCATGAGGACACGTGATTTTTTGGTAACCCAGAAACCCAGACACGGTGCCATAGAAGGCACAGATGAGTGTTAGCACTTCTTTATATATCTTACAAATATGAGTTGAATATCTATACTCATTGGTCTTTTGCTAAGAGATGGTCAATAATAAGAGAGATGCTTCAGTCTTTTCACTAATTAGCAACAGCACTTTGCCTTGTTGTATCCATTTTAACTCAAATAATATTATTCTATAGGAAACAGTTGTGCTAAGGAATGTTAGTCTTTGTTGTATTATGGCTTGTTCTTAATATTCTTCTTGATATTCAAGACAAGGACTCTATGTACTACATTTAAAAATTATATTTTGCCAAAATGTATTTCAAAATGAAGTAGTGAAATCAAGCACAGGAAGATCTTTAAACCAAGCCCAGAACTTAAAATCATTTTCTTACTGTGAGAATACTTAGGATTTAAGGAATAATTCCATAAGATTAATATCAAATCAATCTAACAGTATATAAAGTTAACAATTCCTAAACTTTAATTCTAAATTTATGATTTTGTTAAGTCGTGGTATAATTGGAATTTTTAACTTCAGAAGTTGTTAAAGTTGACATTTAACTTGGTCTCATAAACAACAAATGAATTATGTGAGGCATTGCCTCCGTACTGCCTTATATGTAAGATGAAAACTGGCCAGATTGCCATTATTTTTAAATATTTCATTGTGGGAAAAATGAGAATTAACTTTTAAGGGAAATAAACTAAGTGCATTAGCCAGGCTAGGGTTTGATTATTATTACTACTTTAGACTTAAAGCAATTTCAAATAAATACATTGAAAATCCTTTAGACTTCAAATAAATTTAATATATATATATTTTTTTTGAGTGACCAATAATTAAAAAGGTAATATTAGTATAGAATGTGAGCAAGCATTTAATTGTATTCAAGAAAGAATGCTCCCAAGGCCACTTCTTTTTTCTGTATAGCATTTCTACTAAATTTGGATATATGATTAATTTTAGTAAGTAGAAAGTTAATGCAACAGTTATACTAGTAGATTCTTCTATAACTTTTAAATACATATATTTTTTCATTATTAGCAAATATCTGCAAAGCAAGTGAAAAGGGAAAATATGAGGTAAATTAATTAGCATAGTATATCCATTTGCATGTCAATAACAATCATGACTAGAGTGATGAACATACTTTCATAGGAAAGAAGGTAAATATGAAAACTGCAAGCCTAACATAATAAATATTTGAGAGGGAAGAAAAGAAATAACCAACTAATAGATCCTGGAATAAAGAGAAATTCTTAGGATTTTAAAGAACATGGTCTAAAGGTGCTATTTCTTCACTGAAAATATTACTATGCATTTAAAAAAATATGTTATATATAGACCCACTAGTGTCTAACAGCTGCTGAGACTCCAAAATTGCCAATTTTGCAAGTTCATTTAAATGTTCCATATTATATGTGAATGAAAAAAATATACTATCAGTTTCCTGACAGATGCAAAACAATCTGCTGTGATTCTAAAATAAGTTTACATTCAATCAGTCAGAGAAATGGTCTCCTTTTAAATACTCCATTTTAAGAGGAGGTTCTTTCATTGTCATGAGAGTTGGATGGTATAATCTCCATTTTATCATACCAGTTCAGTACTGAATTCAGCTTCAAATGGAATATTACATTATTTGTAACGCTACATTTAAATATTTTAAATATATTTGAGTTTTGAAATAAAAGCTTTGATCTCTTTAAAAACAACTGTTTCTTTATACTAGGGGCCAAAATCTTTTAACAGTTAGATGATTATTACCGTAACACTGGAGCACCAAATAGTTCCAGGGAATATCAGGATAACACTGGCCTCGGTCTATTGCTTTCTTTCCAATTACTCTGTTTTTAATTCCCCACAAACAATGGTACAAAGTAAATAAAAGTTAGAAAGAGAAGGGAAAAAAAAATCTCCAAACCTACTTTTTCTTCAGCCTTCTGTCCTTCTCAGCCTGAGTTCCCAGTTTGCCTAACCCCAGGGACTCCTGAGCTGCAGCTTCGGTCTCCATAAAGCCTCCTGTGAAGAAGTAACCATTCATATTAGGTTGGATACATTGTGTCAATTCTGAAATCACATTTTTTTTTAAAGCAACTGTTTAGTATCACATTTTTTTTTTCTTTTTTTGGCTGATCTTTGTATTTCCAACTCAATATGCATTCAATGGCATGGGTATACACATAAACACACACCGAGAGAATGGGGGAAAAAATGTAGGCCATTCAATCACACTTAGTAGCAACTAATACATGTGGCCTATACACTGAAAAACACTTAAAGTGTATAGTTTGCAAGCTTTGAGGTTTTCCTACTTTTCTTACGAAAAAAATCAAAACAAAACTGTGCTGTGTGTGAGGTTTTTCTCACTGTTAGAAATATTTGAAATTTTTCATGTGTGATGGAATAAACGATAGCCCAATGCACAGAAACTCAAGTGTATGTCTTCTCTTCCAAATTGAGAGAATGGAGAGATATTTGCTGAGTTAAATTTTTTTGTCTTTTGCTCTAGAACATTCCTCTGCTCACCTGGCTGACTCCTATATCCTTCAGTACAAACCTGACTTTCAGAGCTTACTATGTTCTGTAAAGCTTTGCTTTGTTTTGTAATTTTAATCTGTAATTTAATCTATAATTTGTAATTTTAACCTGAAAAAAATTATAAATCTTTCTTCAAAAGATCCTGGTAAGAATTGTTTTTACCAAGCAGTTTATGAACTATTTGATGTAATGTCAGTTTCATTTGGCTTTGGGATATATATGATATATTTACATAACCTTGGACTAAGAGGAGAATGTAAGTGTGCTGGGCGTTGAACAATTTTACAGAGCAATTATTTAGCATCTCCTAACATATCATTGTTCATAAATTATCAGTAATTGAAAAATGAAAACTTAAACCTGGGCTCTGTTTTCTCTCTGCTATTTACTGTGTGGAAAACATTAAGTCAAGGTCAATGAAAAATGCTCATTATTTTTAAGTAGGTTAAGGTATACATATGCTTTTAATTAAAAGAGATTTAAATCTCATTTAAGCTCAAGATTAGGTAGAGAGATTTAAGCTAATACTCTTAAAAAGACTACACAAAAACATTCACCGATATATCAGTAGGTATGTACTATTAAAGATAATTTTGTTGTAATTGTTTTTCATAATTTATTTTAGAAAATAATTTAACTACTCAATACTATTAGTTTGGGAACACTGTCATAAATAAGTTAATCCCATAGCCCAGTTATTCTGTTACTGAACTGAATAATTACAAGAAAGTCATCTTCAACTGAAAACATATCGATTGCTATCTAGATTTTACTCAGGGATTCAGAGTTTGAGGAATGACATTTACTTTATTCAATTATGCACATAAGCAATTAAAACTTAAAGAACTTTATATTGTGAATGATTTTCATTATTGGTATCATTAGGGAAGTCATCTACTGGTTGACTAAAGTACTCTTAGGGAATATTTTTAAATGTGGAAATTTCCACTATGCAGAATGAATGAATATTTTCATTTTATTTTTCTCATTGGTATCCTTGCCCTACTGTACCTCTATAAATTACTATTAACCATATGCAATTAACAATAAAATTACTCTCTGGAAATATAAATGGAAATGAATAGTGATTCACTTAAAAGTCACAAAATTCTTCATCAGTCCAGACAGGGACACAGAGATTGATGAGTAGACCTATTTCAGAAACAATGAGATATTCTCAACCACTATGTGGTTGGATAAATCAGGCTTCTTATTCTTCTGAGGAAAGAATATATAAATTATGATTTAATTTTTTTACATTTTAATTAGAGAAAAGAACATTTTAAAAAGTTTAGTCCTCTGGAAGAGAAACAAAGAGCTCTAGAGGGATTCTGTGAAAACAAACTGGATCCAGAAAAAAATGGTAGACTTTTTTTCTCACAAATACAGTTCTAAAAGTAAAAGGCATGAGGGGCTTGGAAATACTCTGATCACTTCAAAATCTAATATCCTTTAAAGAAATCTGATAAAGAATTGTTGCTACATCGTGTTTGAAAATGCCAATAGAAAATGACACATAAGTCACAGTAGGCAAAATTAGTTTCAAGTGGCATGGGCTGTACCCTTAAGCAGGAACAAAAGTCTAATTATGTGCACTTTTAAGTCCAAATAAAACATTTATAGATGAGAAAAACATTCTTTCATAGCACTGATCCAGGAGCCCCATAAATCTCAGGTTCATCTCTCCAACCATCTGACCCGCTAACCGTAGGGTAACCTTAGCTGAACCTTCTAATGAACTTGTTTACTCTATGAATGATTATATAAATCTGGTGAGAGTCTCTTTCAATTTTTCCTGGGCATCAGTGGGCTCCCATGGCTGTGTGGACTTTAGGAATATCTATTCGTCTAGATCCATGTTTTATTCATTTATCACATACAGCTATTGAATACTTGAAATATGGCTGGTCCAAATTAAGAGCTCTGAGTATAAATCACACACAAGATTTTGAAAACACAGTGCAAAAAAAGAAAATATATATCTACTTAATAATTTTATATTGATGTCTAGTCAAGGCTATGGTTTTTCCAGTAGTTATGTATGGATGTGAGAGTTGGACTATAAAGAAAGCTGAGCGCCGAAGAATAGATGCTTTTGAACTGTGGTGTTGGAGAAGACTCTTGAGAGTCCTTTGGACTGCAAGGAGATCCAACCAATCCATCCTAAAAGAGATCAGTCCTGGATGTTGGAAGGACTGATGTTGAAGCTGAAACTCCAATACTTTGGCCACCTGATGTGAAGAGCTGACTCATTGGAAAAGACCCTGATGCTGGGAAAGATCGAAGGCAGGAGGAGAAGGGGACAACAGAGCATGAGATGGTTGGATGGCATAGCCCCCCTTCAATGGACATGGGTTTGGGTAGATTCTGGCAGTTGTGATGGACAGGGAGTCCTGGTGTGCTGCGGTTCATGGGGTCGCAAATAGTCGGACGCAACTGAGCGAATGAACTGAACTGAACATGTTGAAATGATAATTTTTCTATATTGGTTTAAATAAAAACATTATTAAACTTAATCTCATCTGTCTCTTTTTACTAATACTCTTAATATGGATGGCTACTAGAAAATTGAAAATTACCTATGTGACTCATATTTGTGGCTTGATTTATATCTCCATTGTATTGGTTCTAAAAAGGAGACAATACTAATTTTCAGAGGGAGTGTAAATATTTGCCTCTGTTGGTGGGGGAAAGGGAGCAAATTTTATACGTCACAATAATTGCAAAGTGCTACAGATATACATTAGATAGGAGTCAAGAATTCTAAACACCCTTCAGTAAGTAGAAAATTCTTTAGTTTACCCCTTTTGAAATTGCAAGAGTGTGCCCAGTGGGAACCACTCATTCTCCAGGAGACCTCTTAGTAATATGGAGTGTGTACATACTAAGTTGCTTCAGTTGCGTCTGACTCTCTCTAATGCTATGGACTGTAGACGGCCAGGATCCTTTGCCATGAGTTTCTCCAGGAAAGAATCCTGGAGTGGGTTGCCATGCCCTCCTCCAGGGGGATCTTCCTGGCCCAGGGATCAAATTCACACCTCTTATGTCTCCTACCTGGCAGGCGGGTTCTTGACCACTAGCGCCACCAGGGAGTGAAAGTCGATCAGTTGTTCCGACTCTGTGACCCCTCTGTACAGTCTATGGAATTCTCCAGGGCAGAATACTGGAGTGGGTAGCCTTTCCCTTCTCCAGAGGATCTTCCCAACCCAGGGACTGCACCCAGGTCTCCTGCATGGCAGGCAGATTCTTTACCAGCTGAGCCACCAGGGAAGCCCAGTGCCACCTGGGAAGCGCCTAGTGATATGGCGAGAGCATCATGAACTACACCCCATCTCACGGCATAAGGTGTTTAGGCATAGAAGGCTTGAGTCCCATGATTCAGTGGATACTCAGGTAATATATTGCTTATCACCTTGTCAGTGGCCCCCTAGAGGTGGCACATGCAAAAGCCCAAGGCAAAATCCATACCCTCTATGAAGTTCTCTGGGCCATCAGGCACTCCGCAGACTCTTCTGTGAGGTTTTCAAGGATTTTGAAATATTTGAGACAGGATCGCTTTTAGGGTATGAGGGGCCTAGTCAAGTATTTCTTCCAGACCCCTTTCTATACAAATATTTTGAGTAACCCAAAATTAGTGGAACAACAATCTATTGTTACCCAATCTCATATGATATCATTCTGACAGCAGGAGTGATTCAATTATTAGGCCATCCTTCTGGAACCAAGGTCAGGCAACAAGGTCAGGTTGTTCTGGCCCAGAGCAACCCTACAGATAAAGTCTCTAGGCTCTCCCAGGAATCCGGAGAACACAAGATACGGTACAGAGAATTAGGGAGAAACAGGGACCCAGGTGCACATGGTCTGCTTGAATTAGGCATGGTGCCCAGATGGCACTACCTTCCTGTCTGGTTCCATCTGAAAGGTAACAAAAAATTTGAATGCTTCTAGAGACTTGACCTGGGGCTTCCCTGGTGGCTCAGTGGTAAAGAATCTGCCTGGAATGCAGGAGACTCGGGTTCATGCCCTGGGTGGGGAAGATCCCCTGGAGGAGGGCATGGCAACCTACCCTAGTACCCTTGCCTAGAGGATCCCATGGACAGAGGAGCCTGGTGGGCTGCGGTTCTTAGGGTCACACAGAGTCGGACACAACTGAAGTGACTCAGCAGCAGCAGAGACTCGACCTTCGCAAGTAGAGGTCTGGGGAAAGGGTGTGCTGCCGGGACAGCATTGCCAGTCCCAAGCTCTTCCAGGCACCAGGGGAAGGTCTTAGAGAAATTTCAGGAGAGGCGCTACAAAGTATAGGATTTCCTAAGATCCAGGCTGAGAAATTTACGAAAGGACGTGCATAGGCCTAGATCTATGGATGGCTTTGTCACTGTTCAGTCACTGAACTGTGTCTGACTCTTTGCCACCCCATGAACTGTAGCCTGCCAGGTTCCTCTGTCCATGGGGTATTCCAGGCAACAATACTGGAGAGGATTGACATTTTCTTCTCCAGGGGTACTAGATAGAGATATCTGTTCACTGGGATTGTGAAGGCAAATATCTCTATGTGGCCTGGGCCTTAGACTCTATTGAATATAGTTTATTTCCTGTTGGCACTTGAGGTAAGAATCTGTAGGAAAGTCAGGCCAAGACCCACATGCCAAGGACTCTATAGCTCCGTTTGTCCAGCAAAGTTCCTTGCTATTGTAATTAAAAAGAAAACCTAATCCCAGAGAGATTAAGACTATAATCTGCAGCTGATCAGTAGCTCCATCTTTCATCCACTTGACCTCTCTTTGGAATGAATCCATACTACTCATTTAGATTTTAAACACATTTGAATTTATAAATGATGACTTGTAAAAAAAAAATAATAATAAATGATGACTTGTTTCCTGACTCAGTCTATTAGTTCTGGAGAAGGCACTAGGCACTGTGCCTGGCTCCTAAATGGCATGTAATAAATGCATTCATAACTGAACCTAAACACCGCTTTCTTCATAAGAAGACCTTTTCATCATGTAGAGCATGACTCATCTCTAATTGATGCTTTGAGAATTTATATTGTATTTGCTACTTCTGTAACATCTAGGAACAATCTGAATTTTGAGGTAAAGGCTAGCACAGCAACCTAAATTGTGTGTGTAGGAACATGCTTGCTAAACAATGTTGCTCTGATGTTGTTTCTTCTGCCCATTATTTTCTTATGCTGATTATAATAAATAATAGAAATCAGACCATTATGATATACAATCTGACAGACGACCATGAAGAGAATTGCAATTTATCAGGCAAAAATATGTCTTTGAAATGTATTGCTTCTCATATGCATTTAAGGGAAACTTGCAAGAGTAGTTTTTATTTATTTTTTTACTCAATAATTTACACATTTTATGTATCTTTAATTAGAGATACTGCCTGTATGATTTATATGTATTTTTCTGCTTTTACCATTTTCCCACCTGCTAGGGTAATCACGTGTGCTCTGTTCATTTTGTTTACGGTCATTATTATTAGGACTCTGAAGACCTGGGTGGGTCTTCTACCTGGGTGTTTCCCAGGTAATCATGTGGAACAGATGACCTACCAGAAGTAATAAGTGCATTTAGCATCACTACCTGTCCACACTCTGCTGCATCTTCCTCACTGGTTAACTGCCTCTGAAGCACTGCCCCGACTCCTCCCTCTCACTTGTGCTCCGATACTCAATGCTGGGACCCAGGTCATTTCCTTTGCCTGCTGTGCCTCCTTCAGGTTCCTGCCGCCTAATCTCTGCATTTCCAGTCTCTCCACAGCTAGGTAACTTGATCCTCAATCCTTATCACTTCTTTGGCTTGATAATTTGGTTTCACACTTCACACCCCAGCCTGGCATCCACTTCCTAACTAACCATATAAAGACCCAGGTTCCTTTCCATCACATCTCCCATGGAGTTTATCTTTTCATGTGGCTTCAGTACTTTTTTGAGAGATGATCCTTATTTGAAACTCAAGTTTTATACCTTTTCAATTCTAAAGGAAAACTGCACTTAGATGTTCCAAGTAGAGTCTAACATATCCAGGGAGGAAAAAATTAATAATTTGAACACTTTACTGAGCTTATGTCTATATGTTCTATAAGAAAGTTTATAATATATTCTGTGATGTTTTTATTATTGCCTTGAATTGTTCTTTACTTTTTATACATTTATGTGTAATACCCTCAAGAAGTTATAAACTTTTTGAAGAAAAAAGTTTAATTTCATTAAGTTTCCAAACATGTTCCATGAGACTACGAGCTCACTGAAGTTCTTTTTGATGGAAACAGTCCAAGAGTATATTGTCTGGAGCACTCGCCCAGGAAGTGAGAGCTGGGAACCACTGCCAACCCTCCTACCAGTGGCTGCTTTGCCGGGATGATTGTTAAAATCATCTGTTTCTGTATAGTATAGAGCGTGGATCATTACATGGCCTTTCAGTTCAGTTCAGTTCAGTCACTCAGTCGTGTCCGGCTCTTTGCTGCCCCATGAATCCCAGCACACCGGGCCTCCCTGTCCATCACCAACTCCCGGAGTTCACTCAGACTCACGTCCATCGAGTCCGTGATGCCATCCATCCATCTCATCCTCTGTCATCCCCTTCTCCTCCTGCCCCCAATCCCTCCCAGCATCAGAGTCTTTTCCAATGAGTCAACTCTTTNTTGCTTCCTGACCTGCGTACAGGTTTTTCAAGAGGCAGGTCAGGTGGTCTGGTATTCCCATCTCTTTCAAAATAGCAGAGTTTATTTGATCCACACAGTCAAAGGCTTTGGCATAGTCAATAAAGCAGAAATAGATGTTCTTCTGGATCTTTCTTGCTTTTTCGATGATCCAGTGGATGTTGGCAATTTGATCTCTAATTCCTCTGCCTCTTGTAAAACCAGCTTGAACATCAGGGAGTTCACAGTTCACGTATTGCTGAAGCCTGGCTTGGAGAATTTTGAGCATTACTTTACTAGCATGTGGGATGAATGCAATTGTGTGGTTGTCTGAGCATTCTTTGGCATTGCCTTTCTTTGGATTGGAATGAAAACTGACCTTTTCCAGTCCTGTGGCCACTACTGAGTTTTCCAGATTTGCTGGCTTATTGAGTGCAGCACTTTCACAGCGTTATCTTTTATGATCAGTCTATTTGCTGTGAATATTAAAGTGTTTCTTGATAGATGTATATAAAGTTTTATTGTTACAAAGTTTAGTATATATATNACTGAGTTTTCCAGATTTGCTGGCTTATTGAGTGCAGCACTTTCACAGCGTTATCTTTTATGATCAGTCTATTTGCTGTGAATATTAAAGTGTTTCTTGATAGATGTATATAAAGTTTTATTGTTACAAAGTTTAGTATATATATAAATTTTCATGTGGTGTTCTTGTTTGATCACTATGTTGCATCTGACTCTGGGACCTTGTGGGCTTCAGCACACCAGGCTGCAGTTATCTCGCATCAGTTCAGTTCAGTTCAGTTCAATCACTCAGTCATGTCCGACTCTTTACAACCCCATGAATCACAGCACGCCATGCCTCCCTGTCCATCACCAACTCCCGGAGTTCACTCAGACTCACGTCCATCGAGTCCGTGATGCCATCCATCCATCTCATCCTCTGTCGTCCCCGTCTCCTCCTGCCCCCAATCCCTCCCAGCATCAGAGTCTTTTCCAATGAGTCAACTCTTCGCATGAGGTGGCCAAAGTACTGGAGTTTCAGCTTTAGCATCATTCCTTCCAAAGAAATCCGGGGGCTGATCTCCTTCAGAATGGACTGATTGGATCTCCTGCAGTCCAAGGGATTCTCAAGAGTCTTCTCCAACACCACAGTTCAAAAGCATCAATTCTTCGGCGCTCAGCCTTCTTCACAGTCCAACTCTCAGATCCATACATGATCACAGGAAAAACTGTAGCCTTGACTAGACAGACCTTAGTTGGCAAAGTCATGTCTCTGCTTCTGAATATGCTATCTAGGTTGGTCATAACTTTTCTTCCAAGGAGTAAGCGTCTTTTAATTTCATGGCTGCAGTCACCATCTGCAGTGATTTTGGAGCCCCCAGAAATAAAGTCTGACACTGTTTCCACTGTTTCCCCATCTATTTCCCATGTTGCAACCAGATGCCATGATCTTCGTTTTCTGAATGTTGAGCTTTAAGCCAACTTTTTCACTCTCCACTTTCACTTTCATCAAGAGGCTTTTGAGTTCCTCTTCACTTTCTGCCATAAGGGTGGTGTTATCTGCATATCCGAGGTTATTGATTTCTCCTGGCAATCTTGATTCCAGCTTGTGTTTCTTCCAGTCCAGCATTTCTCAGTATCTCCCATAGTTTGTTCAAATTCACATCCTTGAGTTGGTGAAGCTACCGAACCACATCATCCTCTGCCTCGTCCTTCCCTTTTGTCTTTAATCTTTCCCAGCATCAGGGTCTTTTACAATGAGTCAGCTCTTTGCATCAGGTGACTAAAGTACTGGAACTTGGGCTTTATTATCAGTCCTTCCAATGAATATACAGGGTTGATTAACTTTAGAATTAGACTGGTTATCTCTCCTTGCAGGTCAGTGGATTCTCAAGGGTCTTCTCCACTTCAACTGTTTGAAAGCATCAGGTCTTCACTACTCAATTTCCTTATGGTCCAACTCTCACATCTGTACATGAATCCATAGCTTTGACTATATGGACCTTTGCTGGCAAAGTAATGTCTCTGCTTTTTAATATGCTGTCTAGATTGGTCATGGTTTTTCTTCCAAGGAGCAAGTGTCTTTTAATTTCAAGGCCACAGTCACCATCAGCAGTGATTCTGGAAGCCAAGAAAATAAATTCTGTCACTGTTTCCATTTTTTCCCCATCAGTTTGCAATGAAGTGATGAGGCAGTTGCCATAACTTTAGCTTTTCGAATGTTGAGTCTTAAGCCAGGTTTTTCATTCTCCTCTTTCACCTTCATCAAGAGGCTCTTTACTTTCTGCCACTAGAGTGGTGTCATCTGCATATGAGGTTATTGATATTTCTTCCGGCAATCTTGATTCCAACTTGAGCTTCATCCAGCCCCGGCATTTCATATGATGTCCTCTGCATGTAAGTTAAATAAGAAGGGTGACAATATACAGCCTTGATGTACTCCTTTCCCAATTTTGAACCAGTCCATTGTTCCACGTCTGGTGCTCTTACTTCTTGAGCTGCATACAGGTTTCTCATTCTTGCCTTGAGAACCCCATGAACAATATGAAAAGGTAAAAAGATCACTGATGCTGACTCCCAGTTGGCTCACCATTAACCAATCAGAGGAAACATCCATGACTTGATCACAAATCCCACAAATACCCTTGTTCACCTAGTCTTTACAAACTTTTCCCTTTAATCCTTTGTGGAGTTCTGATCTTTTAAGCACTAACCTCCCTAGACTCCTTGCTTGGTGCCCTGGAATTAAGCTATTTCTTTCTACTTTACCCAAAACTCTATCATTCAGATTTAATTCAGTACTGAATTTCTTTTTTAGTACTGAATTTCTTTTTTAATACTGAATTTTGATAGCACTAGTGACATCATGTTTTTGTCACTTGTTCATAAAAATATTTGATATTTAATATTCTTTCCAGTAATTTCTTCATCCATAAAACAGTTACAAGCATTGAGGTGCTTGAAATACTCTGCACCTCTTTTCTTGAAATATTCTGCATACTTTTTCAAGTTCTTTATATATAATTATGGATAGTCTCAGCTGGTAAAGAACCCACCTACCAATGCAGGAGATAGAAGAGAGCTAGGTTTGATCCCTAGGTAGGGAAGATCCCCTGGAGAAGGAAATGGCAACCTGCTCCAGTATTCCTGCCTGGAAAATTCCAAGGGCACAGGAGACTGGCTGGCTAGAGCCTATGGGGTGGTAAAGACTGGGATACGACTGGGCATGAACACACATGCTCGCATGCACAGGCAGGGGGTAGCCTATATTTTCACACTTACGTAGATTTTCCTGAACACTTTTCTTGTGGCTTATGTACCTTGAATAGACCTTTATCATCTTGGAAAACAATTCTGTAGCTCAGTTTGTCTATAAATTTTTGCCAAATCATTCCATTTTGCCCCTCAAGTTTTCTCGAGCTGTCATTTCAGTGTAAGACAAAACTCTATACAAAGCAACATATTTCTCCAAACAATACTTTTTGTAGAAATTAGCAAATATTCCTCTGTCCTCTGTCAGTCTGTTCAAAATTTTAAAATATGGTCCTAAAAGGTATAGCAGTTCTTTAAAAGCAACCCAACTTCTAACACTCCCAGCTCTCTCTTTAGAGTAATTGTGGTATATTGTTACAGAATTAAATAATTTGTTTCACTTACCTATTTGCCCAAATATTAAACATAAATAAGTACATACATTTTAAAAGCAGATTATTTTAATTAAGTTTGATTAAGAATGAGAACACTGTATATTCTAACAACCTTTGTAAGTTTTCCCTTAAATCTTTCCTTAATCCATGTTTTCTTCAATCCTTAGAAGTGAAGTGGCTCAGTCATGTCCGACTCTTTGCAATCCCATGGGCTGTAGCCTAACGGACTCCTCCGTCCATGGGATTTTCCAGGAAAGAATACTGGAGTGGGCTGCCATTTTCCTTCTCCAGGGGAACTTCCAAACCCAGGGATTAAACCCTTTATTTAATCTCATATGTTCTCTTGTTTTAGTTAAGTCGCTCAGTCTTGTCCAACTCTTTGCGACCCCATGGACTGTAGCCCACCAGGCTCCTCCATCCATGGGATTCTCCAGGCAAGAATACTGGAGTGGGTTGCCATTTCCTTCTCCAGAGGATCTTCCTGACCCAGGGATCGAACTCCGGTCTCCCGTATTAGAGGCAGACGCTTTAACCTCTGAGCCACCAGGGAAATTTATTCCTTTACATTATTAATATCTAAAATCCATTAGGCAACAAAGAAATGTAAGTTGGTTTACAGTTTCAAAATAAAGATGGAAAATAAGCAAGAAAATTTGGAAAATTCATAATTTAATATGTAGATTTTGTAGAAACAAGAATTAAAGTCCGATGAGTCAGCCTCTGGGCTTCCCAGGGGGCACCAGTGGTAAAGAACCCTCCTGCCAGTGCAGAGAGACATAAGAGACACGGGTTTGACTCTGGGTCAGGAAGATCCTTTGGAGGTGGGCATGGCAACTCACTCCAGTATTCTTGCCTGGAGAATCCCATGGACAGAGCCTNTACGCTGTATTGATCTATATGGGAGAAGAATCTAAAACTGAGTGGATACATGTATATATTTAACTGATTCTCTTTACTGTAAGCAGAAACTAACACCATATTATAAATCAACTATACCTCTAATAAAGCTAATCTAAAAAATGTATCTCATTACATCCTAAATCTATTCTATACTCTAGGAAGTAAGCAGAGATATTTATTGGCCTGCTTTTTCCATGTCTATCAATGAGATTATTAGACTTTTTTTTTTCATCTTTTTTTAGGGGTTTGTAATATAGAAAGAAAGTGAGAGAAAATCAAAGAAGAAAAAAGAGAGAGAGAAACTAAAACCAGACCCCAAGTCTGCTAAAACAATATTCCCTCTGTCAGGATGCACTCCCCAAATTCAACTGTGACCTTCAAGGAGACAAGGCTCATAAATAGGTTTTATCATTTTAAATCCTTTATCTGTAATGTATTTCTAGCTTTATTCAAATGCTTTTCAATGTGTTGCTTCCTTTGAGTTCTGGAGTTTCCATATTTATACTGCCTCTGATAGCAACATATTCATAAAATATAGACCTATGTATACTGAATTTGGGGGCTTCCCTGGTGGATCAGAGGTTAAAGCATCTGCCTGGAATGCTGGAGACCCAGGTTCGATCCCTTGGTTGGGAAGATCCCCTGGAGAAGGAAATGGCACCCCACTGCAGTACTCTTGCCTGGAGAATCCCATGGAGGGAGGAGCCTGGTAGGCTACAGTCCATGGGGTCACCAAGAGTTGGACATGACTGAGCGACTTCACTTCACTTCACTTGATACTGAATTTGATGCTCCATGGTTAGCAGTTATCAATGTGGTCACATTGACTGATCCATCACATCTGACGTTCAATTTATTACCTTAGCTTTTCAGACTGTATATAACAATCTATAAGGTGAATAACGCCACCTTTACAAATATTCTATTCTGTGAATTACTAAGAATTTCTCCTTTGTTGTTTGTCAGACCTGACAGAATTCGGTGAACATTTTCATAGTTTGATTTAGAAAGTTTCCTTCCTCTGCACCACATTTCATTTAAATGCATTTAGCATAGCTATTGTCTGGAGAAGGCGATGGCACCCCACTCCAGTACTCTTGCCTGGAAAATTCCATGGATGGAGGAGCCTGGTAGGCTTCAGTCCATGGGGTTGCTAGGAGTCTGACATGACTGAGAGACTTCACTTACACTTTTCACTTTCATGAATTGGAGAAGGAAAGGGCAACCCACTCCAGTGTTCTTGCCTGGAGAATCCCAGGGACAGGGGAGCCTGGTGAACTGCTGCCCATAGGGTCGCACAGAGTTGGACATGACTGGAGCGACTTAGCAGCAGCAGCAACAGCAGCATAGCTATTGTCAAGTTAACTTATGTTTCTTTGCCTTTATGAGCTAAACTCTTCAAGAGTTCTAAGACCTGGGACATGGACCCAAATCTCAAATTTGGTTCTTTGACACCATCAGCCCTCTACCATGTTACTTTCCATGGCATCATCTTCTATCTCCTATTTCTTTTTTCATTGATAAAAGAAAAGAATATCAGCACAGTGCTCTCATGTCTGAATTTTCTAGATCAAGTTATTAAAATCATGATCATTAGAGATGTTTTCTTAATTCCTTCTAAAGTGTGCATCTGCAGCACTAAGTGGCAACCCCTGGACTTGGTTAAGCTTCCATGGTCTTCCCCTCACAACGTGGATGCCCATTTTTCAGGACAGAAGTGAACATGAGTCTATATTCCTCAACCAAAGCACTAGTGGAACCAGGGTACCATTTCTTCAGGAAAACAAATCAAAACATGACTTACTGAAGCTTACTTGTGCCTGTGTTTTCTTATTTTCTCAAGTATTGTATCCAATAAAGACCTTTATTTTTGGTTTCTACAGGAACTTTGTTCCACCCTCAGTGCTTTTCTATAGCTCCTGAAATACAGACTTTTGTCTTTGTCTTCCTCATCAGCATTGTAGTTCGTACTCTGCTGCTGTCACTAGCTTTGTTTATACTCTATTGTTCCACATAGCAAAACAGAATTGCTCAGAACGCAGA
Organism: Neotragus pygmaeus; assembly: GCA_006410875.1. NCBI lineage: Eukaryota > Metazoa > Chordata > Mammalia > Artiodactyla > Bovidae > Neotragus > Neotragus pygmaeus. Next base: position 218,331 of record SJYV01017336.1, read on the forward strand.
AATCTTCTCAGGTCTGCAATGTGATCTTGAAAGACTATTGCTATTTTCTGATTTGGATGGAGTTGATAAGAACATAATTGTAATTAATTCTCTTCTGATCTCATCTGTTCTAACATAGAGACACACAGTCACTGAAAACGAATAAAAAGGCTAAGTTTCTAGGAGCATTTATATTTTTGCAGGCTTTAAATTATAACCTAGATATCTTGATTCTGACAATAAATAGTTGTCAAGTGAAACAGATTTTAAAATAATGTCTTGGTGTGCACATTTTATATTGCCCAAATAACCACCTTCTTTTAGCCTAAAAGGGTCTTTTCCTGAAAAAGAGAAGCCTAAGGAACATTTTGTTCTTCTGTTGAGTAATAGTCAGTTACAGAGCTGACTGCCCATGTGTTATGGAGATGGGTTTCCTATGGCTTCTGATGTTTTTTATGGGTTTCACACCGTGAAACTTGGGAAAGGTATTTTTGAATAATACTACAGTTGTAAATCTGCAAATATGAACACTACACTCAGAAATTCTTGTAGTACCAGGGCAGTAAACTAATTCTGGAGGATGGGACATTATTTGTGAATAATCAATCCTTTATTTGAGAACTCTAAATGAGTATTAAGGGAGTGCCGCATTCTGTTCATCACTTACCACCAGAACCAGCAGCTAGATTTTTTTCTAAATCTTTTTCTCTGTAATTTAACTCTAGTTCTGAGCTCAACAGAATGAGAAGAGCAATGGAAAAGTAAAGGTAAGCATAAATAAGCAAGATGATAAAAAGGATTTCAGAAGAAAAATTCAATATGTAAAATGACATCAAATGAAAAAAAAAGCCAAGAGCATATATCATCATTTAGAAAATACGATTCACATATTCTTTTGGTTTCAGACGATATCTATTTATCTACCTATCTATCCATCCATCTATCTATCTATTTATCAACCTATCTATATATTTACCTGGGGTCATTTCAGATGTACTGATCTATATTTTATTAATTAGTCAGTGACAATAATTCTAATGCAACTCCTATTGCCCTTTCCTCTGTCCCGATCTATATGCTACAGAGTTTGTTAATACAAAGTTGTGATACTTTAAAACAAAGAAACCTTACCCTTTACATCTAGGTCCTTTAAATGCTTTATTTTAACCTAAAAAGAGCTATTTTGGATTTTTTTTAGTAGGTTTCTTAATTTTTCCAACAGAAAAACTTTTAAAACTCACACAGCTAATTTTTATATACATCTATGCAGTGTGCTCAATGGTTCAAGCTGGCTTTGAAACATGGCCTTGGACGAATATTTCAGTTTAGCAGATTATGAATACATTTCTTGCTCATCAATAAACAAGGATGACACTAGTAAGCCCTGTCTTGAGAGCCCTTGTGTCTAGCACAATGTTAAAATTACCTATATTCTAGGTATTATTATTAACAGAGGAATCACAAGGATTGGAAGTTTTGTAATATCTTCCTTTGAAACTTTTACCAAGCATTTTTCAGCTAAATCAGTTACAAAGATGATTAAAATAGAAAGTTTATCAGGTAGGGGAAATAAGATGAAAGATAGATGGGTATTAAGAAGTAAGGAAAATGAGTGGCAGTGGAAAATCCAACATGCATACTTACGGAGTTGCCCAAGACGAGCTTTTTCTTTTTTACCAAACAAACGTCCTATTGAAGACTTGATTCCTTTCTTCTTGGGGGCTTTGTGAAGAGAGTCTTGGCTGCTGTTGGCACTGCCAAGCCCAAGGCTTTCGGGCTCAAGGGAGGCAGATAAACTACTGCAAACAGAAAAGAGGGAAAACTGCTTGCTTGGTGCAACATTCACCAGGTACACAAGACAGTGTACCTCGTCACAAGACAATTCTGCAACATCCACAAAGTGCGTGCATGCTAAGTCACTTCAGTCATGTCTGACTCTTTGCGAGCCCATGGAATGTAGCCCGCCAGGCACCTCTGTTCATGGGATTCTCCAGGCAAGAATACTGGAGTGGGTTGCCATGCCCTCCAGTGATCTTCTACAAGGTACATAAGACCTAATTCCTTGATAAAGGCACAAATGGAGAAACAAGTACACTTGAATGTTACTTTCTCCTTTGCTTCCCATGTTTCTTCTTAAAGTTTCTTCACATTAAAGTATGATTTCCTCAGCCTTAGGACACTAAGTCTCCAAATTTTCTCTAGAAAATATTTTTCCTAGTATTTTTCATAGAATATCAAACCAATCAGTGAACATAGATTGGTTTATTAAGTTCATGTGAAGCAACCTTCTATAATTTAGTCCTTGACGCTTTACATATGTCTTTCTTGCAATTTATTTTTTTAGATCTTTAACATAATGACCTGTGACAAGAAATTTAAATGTAACTAATAAAGTTTATGCTTGTATTCTAGCCCATGGTTTAACTGGATTTTCCTCTTGGTATCTTTCTCAGTTTTTGTGCTTAACTTGTTGAATTTTAAATCATCTGGGTGAGATTTTGAAGAAACAAATCATATACCCTAGTGATCACTGTATATTTTCCTTACAGTTCTCAGGTCTTGTAGGTACATGATAAGCTGAAATGATTTCCAAGCAAGCTGATCTAGGTTCCATTCCTGGTCAATGTATTTAACAGTTTTAATAAGATAGGTTCGATGATACTGTTATCATTTCTATAGCTGTTAATTTGACAGTATCATGATGAATTATTTAACTGTACTTATTCATCTTAATTAATCTGAGTTCAGTAAAACAGTAAGGAATCTGACTGCAATGCAGGAGACCCCAGTTCAATCCCTGGGTCAGGAAGATCGACTGGAGAAAGGAATAGTAACTCATTCCAGTATTCTTTCCTGGAGAATTCCATGGACAAAGGATCCTGGCAGGCTACTGTCCATGGGATTGCAAAGAGTCAGACACGACTGAGTGACTAACACACACAACACATTAAGTATAAATTTTGACCTTGGAGTAACTTTTCACTTTAAGAAATAAAAATAAAACAAAGAAAAAATGCTTGATATCACAAAAAACTCTTTTAAAAAATGTTTATTGTAGGACACATTATTTAGAAGATAGATTCTAACTTAAATCATTAAATCATTATATTCAGTCATATCATTTACATGTTCAGAGATGCTATAAATGATGACAGTGAAAGAACATACATTTAAGATGTAAGTTGTATGCTTAGATTTATTTATTTATGGCATTAGTTATTATAGAAATCTGCTTCAATTTTTAGGCAGATGGAAAGGACAGTATGAAGAGTTGCTATGACAAACAGGGTATTTTCCCACGTAAACTTATCTCTTCTTTTAATATTTCAGGTGTTGTTGTTTTTTGTTTTTTTTCCTTTTCTAAGGAGGAGCTTTATAGCTGGCAGCAGCAGCACCCACAGGGTGGTTTACATACCCGTCTGTTAAAAGCAGCTGGGGTACAATCATGGATTTTAAGATCTTAATTATCTTTACACTAGAAACCAAGCTTATAGTCTTGCCTTGGAATCTCTTTAGTTTTTGGTAACTAGTCCTGACCAGTACTTTCTATACTTTGACTCCATTTTAACAGAGAAAGGCTATTCTCAAAATATTGATGAGTAACAAGATTAAAAATATACAGTTGATTCTAAAAGTGAAAATTCGATCTCAGAATGAAAATTTGGCTTTTTCACAAGTGCTATTGTGAAGAGGGAGCAGGAGAACTACAGCTCAAATAAAAAACTTTATACAAATTTTAAGCAGTCTGATAACACTAAAAGGAAGAATGTTTGGGGGAGGAGGACATACAATGGCAGTGTGCTGGGAAGGTCATACCTTCGGGCATCATTATGGTAGGAAGAAGGGAGGGTGTGAGTCATCCTGATGGCTCTGGGGGTAGGGGGAGGAGAAGTTTCACATTTAATGGTTGCTTTATCCTCCCGACCATCTTCTTCTACCACTGCAATCTGGAAGCAAAAGAAATATACCAGATTCACTTTTTCTAAATTTTAACTGAAACTGATGAAAATAGAGATCATTAAAGCAAGGCTATTTGAGTAATTCTAATATGAAAGCTAAACAAGAAATTTACGGCATATAAGACTTACACGTAAAAACTCACATTATTAAAGAGTAGGAATTTCATAACTATTTAAAAGTTAAGACACTCCAGTTAAAACAGACATACACACACATAAATGGACTTACTACATAAAAATATTAGTTAAGTATAAATAAACACCATACATCAAAATATCCAGGGACTATGGAAAAGCTATCTTGGACTCCATTAAATATATCAGAATGTAAAAGCTTTACAAAGTTATTGAACACATATTTGAACTAATTCACTAAAAATATGCATAGTCAGGTTATCATACCATGGACATTTTTTAAGTGGGAGACTTTTGAAGTGAGAATTTGACAAAATAAAATGTTATCAGATAGGATGTTTAAATCAGGCTAATTAAATGTGTTCCCAGTTATTAAAAAAAAAAAAAAAAGAGCTGCAGTTTATAAGAAAAAAAAAANTTTAAGTGGGAGACTTTTGAAGTGAGAATTTGACAAAATAAAATGTTATCAGATAGGATGTTTAAATCAGGCTAATTAAATGTGTTCCCAGTTATTAAAAAAAAAAAAAAAGAGCTGCAGTTTATAAGAAAAAAAAAACTTTCTTTTTCAAGTGAGAATAATAAAAGGTAAGAATGGAATTTTTTCAAACTGTTTAATTTCACTACTTCTCATGGAAAAATTGAGAAAGGCATACAGATCACCATAAGCAGATGGGATGAAAGGGATTTCTTTAAAAAATTTAGTTCCAAGTCCAGAACAATTCACGATACCATACGTTTTGCCAGAGATGGATATACAGAACTGTATTAAAATAAGACTTTTCAACAACCAACTGAATCGTAAGATAAAAGATTTTTAAAAACAATGCTGCATTTTTCATAGTACCATTGTGCATTAAACCATATATATATATATATATATACATATATATATGGAGAGAGAGAAAGATTGTGGAAACTAGCTAAAAGATGTACGGTTCTAGAAGTTCTGATGAAACATCTCAATAGGGCTAAAACAAAAAGTTTAAAACTATGTTTTCGTCTTTTGTCTATAAATGTCTTGCTAGTTTCTTTACACTAAGCTATTATACATAAGTGCGTTTATATGTGATACTTCATGTATTGGAGAAACAATAAAAGTGTCTCTCTGGGCTCTTGTCATCAAGCCTAGGTTACTCTTACCAGCACAGTGCCCGAATTCCCAGTCACTTCAGTCGTGTCCGACTCTTTGCAACACTATGGGCTGTAGCCTGCCAGGCTCCTCTGCTCATGGTATTCTCCAGGCAAAAATACTGGAGTGGGTTGTCGTCTGTTGTTCCAAGGGCTCTTCCCGACCTGGGATCAAACACTCATCTATCTCCTTCTCCTGCCTTACAGGCAGATTCTTTACCACTGAGCCACCTGAGAAGCCCTTAACTGGATAAGAGATCTTAATAAGATCTCTTTTCTCCATTTCAATGAATATAGTGCTATTAGAAGAATCTTTTTCAAGGACTGTTTTCAGCATAATGTTGGTACTATGGAAAACCCTTTCTAAACTCACATCTCATCTAAACTTGTAAAGCGTATTTCTAAACTCTTCCTAATACATATTTATGTTTTCACAGTTCCATTATTTTACCAAGATTGTTTTCCACAATTGTTTCTGGGAAGCCTGATTATTTCTGTTTCGAGACTTTTTCTCTGAAACACCCTCTTCTCTCCAGATGATAGGTCAAAGTAGGCCAACTTTGAAAATATCAGCTCTTAAAAACATTATACACAAACCCTTTCGCTGAATAATACTTAAATCTCATGCTGTATGAGTAAAGTGGAGGAGAAAGACTTCAGAATCAGAGATGGATTTGAATCTTGACTTCTCTTATTTATTGAGTGACATGTACTAATTACTTATCTACTCTAAGATTAAATTTCCTTATCAATAAAATAGAAGTGAATATACTGTTTAATTTCTTTTGAAGTGTAAATTAAATCATGCATATAACTCCTTACCCTGATATACAATAAATGTTAGAGTTTGCGATTTTCTTTCTATGAGTTACATTTCTTTCTTTCTTTCTTTTTTTAATAATTCCGCAATTTGAATGACATGACATATGGAAGAAGGCAAAAAAATAAAAAGAAAGAAAGAAAGAAAAGAAATCACCTCCGTTTTTCAGCTCTTTGGAGAGATCTAGGGCAAAGGAATCAGAATTCAACAGTAGGATTTTCTCAGCTGAATAAGGATAGAGAATAGCAGGGAGTCAACTCCCTGGCTGAGGGGTCTTTGGGGCAAATAAGGAAAATGCCTTCTACAGCCAAAGGGTGATGAGAACCTTCTTAGGTGGATGGACTTCAGGCTCTGCACTGACATTAACTTCATTTGGGATGTGGACATCTCCTCCGGGTCTCTGCTCTCGGACACTGCGTTGATTATGCTTCTTAAATACGCGATGAATTCCATCCTGATCTCTTCCGGGTCATCCTCAAGATTCGAGTGCACCAGCTTCAGCCTGTTCAAGGGTGGTGCCAGAGCTGGGTTTTCTCACTTCCGGAGCCTGGTTTGTGGTTAACAGACACGGAGTATTCTGTAAGAACTGCTGCTGGACGAAACAGGAATACCACATCTCAGTTTCCTTCAGGTGACTTAGGATGCTGGCATTGAAGACGATCACCACCCCATGAGAGTCCTTCATCAGGTCTGGCCAGCAAGACTCGAACTCTGGAATACCGCCACAATCCCACTCAAATTCACACCCCGCGCCTTTGTTGTTTGCTGGTAACACGTGGGTTCTTGAATTCCAGGATACTCACTCCTTGGGTTGGGTTGTATACTGTGATGTCAGAAGCTTCTGTCAGAAAGTTGGCCAAAATGGTTTTCCACTCTCGCAGGGTCCCCCAAGGAGGACCTTTGCCTTCAGCAACTCAGTCCCGGGCCCACGCAGGCGCCACTTGAGTCGGCACCACAGTCTGCGCGGAGCGGAAGTCACCGCGCTATAACCTCCCTTTCTTACCAGTCATCTCTCTGTATTTCCTAAATTCCCTGAGGCTTTGTTTTGCACAAGATCTTCCTTTACATTTTTCCCCCTCTTATACACTCTGAAATTATTTCACTTTTCATATACTCAGATTTCTTCCTGTATTTCCAGTATAATCCTTTTAAGAGGTGAAGGAAGTCAAAGACAAATGGTAATAACATTATGCACGATAAATTTGGCAATTGAGAACTAACTGATAGTGTCAAAGAGAAGATACTAAAAGAAGATAGATGATGGACATTAAAAAGAAAATTCGATCAATTTAAGTCATGTAAGCATAATATAAATTTCCTTAATTGAAAAAAAGAAAGTTCCCTAGTGGCAGAAGTATTTGGGCATGGGCTGACTATCACATCTTGAAGATGCTAAAAAAATAGACTTATTTATGCATTGGATAGTAGGTTGAATCTTTAAAATCTGTCCCTTCTGATTTCCTGAATCTGAGCTCTGCCACTCTCAATTATCTAACACAATGTTATTTTGTGAATCTGAACTTGATTCCATTTTGTTTCCAACCCAGGGATCAAACCGAGGTCTCCTGCATTGTGGGCAGATTCTTTACCAGCTGAGCCACAAGGGAAGCTTGTTTGCTATACCCAAGATTTATTCTCTCGACTTCATTCTAAACAGGAAAGTGGTATCTGGAGCCATGCCCCCTCCCTGGGCTAGCTAATTCCTAGAGATAGCAAGCTATGTTCCTGGAGTGTGACTTTCATATGCAGACCGAACACTCTAGATCAGTATCCCAAATCATCTTTTCTGTCTGGCTCTTGCACTCTGATTGTGGTTCAGTCACAAAATTGTGTCTGACTCTTGCAAACTCCTGGCCTGCAGCCTTCCAGGTTCCTCTGTCCATGGGATTTCTCAGGCAAGAATACTGGAGTGGGTTGCCATTCCCTTCTCCAGGGGATCTTCCTGACCAGGGATGGAACCCGGGTCTCTGAACTGCAGGCAGATTCTTTACCAACTAATCTATGAGGGAAACCCTTACCCTTTAGGAGGCACTGTTCCTCTGCCTTAATCATCACAGGCCAGGTGTCAGACAACTAGAGATAGACCCTAGACCCTATGACCCACTGAAATGATTCAAATTAGTCAATCCTAAACCCGCTTACCTTACCTTCACAATAAGCATTCCTGCCCATGATTTCTCCTCACACTTTCTGAGTCCTGACCTGGTGCTTCCCCTTGGCCAGGCATAGCATGGCATGCCTGGGCTCTTGGTAAGTGTGAGTAAGAAGCTATCTTTTATTGGTAATTGTTTCCTGATTTGCTTGTCTTATGTAACTAAGTAAACTCTGGGAGATAGTGAAGGACAGTGAAGCCTGGTGTACTGCAGTTCATGAGGTCACAAGAATCAGACATGACTTAGTGACTGAACAACAATGTTAAAACCTACATTTTAAAACAAGCCTCACTGTTCTAGTATCAACAGTAAACTATCTAATTAGTCCAAAAGAGGTCTAAAAATTCTGTGGAAAATCAGGATAATTTAGTCCCCACAGTCTAAACATTACCCTAGAAAGTATAAACAATTTTATCTTTAGATATTTGCTCTTATGATTGCATTTAAGCAATTCAAAAGCACTTAAATACTTTTAATATTTTATGTTAATAAAATGCTTCAATTATCAGAAAGATAATTTTAAATCTTTCATAGAAAAAACAACATTCAATTAGTAATCATATCAAAGAAATGTACAGTACCTTTCTCCGATGTTTCCTTAGATCACTTGGCTATGATTGGCAGTAATAAAAACAACACAAAACAGAACCAGTTAATGATTATCATTTGACCATGTCACAAATTTAAATAGTAGCTATAATTTAGCTTTCTTTTTTTAAACTTTAATTCCATTCTTTTCAAAATAAATGTCTTTTAATCACTATAAAAGCATTCTTCCAGGGAGCTATTTTCAAGAGGAAACTAGAGGGGCAGGTCTTCATGAAGGGATCATGTGTACATGCCTGAAACATGAGCTGTGAGACACACAGACCTTAGGGAATATGAAACATACATGAAGTGACTAGCCAGAAGTAAACATGGGACTATATCCTCCCAAGGAAACATAGATGGGAGTGAAGAAGATTATGTGTAAAGGGAGAACCGATGCACACACAAGTAGTTTATAAACATTTCCTTTTATCTTGCCTATGCAGGGCCTTGGACCTCCTTTGGGCAGTTACGCTATTCCTACGTGATCTCAAAGTTTCTGACATCTGAAATACTGAAAGCTTCTGCTTTCTCAGATGCTATTTCCCAAATACCGAAAACTCTGGCTTCAGTAAGTACAGCATATATCTGGGGCTTCTGTTTTCTTCATAGCGCTCTCTTACAGAACTAAACAAAATAAAAAAGTTATTTCTTTATGACCTCAGATAAAACTTATTCACTTAATATGTGTTATTTTTTCTTATGTAAGGAAAACACTTGCTAAACTATTTCATTATACTTTACATTTCTGTTGCTACTGAAAAATGGGTTGATTTACCTCATTCAATATTCTAAATAACTAGATATCACTAATTTTATTTATGCTTCTGGATTTGTGGTGAGGTAAAGGTAGATATCAATAGGTTTTATTACCAGGACAAATACCTATGTTTGCTAAATATGTAAATATAAACACTGTGAGTGAATACAATGTCTTTTAAATTTCTGTTTGTCCCTAAAATTTCAAATTTTGCTTTGATTTCAAATTTATATTCAAACATGAATTACATCCAACAAAATTGTTTTTTTCTCCAATATTTTCTACAGGTAAAGGAAAACCTGTCTTTCACCATAACAATAGTGAATTTGATGTCAAAGTTCTACTAGGTGGTAAGGACCTCCTGGATTTTATTTTTTGTTTTATTGAGTCAGATATTAAACATTTTAAATGTTTAATTTTTGTTTACTTTTCTCCTTTTAATCCTCAGGAAATTCTCTAATAGCTTTTAAGTACTCTAATTATAGTATAATAATGTTCATTTACCATTGTTTTATTTATAACTGCTCAAGAAAATGCATGAGAGCAGTGGCATCATATTCATACACAACCAAACATTTTGTCTAAATGGATACAAATATATTATTTTGTTATTATAAAAATAACAACACTGTCAAGGGTTATAATGCTAATATACAATGAAAAAAAGGTCAAAATAATAGATTGAAAAAGTGTTGAAAATAGTAGCAATACAGAAATAACCAAAGTTCTCTTGGCTTGAATGCTAAGTAAATTATACCCTTGTGGGCCAATATTCTTACTACAGCTTTGATGACAAGTAGATCATCAGCCGTCTGTGGGGTGGCAAAGAGTCGGACATGACTGAAGCCACACTGCAGCAGCAGCAGATCATCAATATACATAGCATACATTACACATGCAGAAACTAAGCCAAGTAGAGCATCATTTTTCATGACTCTAATCGGATGGGTCCCGGATTTTAGAGGGGAGGGCATACCCCACAGCCTGTGGGATTTCAGTTCCCTGACTAAGGAGCAAAACTGTGTCCCCTTTAGTGGACATGTGGAGTCTTAACCACTGGGCCACCAAGGAAGTTCGGTTCCTAGATTTCTAAAATAGGGAGATCATAATTTGGTTATAGATCAAAATGTAGCTCAGTATACTGGGTCAGTTTATCTTAGTACATTGGCTAAAATGTTGTGCTGTATCTAGCTGGGATCCACTTTGATTAGTTGGTCTTTATTTGGATTTTCCATATGGAAATAAGCAAGGAATAGGATACTCAATGGTTGAAGGAGGTATTTCCGTTTTAATTTTTTTCATCATTCCTCTTTTATATAGATTTTATTGCCTGAAAGTTTCATAATTGTAAAGACTTTGGATATAGGAAATACTGCCTCATAAATAGCCTTCTGTTCCAATTTTCAGTTGCAAAATTAAAGAAAAAGATTCTTAAACTGATATACATAGTAGGAATTTTATGAAGATAAAATCTAAAAATCATTTACTTACAGGGTAGTTTTCCCCTTGGGGTGAGAATATTATATATATATACACACACACATATACACATACATATATGCACACATGTATGCATTTATATATATTAATTCTAATGCCATTTTTTGCCACAATACACATTATTGCAACATAATATTTAAAAAGATTTATTTAATAATCATTTAGAAATTGAGTTAAACTTCATTGTTCATATATTATACACACGTATACAGATGCAGGCATTGTGACACTTTTTATAGAGGCTTCACAGCCTTCTGACCAGAAATACTATATACACTTAATATTCATATTCTTCTGTCCTATTAGTAATTTCTCCTCCCTTTGTTATACTTGTATTAGATTTTTGCAGTATATCATCTATTATTTGGTCTATTTGTGTTTTAATTAATCTCCATCTCCAAACTTTTATTTTTAACTTAAATTTTATTGTTTTAATATAGTTCTAATATTCATGACAAAACAGATTTTCCCCTCATAAAGAGTTCAGAATATTACAATCTTCATTATCGTTGTCCTTTCAACATATTTCCCAGGTAATCACAGAATATATATTGAAATATATTTCCCTCCTAATCACTGAAGACAACAACGATAAAATAGTATTTGCTTTTGACTTAGCAAATTTGAAGAAAAATTCAGCTCCTCTTTACTAGCTGTGTTGAACAAGGACATTTATCCATATTCTCAACATTTCAGTTACTTATGGTCAAGANCATTATCCTTGTCCTTTCAACATATTTCCCAGGTAATCACAGAATATATATTGAAATATATTTCCCTCCTAATCACTGAAGACAACAACGATAAAATAGTATTTGCTTTTGACTTAGCAAATTTGAAGAAAAATTCAGCTCCTCTTTACTAGCTGTGTTGAACAAGGACATTTATCCATATTCTCAACATTTCAGTTACTTATGGTCAAGATAATGCCCTTAGATTTTCAAATGTTATCATGAGAATGAAGTGACTAAACATCATGACAGTCAGCAGTCACTCTACCTACATTATTTCTGGCAAGGGGTATTTTAATTTTTCTTTCATATGTTAAGAGTACTTCATAATTTAGATTTCTGACTTTTAATCTCAAATGAAGATACACAAAATAAAAAATTAAAGGATAAAGAAGAGTGAAACTATAGACATGGAATTGTAAAGCTCAGGAAATGGCTGCTATTGTTTTGGAATTTAAGCTTTTCTTTTAGAATTATAATTTTATATTATAAAATTATAACATTCTATGTTGGTATATTGAAGCAATTATAATAAATAATTTTGAAACTTACTGTGTTAAAAAAAAACACCCAGTCTCAATGTACTTCATCAAGATATCATCAGTAAAAATGAATTTAATGTTTTAAATTATTCAGATTTTTCATGCGATATTTAGGTTTCTGCTCTTCCATTTACTAATTATGTGACCTTGGGAAGTTATAGCTGTGTAGGCTTCATTTCCTTCTTTTATAGTTGGATTAATATTTGTACTTATCATATAGGTTTATTAAGAAAAAAAGAAAAACGATAAAACACACAGAAAGCTTTTAGATGAGAAGAAATATCCAATAAATTTTAGCTAATGCATCAGTAATTCTAATGGAAGCAAAGGTTCTCTGGACACATCATACCAGTGTCATGACTCCCATCCGATCCATTTCCCTGGCAGGACTTCGAGGTGTGAGCTTTGGTGTTGAGTGTCCACTGGGGGGAGACGAGCTGGCCAGCGAAGACGCTGTAACCGAGGCAGTGATGGAGGTACCTGGGTGGACCCTTGCTAAATTCAGGCCTTCCAGACTCACACTAGCCACTCTGTTCTCAATTTCTTCAGCACGTAACTCTGTGGACTCTTTTTCTTCTTGAATTAGTCTGAAAGATAATAGTTTAATTTTGATACATTAACTTTATACATGTTATTATAAAGTCATTAATATTTGGAATTCATCAAATAAATTAATGAATAAATAACTGTGAATGTTTTTATATCAAATCTAACATTTTAATTTTTTCCCTAGACAATATAACTTTCAATAAATTCCAGAGACTTATTGGCTGAGAACTAGAAAATCTTTCTTTCTAAATGGCATATAATCCCTTGGGTTTACAGTTTGATACCCTTTCTATACTGCTGCTGGTGCTACTGGTGCTGCTGCTGCTGCTAAGTCGCTTCAGTCATGTCCGACCCTGTGCGACCCCATAGATGGCAGCCCACCAGGCTCCCTCGTCCCTGGGATTCTCCAGGCAAGAACACTGGAGTGGGTTGCCATTTCCTTCTCCAATGCATGAAAGTGAAAAGTGAAAGTGATGTCGCTCAGTCGTGTCCAACTCTTTGTGACCCCATAGACTGCAGCCTACCATGCTCCTCCGCCCATGGGATTTTCCAGGCAAGAGTACTGCAGTGGGTTGCCATTGCCTTCTCCGTTTTCTATATTACTACCTGTTAAAACTCTTTTAAAACNGGGTTGCCATTTCCTTCTCCAATGCATGAAAGTGAAAAGTGAAAGTGATGTCGCTCAGTCGTGTCCAACTCTTTGTGACCCCATAGACTGCAGCCTACCATGCTCCTCCGCCCATGGGATTTTCCAGGCAAGAGTACTGCAGTGGGTTGCCATTGCCTTCTCCGTTTTCTATATTACTACCTGTTAAAACTCTTTTAAAACTTTGTCTAGTTAATTACTGCCTCTAATCTTAATCTTACATTAGTCCTTAGGGACTAATATTGGAGACTTTAAAGAACTCAAGTCAAGGTCATTGACTTTTACCTCCTATTCAACAAAAAAGTATGATTGATAGACTCCTCAAAAAATGGTCATTCATAATTATAATTTGACCAAATAAAACCTTGACTTAGCCAACTTGCTTTTACATAAGCACTAAGCAATTTAAATAATGTATATATGCTAGATAGTTAAATGTTTTAAGAAAAACTGTTGCTGTAAATGCTTTTGAGAAGACAATTCACTATTACTCTTTTACTTTAGTTGGGGAGAAACTTCAAGAATATACATAAATTATTTATTACAAAGACACAAAGAATAAAGAACTTTAGTGGGGTTGCTGCAAAGATCCTATTTAAGCTGAATCTATACAAAATTTGCATATTGTTATAATAAAAGCGTATACCCATAAAGTTTATTTGAAAAATGGGGTTAGAAAAATCTCTCCTGATATCAGTTCAGTTCAGTTCAGTTGCTCAGTGGTTTCCGACTCTTTGCAATCCCATGAATCACAGCACGCCAGGCCTCCCTGTCCATCACAAACTCCAGGAGTTCACCCAAACTCGTGTGCATCGAGTAGGNCACAGGAATTCTTTCTCCTGTTTTCTAACAAAGTATCACTAAAAACATTGCAAAGATTTAATTTAATCTCCACTGCTCTGGTTGCTTAAGTGCCTCATTGATTTTTTGAAGCCCAAGGCACATCAATTAACATGACTATGTTTTTAAAATTAATACAATAAGTCCTCCATATGAGTAACAGTCTTCAGTAACCAAGAGACCAGTGCTTTTCAGTTTATGACCTGAAGGCAGGAGATGGCTGAAACAAAGAAAGCAGTCCTAGATTTCCTGCTATTTACAAGTAGGTTTTCATTTTTGTGATGATGTAAAATGATTTGGGGGGGGACTACAAAAGTGATATTGCCCCAAAGCCCATTTTTGGCCACATGGCATAATTTGAAATCACTCAAACACAGACACAAGTTTAGACTCTTATCACTCGGCTGACTATGTGAGGTAGGACACATAAAATTCCTGAGCTTCAGTTTTTTTCATACATGAAATTAGTATAAAATAGGACTCAATTTATAAGTTTACATGAATAAATACTTGACACATGCTTAGTTCAACTTTTGGTACCTAGTAGGTGTTTTATGCGGAGAAGGCAATGGCACCCCACTTCACTACTCCTGCCTGGAAAATCCCATGGACAAAGGAGCCTGGTAGGCTGCAGTCCATGGGGTTGCAAAGAGTTGGACACAACTGAGCGACTTCCTTTTCACTTTTCATTTTCATGCACTGCAGAAGGAAATGGCAACCCATTCCAGTGTTCTTGCCTGGATAATCCCCGGGAAGGGGGTGCCTGGTGGGCTGCCGTCTATGGGGTCGCACAGAGTCGGACACGACTGAAGCGACTCAGCAGCAGCAGCTGGTGTTTGATGTTGGACTTCCCAGGTGGCACTAGTGGTAAAGAACCTGCCTGTCAAAGCAGGAGATATAAGAGATGCGAGTTCAATCCCTAGGTCGAGAAGATCCCCCTGGAGAAGGGGATTCTTGCCTGGAGAGTCCCACAAACGGAAGAGCCTGGTGGGCTGTAGTCCATAGGGTCATAAAGAGTCAGACGCGACTAAAGTACCTTAGCACATGCACAGGGGTTTTATGTTAGCTATAGTTAAAAAAAAAAAAAAATCTCTGTCATATATCACACCTGAAACTAATAAAAATGAATGTTTTCAGTATAGAAATGCTATCCAAAATGGAAGCGAGTATTTACTTAAACCATCAAAGACTTGAAATCAAAAGTTTAACCTTGGGCTCATCTCTCCTCACACCCATGCGGCCTCTCCTTGGTCTTCTTATCACTTTAGTTGTTCTGTAGTCAGACTGGCTGTCCACCAGGGATCCAACAGAATACCGCAGCTCGGCTGAGCTGTCTAGATGAGTTCTGGAAATAAGGAAAGCTCATCAGCAAATCACCGTCCACCACTTAATTGGCGACACAACTCAAACCCTCAAGGGAGAAGAAACTATGTTATAAATCCTAGAGGTCTCTTCAGAGGCTGACGTCATAAATTCCAGTCTCCGGTTCATTCTGAAGATCAGGTTCATTTTAGAATAGTAAAAGCCTTTCTGTTCATTCATTATCATTTTCAAACTCCCTAGTCGATTGAAACATGTTAAGATTGACAACCAAAATCCATTGGCTTACATTCCGACAACTCTGTTTTATTTTGAGCTATTTAGTGGATAATCCAATACATTTTATTTATCACTGTTTGTTTTAAATATTCTTCATTAACCTAAGAGAAAAATGAGTAAAATTTTTGAGTCACAGCATTATCTATTTTCCACTGTTTTATTTTTCAATATAGGAAATTAATAAAATGCTTAAAATCAGATTGACCTAAGGTTAATAATTTTTTTTTTTAAATAAAATAGGATAGTCCACCAGAACAGTTTTTCAGGTTTGGATAAGACATTGTTCCAAAAATGTTAAGAAAGAATCTTTTAATAAGCACATTCAATTCTGAAATCTGCTTAGAGATAAACCACTTTGAAAATTCTAATTGGAAAATATCATCAGACTAGTTTTCAATAAACATGAAAATAAAGTACATTGTAATTGAAGTGAACTAAAGGTTTCTCCAAGTATATTATTTATATATGGATTTATATAAAATTGTTTACAGCTACAGTAATGATGATAATAACAAATGCAACATGCTGTCATATAAAATGATCCATCATCAGTAGGAAATATTCTTAAAGCTGTTTTCTCTTGAACTTGGGCTTCTGTTGATCTACTATGCTCTTACCCTCAGTTCTCTTTGCAGACAAAAACAAACATCTCCAAATACTTTGCAAGACTATAAAAGGTTTGGTGAGTCCTGGGTTTTTGAAGAAGTAGAAGACATTGACTTAATTGACGCAGGTTCTTGTTTAGCCCAATTGGATGTTAAAACAGATGAAGTAAGGAATCATCTTCCAAAGAGCTGACAGCTATTGTTTTTATAGCAGCGAACTTGAGGCTTAATCAGGCAAAATGGCTTTACTGTGAATCAGTTATATATTAAAAACTAGCCAATCAGGCCATAGCCATTAAATGGCACAACTCTCAGTCTTTATTTATAGCAGAGGATATAAGTTTTATCAAGACAAAGATCAGATATTTATTCACCATTGTGTGTTCAAGGAGATAGTCCTAGAATATAATAAGAACTTCATGAATATCTGGTAAGACAAGAAATGGATGCAATCGATTATACTAATAATATAGTCCAAACTGTCCAGGTCAGCATATTCCCTGTCTAAGGACCTGTCTGTGACTGCTTAGGGTAATATCTCTTTGGACACTAGAGTTTCTAAAATTATAACTCATCATACTAGGAGTATTGTTTTCTTGTTGTTTTATCTCTCAATTCCAGGTCATCAATAAAAACATTAAACAAACACAGATCTGGTCCCACTGATGCCCTGCTCAAAACCCTTCATTGTTCTTACAAGGCCCTCTACCTGGGCTTCCACTTCCCAGTTTCATTTCCATTTACTCTCAAACTCATACTTTCTTTTGCTTCAAACCTTTGAACATGCTATTCTTTCTGTCTGTTCACACATTTATGTGATTACTATTTCTTAAGTTTCCATTTAAGCTGAGGCTTAAAAGTCTCAACGTCATATACTACTCTAGCTCCTGATATTCCCTGTGTGAATGTGAATTCCCTGTGTGAATGTGAACGTGTTAGTCACTCAGTTGTGTCCAACTCACAGAGAGTCCATGAACTGTAGTCTGCCAGGTTCCTCTATTTGTGAAATTTTCCAGGTAAGAATACTGGAGTGGGTAGCCATTCCCTTCTCCAAGGGATCTTCCTGACCAGGTCTCCTGCATTGCAGGCAGACTATTGTCTGAGCCAATAGAGAAGGCCTGTAATCCTCAAATTTGTATCTGTGCATTTTCCATCTGGAACATGTATTCTTCACTTCCATCACCGCTATATCTCCAATGTCACAACATCTCAAAGAAAGCACTTAAGTTATCTTGAAAGAACAAAAGACCTGAAGCAACACTAATTGTAGGAAAGCATTGCTTATACTTTATTTGAAGCAGTTGCTCCTCACCTCTCTCCTTTTATTCAACTCTGATCTGTCAGAGGCAATGTTTCCATATATTTCAATTTAAAAATTATTTTTGGTGTACAATACCTTGAGAGGCAGATGTAAGTTAGAATACAGTCCCTGGTTCCCTTAAACAAGGAACCATGTGGTTTCCCCTCCAGGATCTCATGGGACTCTTGAATACAATCTCATAAAGGAACTTGCACAGATAAGTAGGTATGAATTTTCTTGGAGAAAACCTGTTGCTCACTCCTCTGCTTCCTGGGATGTCCTTCATTGTCCTCTGCAATTATCCAGATTCTAACCTCCAGACATGAGCCAAATGAGGCCTTTTCCAGTCACTTTGGAACTCATTTTTCTTTCTTATCATCATCATCACCATATATATCACTGAATTAATAACTTCAGTTCAGATATATAAATCATAATAAACCACTAGAAAAATGAACATTATTTTCAAAACACTATATTAGTAGAGGATATTAGGCACTGTCTCACTCACTCTAGCTCATCTCTTCCTACTTCCCCACCTGTAAAATCAAAAACTAGTAGACGAAGTTCTCATGTACCTTGGTTTCTTTATTTCTTTTTCAATTGTGTGCACTCAGAATATGATTATTCAAGAAATAATTTGTTTAATAAAGTTTCAGTTGTCTCTTAACATTATAAATTAGCTGTCTTAATAATTTCTATAATACTTTATATTTGTGAGTTGATTTACTGTTTACAAAACACCCTTTTCTCACTTGTCTCATCTGCAAAATAAACTTGTACCAATATGTCATTTTATATGTAATTAATTTAAATTTATTAGGGAAAAAAGAGTTTTCTAAAATCAAGCAGTTATTTTGTTATTATATGCCTAAGAGTTAGGAATGTCAACTTAGTTATTTTCAGTCTAGTGTTTCCACTACAACCTGTTGTACCAAAGAATAGTTGTTCCCCATGTAGTTCCCAGGAGAAGGCAATGGCCCCCCACTCCAGTACTCTTGCCTGGAAAATCCCATGGATGGAGGAGTCTGGTAGGCTGCAGTTCATGGGGTCACTAAGAGTCGGACACAACTGAGCGACTTCACTTTCACTTTTCACTTTCATGCATTGGAGAAGGAAATGGCAACCCACTCCAGTGTTCTTGCCTGGAGAATCCCAGGGATGGAGGAGCCTGGTGGGCTGCTGTCTATGGGGTCGCACAGAGTCGGAGATGACTGATGCGACTTAGCAGCAGCAGCAGCAGCATGTAGTTCCCAGGCTTCCCTGATGATTCTTCATGGTCAACAAATGTCACATTGTTAGGCTGCCATGATGACTGACTACAGTGATAAACTATTAGCACTTTTACAACTCTGTATTTCTGAGACTGAAGAAATATTTCTGAGACTGAGAATGAAATGGCCATTTGGTCCTAATAAAATATACATTTGTTGATTGAATAATGCTAGTTCTGTGTATTTACTCTGTCGGCGTTTTCTTTCATCTTTACCATTATCATCATCATCATCATCACCATGTATATCACTGAATCAATAACAAGTTCAGATACACAAATCATAATAAAACATTAGAAAATAAACATTATTTTCAAAATCAAAGATCTACATATCTAAAAGTTCCTTGAGTGTATTTACACCTGTAGAACTGTGTTTCTTATATTAAATTGAATTGAAAATTCTGAATTTTGTTTTTATTAATACTCACATTGAAGAGAATATAAGTACTTTTAGGTTATCTTTTAATTTGGATTTTTCACTTGAATGCTTGAAAATGCTTTACTAGATATGCATTTCTTCAACAATATCTATTGAGAGTACAATATATATATTTTTGGGGGGGTGCTGAAATTATAGTACTCAATACAGGCAAAAAACTCCAACCCTTGTGGAGCTAACATTCTTAGGATAAGCTTAAGACTAAAAAAAATGCATTTTTATAATAGAAGTCTGTGGTGGTCAAAAGTTTCAAACAGCTGATACTGTACTGTTTAACAAATAAATGCGTGTAGCAACTTAGATATGTACCTATCTACATAGTAAATTAGCATCTCTTTGGTTTTTTTTTAAAAGATGAGGCATTGACTCAAAGTAGCTGAGTACAAATAAGTTTACTTGAAAAATTTTTAACGTATTTCTCCTTCCCTCTTTTGCTTCAACAAAACAGATCATTACCAGTGATGAGTAAATATAAGTAATCATAACCAAGGATGCTTCTTCAGTAACAGGAAACACTAAAAACATTTCTGCATGCAGAGAAAACGACCGATGCCTCTTCCTAGAAAAACATGTAATCTCTGTATCTATAGCTCCACTTCTTAATGTATGGTTTATAATATAGAAGAAGACATATATTTCTATATATATTAAATGAAGAATATAAAAGGTAAAGATTTATATTTTATTGCATATTTGAGGAAAGAATTACTAAATTAGAGAATTATTTTGGAGCATAGAAACTATAAGTCAGTAAGGAATCAAAATAGGGCAATGCCCACTGACCAACAGAAGGCACTTAGTTATTTTATTTGAGGAGATTCAAAACCCATAAGAAAATTCACATTGATTTTTGGTGAACTGTAGATAAGCTTTTAATTTAACGTTACCTTGATATTGTGGGTTCAATTAAAGAGCCAGTTCTCATTTTCAGCTGGTCAAGTTCGGATCTCAGCTTTTCAATTTCTTCTGCTAACCTTTCCTAAAAATCAAAGATGTGTTACTCAGATGACAGGCATATACCAATAATACCAACATTCAATTATGGTAAACCAACTACTAGGCTTAATAACTTTCTAAAAATGGAAAAATAATATATTTTTATTAAGTATTGTTAGATATGACAGAAAAAAATGCCTGACTTTCCCCTTGAGATGAAAATGTGACAGCAGAAATTCATACAAGTTTACCCATATTCCCTGGTACTCACTAATCCTAAATCTTTCTAAACATATGGGGCTGTCTCTTATACACATCTAGATGTGTATAAGAGACAGGTCCTAGAATATAATAAGAACTTCNCTTGAGATGAAAATGTGACAGCAGAAATTCATACAAGTTTACCCATATTCCCTGGTACTCACTAATCCTAAATCTTTCTAAACATATGGGGATTTTTGAGTAGAGAAGTGAACTGATGATTTTGATGGCTGTGAGGTGAACTGATGAATGGGACTGAAAGGCAGGGAAGAAATAAAATTATTACTGCTCTTCCAAAAATAGGCAAGAGGATTATGGCTTGGACGACCATGGTGTCAGAAGAGAACAGCAAGGATATTGGATGCACTCTGAAAATAGAACTGAGAAAATTTGCTATTGAACTGGCTAAGGAGTGTGGATAAAGAAAGAGGTCAAGAATAGCTCAACAATAGTTTTAAACCTGAATAATTAAGAGGAAGAGGTTGTGATCTACCGATATGACTGCTGGGTGTTGATTAGGTTAGTT
The DNA here is from genome assembly GCA_006410875.1 of Neotragus pygmaeus. Taxonomy (NCBI): domain Eukaryota; kingdom Metazoa; phylum Chordata; class Mammalia; order Artiodactyla; family Bovidae; genus Neotragus; species Neotragus pygmaeus. The sequence goes on from SJYV01017336.1 coordinate 239,603, forward strand.
GGTAGTGGTGTTTTGGGAGTTGAGGGGATTACTTGTTAAGACTGAGATGACCACGAGTCCAAATAGAGATACTGAGTTGGCTCGTGAATAAATGAACTCCTTCAGGAAGGAGGACCCAGTAGGTGATCTAAATTTGTAACTACTCAGTTTACAAATGGTATTTAAAATCCATGAACTCACCAAGGACTGAACATACAGAAGATATCCAAGGATGGTCCTAGGAACTTTAGAGATCAAGATAATGAAAAGAAACATGAAGAAAAGAAGTTGAGTATATGAAAGATTTTACTCATAATTGACTTTGCTGCTGCTGCTAAGTCGCTTCAGTCATGTCCGACTCTGTGCGACCCCATAGATGGCAGCCCAGCAGGCTCCTCTGTCTCTGGGATTCTCCAGCAAGAACACTGGAGTGGGTTGCCATTTCCTTCTCCAGTGCATGAAAGTGAATAGTGAAACTGAAGTAACTCAGTCGTGTCTGAATCTCAGCGACCCCATGGACTGCAGCCCACCAAGCTCCTCTGTCCATGTGATTTTCCAGGCAAAAGAGTACTGGAGTGGGGTGCCATCGCCTTCTCCATAATGGACTTTGAGTTATAGATTATTGAGTGGAAATTTGAGAAGTTATAGGAGATGTGGTTAGATTAGGAAATGTGTTCAGCTGTATGGAATGGCATTCAGAATTGACGTATGACCTGGGATTTGCTTCCTCTAGATACTGACATGAAAAGGGATGTAAAGCATGGAATGATTTGTATTGCTGATTGCCTGAGCAGATTGTTGGAGTTATAAAGTTCAGGTAGGTGGCTGGGGAGTGGGTTCTGGGGATCTTGCCAGAGCACACAGAACTTTGAATGACATAACATTCCGTAATAGGATTGAGTCCAAACTTCACAATCTCGTAACAGTCTAGTCCTTTAAACACATACCAGGCACAGCAAACTTCTGGTGATTCAGCAAATCAACCATCTTTGTTTTTTCTCCACGCTACTGCATAGGTATGTCCTCTTCCCTACCCTTCTCTGTTGGTTAAGATCATATGTGCCTTCAAGAGCTTGACAAAATGTCATCTTTCATGTAGAAATTCTGAACTACTCCAGAAAGAATTAGATGCCAGTTTCTAGGCACCATATTGAATTGGTCTAATACGCCTGTCATTCAGGGGATAAGAGTATGTACACCCTGACTGTGGGACAAAATAGCTATTTTAAAATTAATATCATAATATGTAGCATTCAATATGGTTAGATGTACAATTGTTCCTTCTCTTTATTCTCTCATCTTTTCCAATACCTTCCAAATGTCATATGTTGTCAGATCTTCTGTCCCTTCCTTCCCCATCTCCTTTTCTCTCTCTCTCCCTTCATTCCTTTCTTCCATCTGTTCCTTCCTTCCCTCTATTACTCCCTCTTTCCCTCCCTCTCGCCCGTCTCTATTTCCATTCCTTTCATCTTTTGTTGAGCACACATTTAATAAGTCACTTATTAAATGACAGTGATTTGGTATTATTTCATTTACCTATGCTGAACAAAATAAGACAAAATTGCTAACGAGAATTTTACATGCTAAGGAAGGAGGAAAATACATTATCAATTACAGCTTTTAACATTTCATAATCTGGTCCTTATCTGTCTGGTCTATCATGTATTCTACAATAAGAATAACTGATTCCAGTAAAACTGTTAAGCCCAAAATTATTTAAGATCTCAAACCTAGCTACTCATCCTCTCCCCACTCTAAGCACCTGCAATCAGGGCACAGGTTCTGTATATGAAAGATTTGCACCATAGTCCTATCTTTCCTTAAAGTTTTCTGAAACCTTCTTTAGAACATCAGTGTATGGTGATCTCTCTTACCTGAAGTTCTTATTGTCTATTTCCCTCGTTTTGCACTTGGCATCTGCTACTCTACAATTCATTGCTTTGTGCCCTTTCTCCTGAGACTTTTTCAGATACTTTACAACTAAGATTGTGTTTGCAAAGATGTAACTTATCACAACTGTTATGCAGAATAGTTACTTAATACATTTCCACTAAAATAATCTCAAACTAGACACAAATCAGTGCATGCATTTTTATATAAAGTTCAAAAAAGTCAAAATAATTTTTATTTTTCTGTTAGCAGTCAAGATAGTGATTATCCTTTAGGAAAAAAGTAGCGATTATAGGCTAACAACAGGGGGCTTCCAGGATGTTGATTTTTAGTGTGTTGGCTTGTAAAAATTTATCAGGCTCTCTTTCTATGTGTATACTTTTCTTTATGTATTACATAAAATTTAAACTATTTTAAAAGATAACATCCTAAAATTATTATCAAATTTATTTTACAAAAACACATTTACAACTGTGAAATAGAAAATTGGACAAAGTATAAGGTTCCATAATACCTTATCATGTAAAGATTCTTCCAGATTTTTTCTGAAAGTTTCGGATTCTTGAATTAAAACATTCTACAGAAAAGGAAAGAAGAACAGATAAATAATTAATAAACTAAAGAGAAAATCACAACACGTAGATTAATTTTATGTGATTCAAGAATTTTCTTTGATTCCTTCCTTGGCACCATTTACTTTTTTGGTTTCCATGGAAACTAAGTTTCAATGGAATCTTTAAATAAGACACTTGAACATTTTTAGAAATACATAATTCAACTCGGAAGTGTCATTTTGTAACAGTTGGATTGACAAAAAACTATTAAATTTTAAACTATTCTTGTAGACTTCTTCTTAGTATTTTTAAAATTTGAAATAATCAGTTTATTCTTTAAATGAGAAAAAGTGAATAAAAAGCAAAATATTAGCCAAAGCTGTCACAGAGAAGAATTCAGATGAACTCATTTTTATTACCCGAAGAAAGAAAAATTTAAGGTCATATATTTTAAAGATTCAATTTCTCAACCTTTATTTCATATACAGAATGAATAATTTCTAATAATGATTAAATTATTAAATAAAAATAAAATTTAGCTATTTAAAAATCAATGTTACATGACATGATGTATAAATAACTTGCATGACAGATTAAAAAAAAACCCTTGCCATAAAAGTATTACTATTTTAAAAATCTTTGTATTTTTCTTGTAGCATTACAAAGCATAATTTATAATAATACATTCTTTTAAAATTTATAGAGTAAAATTAAAGTAAGAGTTTGGTAACTGGCATGCACTTGGAACTGAATAGGAAGAAGGTATGCCTTATGACTTGGTGGGTAAACTGATCAAATTTCTTTAACATTTTCTTGAAACATTTTTCCTGTCTTGGTTTACTGTATGGAGCAGGGGAAAATGTCTAGTTTAAGTAGTGATTGGCATTCAATCTAAATTTCCAAAACGATTTATCCACCTGGGTTTTAATCCCTACTTTTTTTATACCATGGAACTAGCAACCAGCTGACATAACTTTTGTTGATCTGGTAGTTGCCAACTACTAATGAGACATATAAATTGTGAGTGAAAATGCAGATTGTACAGAAGCCCATTTTTGGAAATAATATGGCTGAAAGTATTGCATTTCTAAATTCTGTGGTGAGATTGACACTGGTTTTATTGGTGATATAAACTCACTCACATTTTGGCTTTTAGATTAGTAGCAGATTCAGATACTTGAAGCATTTGAATGGTTTATATCTAAAACAAACACTATTTTTTGTCTTGATCTTTTTTGCATACCAGGTGAGAAATAAATGAAACACTTTCATCACAAAAGCATACCACATTTCAATACATTTGTCTATATGATCATGCTACACATATAACATGTAACTTTATTTACTTAAAAATTGATCTTACATATTTTTATAGAAGCCATTTGTTCACTTTTAAGATGTATCAGGCTCCTTTCAAATTAAAGAAAGTAAATGGATCCTCTCACCAATACTATGATTGCAGCAGAGCAGAAAACAAGCATGATCATAAGAATATAGCTAATAATCATGCAATTCTACTGTTGGTCATTTTACCTTCTCTTCTAGAGCGGCCATCCTTTCCTTTAAATGTAGCTGTAAGCGTTCATTGGATTCTGTCAGAAGTCTGTCCACAGTATCAGATAATCTTTTGTTGTGCTCCTCATTCATTTTCTCTCTTTGCCTAGCCTTATATCCAAATAAATAAATTTAACATAAGAATCATTTAAAAATTATTTGGGTTTGTTTTTACATTTTTTCTAGTTTAAATATTGGATTTAATTGTATGTCTGTTTTGATGAAATTGGCAGAAGATCTTTTTTAATGCACAGGGCATATCCATATGATTTAAATTTATAACCCATAATCAAGAAAGGCATTTATTTCTTATATATAGACTATAGATCCATAAACTGAGGCTTGAGAGGGATGGCTCTTAAAATACATACTCTTTGAAGTTCTTGATTTTTCTCTTCGAGTTGACCTTCGAGATGCCTCATCCGTTCTTCAATGTTTCCATGTCTTTCTTCAGCCTGTTAAGAAATATGAAGAATGCATCTGACACGTAAGATGTGGTTAAGACTTTTCCTCTAAATAAACTGAAATAAAATGTAAAGCAAGCTACTACCAACTGCAAATGTAGTTTCCAAAAAATAAACTTTCTTTCAACAGGCAGCTGAACAGCATTGCTTGAAATGTGTCAGCTACAAAGGCCTGTCACATCCAAGCATCAGCAAAACATTGGAGTTATTTATGAGCAATGAGATCAGCCAAATGTAACATGCAGACTGTGCATGGTTTGAACACAAACCTGCCATTGTCCAATCTTAAGCTCCTGAAGCACTCAACTGCACAGATGGTCGATTATCAATAAATAAAAAGTAACAAAATTTTTAGAAATGAAAAGAAAAAATTAGATGAATTCTATTTAGCAATAGAAAGTAAAGTCCAGTAGGACTACCTTCCTACGTATGGAGATCATTTCTTGTAGTTTAGCTTCCATAACATATTGATAATCATCAGATGAGGTAGAAGAGGTTGGATCAGACTAACAAGTCAAGGAAAAGGAGAGGGACAAAAGTGAAAAATCAGAACTAAAGACACTGAACAGAACATAGCACAGAATGCTTAAAAGAAAAGTGTGACAGCAAATTTAATACTTTAATAGACAGAATTTTATGTGGAAAGAACTACACTGATATTTGGTGAACATGATGCAGTTGATGGTTGTAAGTGACAAACAATGATATGCTCAAATAAAAAGCTACCAACCTAAGGTATGAAAGGTTAGTGATGGCTGGCGATGAAAGATTACTACAGAACGAATTAAAGCAACTCTGAGTCGTGTCATAGTTGGAATTATGGGAAACCAAACACTAGAATATGTTTCTGATACACTGTCAAAAGTTTTGTGTTTTGGTTTGTTATATTACTTAAAAATAATGGAAACAGCGTACCTCAATGTTGAGGAGTAGGCCAAGGCAATGATCTCAGGTGAAATAAATTTGGAACAGTATTTATTATAAACCCAACTCTGTAGAAATCAGAGAAGAAGCTAAGCTATGGGGTTAATTATTATGGGGTTAATTAATAATTGGAGTATTCTCCAATTTAAGCAGGATTGAGTTTCCTCAGCAACACTGGCAAACTTACAAAATGACTTCTGGTCTCTGAATACACCCTACGGCTGTAGGTGTAAAACCTAAGCATCTCCTCTTAGACATAGCCTTAATTTGACACTTTAAATGAAAATGATTACAAGTCCTCAAATTGCCAAAGTGACAGTAGTGCTGTGAGGACAAGAATACTTATGGTGAACTTTCCTGAATGACACAAAGGGCCACTCCAAAACGGATGCTGCATTGATTTGTTGCTATGGAAACTAAAGAGTGCCCTATAGTGAAAAGGCGGCACAGTGCCTCTGTGAGCTAACGTTTGCCCAGTCTCAAGGTTAGTTACATGTCTTGGAAGTGAATGTCAAGTAACCACAGATGCAGAGTGTTCAACACATGACATTGCTGATAGCTGAATTGTATTAGTATGTTATGCACAGATTACATGTAAACTTACATCAACATTTTAATCATAATTACAAGTTAAATAATCACAACAGCTAACATACCTTATGTCAGTATAAACAACATTTAACTCCAGAGCATATTCTATTACATTTTATAAGTTTATTCTAAATCAGAGAAACTTACTTTATGCAAATATGAGACTATATATAAATATGTCATGCAGTACCTGAAGATAAATAGTAACCTATTCATGTATTGGTTCATACGCATATGCACTATTTTATTCAACAAATTCCAACTTAATCTATAAAATGAACATTTAACATTTAACTGATGGGCTTATGTGAATTATAACTCAACATTTACATTTTGTAAGATTTTCCTTCTGACATTCTTATTTCATAAATTGGCAAAGTAATGAAGAAAGAAGAAATAAACAATTTCTCTCCCCAAATCTCCAACCAGAAGTAATACAGAATGCTATCATAGTCTTCAAATGCTACAAAACAATTTTATAATATTATTTAAAATTTATAATTCAATTCTTAATACTGTATATAGGTTAAAATACTGCTGAAATGATATACTTTAAATTCTTAAACAGATCTGTAATCTCTCAAAATTAAATTTTAACAAGCAGCGTTATGACAATTAGTCAAGTGATTGATTCAAGGTAGTTAAAGTACGAACATTTCTATTTGCAAAACTGTTCACTCCAATTTACAAGTAGAGTTAGTATATCTTTCAAAGGTCTTTAAAACTGCTAGCTGTTTACATCTTAACTACTGAAAACACACCAAACATTGTGAAGCTTCACTTCAGAGATTAAACAAGAATTTTGTCATGTTTAAGTCACTATGTTTTGTTGATACTTTTTATTGGTACTAAAAACAGATGAAATACCTTATGAGATTCAAGATGAATTATGTCCTTGCTGAGGGAATATGCATTTTAATTAAAGAAGTAAACATCATAAATCAAAAGACTGGGAGCCCAAAATGTTTATTAGTTGTGTATTCACTCACCGAAGCCAAATTTTTCATTTTATCCCTAGCCACCAGCATTGAAAACTTTGGACTTTCTGAAAGCCTTAAATAAACTTTGGCTACCTATTTTTACACATACGCACACATATACATACATACACACTACCAGCAGAAGAAAAGATTGTCTTATCAAGCAAACGGTAAATTCAGACATCATCTCTAAACAAGCACTGGGTAACTGTGCAAGCACTACTGATTTATGTTCATCTTAACCTGACGAAGACTGCAATTTAAGGAAATGATGTAAATACTAGAGTCATGCAAAAACAGTCTGCAATTTTATGACTCCTTGATGTGATATAGGGCTTATCTTGGTTTCACTCTCTAATGTGACAAGACAATTTTCAAATGAGCTGAAGTTTTAGAATAAAAATACAGGAAGAAAGAGTTTTGAGAAGAATGTGAATATATTTGGAAATGGAGAAGGAATTAAAATTAAAAAGAGGAGGGCCAAAGAGAAGAACAAATACATAGCAGATAATAAAAGAAAAAATACATGTAGACCAAATAAAATATATGAAAGATTGTTAATAAAATCATTCAAAACGTAGGATAGGGAGTCTAGATTTAAATTAAGAATACATCATAAATTAGTGGGAATTCAAAAATATTATGAAGTAGAAAAAGACTACGGAGATAAATAACAGTAAGGTATTGAAAACAAACAGGTATGGAAACAATGAACAAGTAAAGCTGGTTTTAGAGACAGTCCCTTTAGGTCTTGAGAACAGAAGATAAGAAAATGCTTAAAAATTATTTTAGCCGTCAAACTTGGGAGAGCAAATGAAAGACTGAAAGACTGATCTTCAAATGTTATAAAAGAGTTACAAGCAGAGGGAGTACATTGAAAATAAAATCTCAGGACCAGAGGAGTGTGAATAATGAATTAAATATGGCCATCTGAAAACTATATATCTGATATAATGTGTTGATATACAGCCAGTCAGTAGCTGCTGCTGCTAAGTCGCTTCAGTCGTGTCCAACTCTGTGCGACCCCATAGACGGCAGCCCACCAGGCTCCCCCATCCCTGGGATTCTCCAAGCAAGAACACTGGAGTGGGTTACCATTTCCTTCTCCAATGCATGAAAGTGAAAAGTGAAAGTGAAGTCGCTCAGTCATGTCCAACTCTTAGCGACCTCATGGACTGCAGACTACCAGGCTCCTCTGTCCATGGAATTTTCCAGGCAAGAGTACTGGAGTGGGGTGCCATAAAAAGCACAAGCAGAGTGAATTCTAGCAGCTTCACACATTTTAAGAGAGATAAAACTGCTCCAAAGGGAGGAAATCAAAAGGTCTAGATGAAGTAGAATTTTAGTAATGTATTGTTAGGTAGGAGTAAACTGAGGAAATACTTTGGGTGCATAAATGAATATAGGTATCATATATGATTCCAATACAATTAAATGGAGGGAAAGACAGATGAGATACCTACTTTAAGTTATTTTTAAATTCTAAATTAAGGATTCTTAGAGATATTTAATTAAAGCCTCATTTGCCAAGTATTATGTTTTAAATTATGCTTTATTCTCAATCAATTAGAGGTTAATTTGGGGCAAATTTACTGAATTTTAAATTGTGTTTTGGGGAGAGAGATTCTAGACTTTCTTGTATTGTACTCACACAATATTGATGACTATATTATACTAAAATATCACAAAAGTTACTTTTATTATTTAACTACTTGCATAACTCCTTCTAAAATATTTCAATTCAATAATATAACTATAAAAATTCTTTATATTCCTCAGATGAAAAGCCTAATACACGTATCTTAATCCATATCACAGTAATTTAAAATGTGCTTCCAAAAAAATAGAATACTACTAATCTGTGTGTACTTTTTATATAATTTCAAGAATATTTCTCAAATTAAATAAGTTTATTTTAGAAAGCATACATTTCTTAAACTGCCATAATGGTTTATGGTACTCTGATCTGTGACTATAGATCCACATTGTATCACCCTAGTCAGACAAAAGTTCTATTCAGCTAGTTAGTCCAGTAACTCTACAGACACCTAACTATTCCAATACTTTCTACTTTGTCAACTGTTTGTCCTTTCAATATCTGATTAACTACCCTATTTTAATGAACAGGCATCAGTTCTATCTGAGCCATTTACTACAATGGCATGAATAAAAGCTTCCATGACCTAGGAGCCTGGCAGGCTACAGTCCATGGGGCCGCAAAGAGTCAAGACATGACTGAATGACTAACACTTTCACTTTTCACCAACAATGTTTAAACATCTAAAACATGTGTACAATTTTGAATTGATATTAAAATTCAAACATGCTTTTAGTGACAAAATCTGGACTTTCATTCTAGTGACATGCATATACACTTTGAAGCAATTACCATTTCCATTTAACTGTGAAAGGTAAGAAGAGTCATTTGGGCTTCCCTGGTGGCTCAGCTGGTAAAGAATCCACCTGCAATGCAGGAGACCTGGGTTCAATCCCTGGGTTGGGAAGATCCCCTGGAGAAGGGAAAGGCTACCCACTTCAGTATTCTGGCCTGGAGAATTCCATGGACTATTCTATGGGGTTGCAAAGAGTCAGACATGACAGAGCACTTTCACTTTACATTATAGTGGTTGCTAAGTTCTAAAATAAGCAAATATTTGAAGAATTTAATGTCCATAATGGAGCAGTTAATTCTGAACATTCTTCAGAATATTATTGATTTTATTGGTTCAGAAGAAATTTTCAACTATTAAAATCATTTTCTGTATTTAATACCTTTAGATTTTACAGCTCTACAAACCTAATTTTCAACTTCTAACAAATTTTTTCATACTGTAATCAGAAAGAAACCAACTGCTTATGATACTTCCTGCATTTAAAAAACTGTACAATTTATATTAAGCTTACTAAATTATTATGTCTCATGTATATCCATGTTAAAAATATCATTCTGTTTTTATATTTGGTGATTATTCTTATGTACAAATATCACCATGGAAAATTAGCTATAAGAACCTGAAACCTATTTTTGCTAATGTTTAATAGGCAAAGCAATAATCACATTCATTGATCATTCATTTCAACATAAATAAGATATATGTAATACAACAAGTCATCTAAACAACAGAACAATATAACATAAACTCCATAAAGCCTAAGGAAAATCTTTATACATTCCATCTTGATCACTAGTCCTTTCCATAAGTATTAATATATCTAGGTCGACCAGTTGTTTTATCGTAGTACCTTTGTCAGAGCTGCAATTCTCTGAGCCAATTCAGCTTCTACTTCAGGTAAGGTCTCAGCTTTTCTCATAGTTTGCTGCAACTTTTGCTCAGCCAGCTCAAGACGCTCTTGTAACTGTCTATTCTTCTCTTCCATCTGAACCAGGGATGAAAAAAGAGACACTTAAATTGTCACAGTTAGGAGAACGAACACCAGTCACTAGGGGCTGTGGGCTTCAGCCTTTATCCTAGAGTTAAAATCAGCTACTACTGCCACATGTTTTCATATATTGCTTATCAATATTCCTTAATAAATTGAGCACATAAAAAATGAAAACCTTTTACCAACAACAGCAAAAAAGAAATGAAGTTAATAGTGAGAATTAACTTGGACAAGTGAGATACAACTTAGTACTTAAACCTCAAATGCACCATAATAGCCATTGACTGAAAATCTTAACCTTAGGTAGAGTAGGAGAGAAAATGGATCATAATGATTGAGAGTTCAGGCTCTAGAGATGAAGTTGGCTAACTTTTTCTGCTAAGGACCAGATAGTAAATACTTTAGGCTCTGTGTATCACAAAGTCTTTGACCCAACTATTCAATTCTACTATTGTAGCACAAAGCAGTCAGAGATGATGATTAAATGAATGGGTATGGTTATGTTTTGATAAAACTATACTTGTGAAACAGAGCCATAGTTTTGGCATGTGGGCTATAGTTTGCCCATTCCTTCTCCAGAGCCGNAACTACTCAATTCTACTATTGTAGCACAAAGCAGTCAGAGATGATGATTAAATGAATGGGTATGGTTATGTTTTGATAAAACTATACTTGTGAAACAGAGCCATAGTTTTGGCATGTGGGCTATAGTTTGCCCATTCCTTCTCCAGAGCCGGATAGACCTACACTTCCATTATTGATTCTGCAATTACTGAACGTGTGACTCTGGGAAAGCAGTCATATTCTCTGAACCTGAGTTTCCTCAGTATAATATACTTACTTTACTCTCAGTAAAATAATTGTATAATAATTATTATCATTTAAACTATAATATTTGTACTTACAGGTGGTGGTTGGATTTAAGTGAGGTTATATATATGTGTGTGTGTGGGTGTATTGGTTAGCACAGTTTCTGGTTCATGTCCAGATGCAAAGTAAATATTAATCATCATCATTATTATTATTATTATTAAATATTATTATTATATAACATAATAATTATAATTATAATCATTATTTTTAAGACAAATTTCTAGATGATATACTAAAAATCACATCTATTTAGTTAGCTTGATTCTAAATTGCAGAGAATAATTTATTGCTAAGGAATACCATAGTTTATGTACTCCATGTTTTGTGAGAATGGCGAGAACACATACAGACCAGAAGGAAACCAAGATGGAGATACTGAACCTGCCGTAGGATGGCCTCTTTATTTGCTAACTCATTTTCTAGTTTGTCATTCATGTCATGAATGGAGGTAGATTCTCTCTGAGCACTGAGGTAACGCTTCTCAAGGGTCGTGATTCTTTCTTCCATGTCTTCCTTCTGTGCCATAGCCTAAAATGAGAATAACTTAAAAATCAAATCAGATTCTCAGTTTGTGTATTGTCTTATTATCATTTAAATAAAATAGTAAGATATTTTTTTTAAAAAACTGTTGCTTTCTTGAGGTAAATTTCATTCTTTTCTTTTCATAAAAGGGATGCAGGATTTCATATGTGTTTTCTCAGCTTATCTATCAGAATTCTTACATCTTGGGTTAGTAAAAATCATTGTCTCTTTGAGAATGCAACAAAGTACATTTTAAATCTCCCTACTCCACAATTGGTATTCTTAGAAAAGAAGAAGCAAAAAAAAATTAGCTTGATATACAGTAGAGATAAGTACAAATATGGATAGAGTTTCAAACCATAAAATTGGCACAATGGTACCTATAGTTCCAAATTGCATAGGAATTGTCAAATGAAGATAATAAATATCATCATTGGAAGAATCAATATATGAAAATGAGTGTACTACCCAAAGCAATCTATAGATTCAATGCAATCCTTATCAAGCTACCAATGATATTTTTCAGAGAACTAGAACAAATAATTTCACAATTTGTATGGAAATACAAAAAACCTCAAATAGCCAAAGCAATCTTGAGAGAGAAGAATGGAACTGGAGGAATCAACCTGTCTGACTTCAAGCTCTACGACAAAGCCACAGTCATCAAGACAGTATGGTACTGGCACAAAGACAGAAATATAGATCAATGGAACAAACTAGAAAGCCCAGAGATAAGTCCACACACCTATGGACACCTTATCTTCGACAAAGGAGGCAAGAATATACAATGGATTAAAGACAATCTCTTTAATAAGTGTTGCTGGGAAAACTGGACAACCACTTGTAAAAGAATGAAACTAGATCACTTTCTAACACCATACACAGAAATAAACTCAGAATGGATTAAAGATATAAATGTAAGACCAGAAATTATAAAACTCCTAGAGGAGAACATAGGCAAAACACCTTCTGACATAAATCACAGCAGGATCCTCTATGACCCACCTCCCAGAATATTGGAAAAAAAAGCAAAAATAAACAAATGGGACCTAATTAAACTTAAAAGCTTCTCCACAACAAAGGAAACTATAAGCAAAGTGAAAANAAACACCAATACAGTATACTAACACATATATATGGAATTTAGAAAGATGGTAACAATAACCCTGTAGGTGAGACAGCAAAAGAGACACAGATGTATAGAACAGTCTTTTGGACTCTGTGGGAGAGGGAGAGGGTGGGATGATTTGGGAGAATAGCATTGAAACATGTATCATGTAAGAAATGAATCGCCAGTCCAGGTTCGATGCAGGATACAGGATGCTTGGGGCTGGTGCCCTGGGATGACCCAGAGAGACATGTGTACACCCGTGGCAGATTCATGTTGATGTATGGCAAGACAAATACAATATTGTAAAGTAAAAAATAATAATAATAAAATAAAATATGAAAAGAAATAAATAAATATCACTGCTAGAACATTTGAAAGTATAGGAAGATGAGGTTCATATATATTGATACAATGGAATATTATTCAGTCATTGAAAAGAGTGAAATGCCATTTGCAGCAACATGAACGGACCCAGCAATTATCATACTAACTGGAGACAGAGAATGAAAGAATACTGTATTAAATGTTATATGGAATCTAGTTTTTTAACAATGATACAAATGAATTTATTTACAAAACAGAAATAGACTCACAAATTTCAAAAATATACCTATGACTACCAGNAAGAGACACATGTACCCTAATGTTCATTGCAGCACTGTTTATAATAGCCAGGACATGGAAGCAACCTAGATGTCCATCAGCAGATGAATGGATAAACAAGCTGTGGTACATATACACAATGGAATATTACTCAGCCATCAAAAAGAATACATTTAAATCAACTGTAATGAAGTGGATGAAACTGGAGCCTGTTATACAGAGTGAAGTAAGCCAGAAAGAAAAACACCAATACAGTATACTAACACATATATATGGAATTTAGAAAGATGGTAACAATAACCCTGTAGGTGAGACAGCAAAAGAGACACAGATGTATAGAACAGTCTTTTGGACTCTGTGGGAGAGGGAGAGGGTGGGATGATTTGGGAGAATAGCATTGAAACATGTAAATTATCACATGTGAAATAAATTGCCAGTCCAGGTTCGTTGCATGATGCAAGGTGCTCAGGCCTGGTGCACTGGGATGACCCAGAGGGATGGGATGAGGAGGGAGGTGGGAGGGGGTTTCAGGATGGGGAACACATGTACACCCATGGCTGGTTCATGTGGATGTATGGCAAAACCAATACAATATTGTAAAGTAATTAACCTCCAATTAAAATAAATAAATTTATATTTAATAAATAAATAAATATCATCAATATCCTTACCTTCATGTATAATAAGAATAATTCAGTGGTTAAAAGAGAAGGCAAAAATGAAATAAAAAGTAAACTTGAATCACACTCAAAATGAATTGATAAATTTACTTTGGAACTTAACCATTTCCCTTGTTTAATTGGAATATGATATTTTTCAATTAAAAAATAATTTAGAGACTTCAATGAGCACAGATCTCTAGGGGAAAAATCAACTATTGGTGCAAAGGAGCAATAATTCTAAATACTATATATAAATATAATATTAAGTATTACATTAAGCAATAATTTTAAACCATATAATTGACAGATAACATAGACATAATTTTATCTTCCAAAGAGTCTAGATGAGAATTTATTAATAGGCAGATAACTTGATATTTGAGATATTGGGGAAAATCAGCTACAGAAGTAAACACCTTGGGCTTGGTGTGGTTTTCTGATAATTCAGAAAATACTTGTACATGTTGGTGGTTTAGTCTCTAAGTTGTGTCTGACCCTTGTGGCCCCATGGACTGTAGCTTGTCAGGCTCCTCTGTCCATGGAATTCTCTAGGCAAGAAAGCTGGAGTGGGTTGCCATTTCCTTCTCCATTCTTGTATAAAAAGCCTAAAACTGAGGAGACGATGGTAGTTTCCATATATTACTATCAAGGTCTCTTTAATCACTTGTTCCTAACCAGTCTCTATTACTCTCCTACAGGCAGAATCAATCCTGCTATACCCACAGACTCTCTGTGACACTGTGGACTGTAACCAACCAGGCTCCTCAGACCATGGGATTCTCCAGGCAAGAGTACTGGAGTGGGTTGCCATTTCCTTCTCCAGGGCATCTTCTCGACCCAGGGATTGAACCCAGGTCTCCTGCATTGCAGGCAGACGCTTTAACCTCTGAACCACCAGGGAAGCCCTCCAAAAGAAATAGAAGCCCTTAAATGGACAGCCTTGAATCATCCTGAACTTCCCTCACCAGCATCTGGAAATTTAACCACATCCACACATCCTTAACTTCTACCTTTCATTTTAGAACAGGTGTTCTGCTTTCCCTCAAAGTTTACTCATTATATGTATTCTGGCTTTATGCTTTTTCTCCTGTAGAGATCTGATCACTTTGTTCTCTTGAATTTTCAAGCTGATAGTAGAGGTAAATCTCAAAACAGTAGCTGAAATAATGAAACTGGATTATAAAAGTTTTGGTATACATTAAAGGTGAAGGGCAGAGGGAAAAGACATGATTCAAAGAAAATAGAAATTAAAAAGATAAATCATTTGCCTGACTACTGTCCACAACTGAATTGAAACTATGAAACCAAACTGTTGGAGAGGGTGGGAAGATTCATTATAGCTCTAAAAATTAGTAAGCAAATTAATTTATCAGGTAATTAATAAAATCCTAGAGAAACAGAAAGCTGTTCAAAAGAAAATATTATTGAAAATCACTACTTGGATCATTTGTGGAAACTATTTACATAGTCGTAATAATGATGAACATAATAAAGAGTCAGACATGACTGAACATACACACATTCACACAATAATAACACTGAATGTGATTTTGAGATGAATATAGTGGAAGGATGGATGGAAGAGAAAGGAAATGAACGAACAAAACAGATAAAATCCTCATATTGTATGATAGCAAGACATAGTGAAAGTGAAAGTTGGTCAGTCGTGTCCGACTCATTGTAACCCCATGGACTACAGAGTTCATGGAATTCTCCAGACCAGAATACTGGAATGGATAGCCTTTCCCTTCCCCAGGGGATCTTCCAAACTCAGAGTTCGAACCCAGGTCTTCTACATTGCAGGTGGATTATGTACCAGCTGAGCCACAAGGGAAGACCAAGAATACTGGAGTGGGTAGTCTATCTCT
Source organism: Neotragus pygmaeus (assembly GCA_006410875.1). NCBI lineage: Eukaryota > Metazoa > Chordata > Mammalia > Artiodactyla > Bovidae > Neotragus > Neotragus pygmaeus. The sequence continues at coordinate 255,562 of SJYV01017336.1, forward strand.
TCTCCAGCAGATCTTCTCAACCCAGGAATCAAACCGGGGTCTCCTGCATTGCAGGCAGATTCTTTACCAACTGAGCTATGAGGGAATACACAAAAAGGTTTTATTTTATTAACTAACGGTTGTAGTTTTATAATTAAAGTTGTTGAAAGGAATTGCTTTATTTTTAAAGTATACAACTCTTCTAGACCTCACAAAAAACATACGCCAAATTGTTGGCATTTTAACAAATTACCACAAATGTAACAATGTGAAAAATACTTCAACATCAGTTGCTATTTCTAAGTAACAAACATATTTTTAGAGAAATAAATTTATTGATATGGCTCTTCTTTTACAACCATGTTTTCATGATATATAAAAACATGTTTTTAAATTTTATTTTCATTAAAATGTCTATTCTTTGGGGAATTCTTTTAGTAATAGCAAAATCCTCAATCCTATCACCCACTAGTCCAAATAATTTTTAAGGTTATCAAAAAGCAATACAATTGTTTGCTAAAACTACGTATGTTAAAAAATACCCTTTGTATCCAAAGTCAAATTTATTTAAGCCAGCATCTCATATTGGAAAGTTACACTTTATCACACTAAACTGGTATAAAGGAAGTTATAACTGACATACTAATAGGGCTTTTTAAGCTCACTGAAAAAAAGAAGTCAGTGAAAGTTTCCTTTCAGAAAGTTGGTTCTTTTTAATGTAAAGGTAAAGAACTTTTAAATTGTAAGAACTGGTTTTATGATCATATCAAAACTGTTTTCTATACTTGTTTTAAGTTAATAGAATTTTGACCTACTCTAGTTTAGAAATTACATGCTTCAAATATAAAATATAGTTCTTTAGTACTGTCTTAGATAAATATCACTTACACAGGCAGTTATATAAGACTAGAAGCAGTTGTAGAAGACAGCGGCACTCCTCTCAAAACTTGTCTGCTTGTGGAAGCTATAAAGCTGCAATAATCTCAGACCTCACCTTCACTCCTAGACAATGTACACACCCAGAAGGAAGGAACAAAAGGTAAGCGATCACAACCATATCCAAAACAGAAGTGCAACAGCGTGTCTTCCTTCCTGTAGAATACGGCAAAATGACTTTTTGTTTTGTTTTCAAATCAAAAAGCACTTAAAGGTTTCTGTTAGATCTCCTTTCTTTCATTCGTATTACAACTGTTAGTAATAGTTCTTTTTTAAAGGCAAACCTTTGAAGGGCATGAACCAGGTCTCAAAGTACTTTAAATACCTCTCACAAAAGCCTTTAAGAGTTTATGAAATGTCAAACAACAATTAGTATAAAGGTAATTTTTTTTTGGCTCAGAAAGTCTCAGAGCATTTCAGTCTTTAAAACCACAGCTGATAATTTTCTTAGACATCTAGGTTAATTTTAAATAAGAGAAATACCAAAAGCAATGGCTAAAAGGATTGAAATTAGGCTTTGTTGCCTTCTTTGACTATCTTAATCCTGCTGAACTTCAAGACCAAATTAACACCTACTTTGTTATTTATGTTTATACTAATGTTCCAAAGTGTGAAACTCAATTAATCCATCAATTTGGCAAAAATTATCCAAATTATTTTTTTCAACAGTATATACACTTCCCTAGATCGTAGCCATCCAAACAGAAGCTACTATTTAAAAAACTTTTCCTTAAAATTTAGACTTAACTCTATTTTCTATATTTTTTAGTCCAACGATAGTAGAGTTTTCAGAGTATTCCTTCAGAGTGCCTACAGTTGTTAATCGTATTGCTATATGTTGTAGTGTTAATTTTGCTTTCATTCAGAACTCTGGGATGTTATATCAATTTTGTAGCTCAAGAAAAAATTCTAAACCTAGTTTACATATATAAACGTCTTACAAAATTCAGTTAAAGGCATACATGTGCTTCTTCAGAATGTGACTATGAAGTAGCACATACTTGCTTTTAATCCTAATTTTTGATACTTATTAGCTCTGTTCTTGGAGAAGGAAATGGCAACCCATTCCAGTATTCTTGCCTAGAGAATCCTGTGGACAGAGGAGTCTGGTGGGCTGCTGTCTATAGGGGCTTGCAGAGTCAGACACACCTGATACAACTTAGCATGCATGCATGCACTAGAGAAGGAAATAGCAACCCACTCCAGTATTCTTGCCTGGAGAATCCCAGGGACAGAGGAGCCTGGTGGGCTGCCATCTATGGGGTCGCAGAGTCCGACACAACTGAAGGACTTAGCAGCAGCAGCAGCAGCAGCAGCAGCTCTGTTTTAGGTAAGCACTGCTTAATTTTTCTATATGTCATCTTCTTTTTCTTAAAATTTGGTCTTTGGTTGGGATATTAATACCTACTACATAACACTGCCATGATATAATATTGTAAGTGCTTTTGATGTCCTATATATAATACACACTCAGTAAATACTAGCTTCTTTTTTATTATCATGTACAATACCCACTCAATAAATAATAGCTTTTTATTACTATTTATGTATTATTTTTATTAATATTATACCTACAATTATTAATAGCTGATCTGACTATGACATATGTTACATGTAAGAGTCATTGGATGGGACTTTGGTATTTCATTTTTAATTCAATGATTCATTGAAGGAGATTCAATTTATAACTTCAGGCTGTGTTGCCAAAAATAAATTTTGAATTTACAATTTGGAGCAATGTCTTTTCCCTGCGTATTACTAAGAAATTCTAAACAAGAAAGCTTTTCCTAGTTCCTGAAAACTTCAGCCTACAAAAGGGAGAAAAACTGCATAATTAATTTTCTCCTGACTTGAAGGTTATAAACTACATTTTTATTATATCAAATAAATATAATTCTATAATAACTTAGAGTTACTAAAGTGAAAAAATATAACTCCATGTTTCAGATAACAGAAAAGATTAAATTATATTTACTCATTCATACAATCCCTTAGTGAACGTTCAAAGAGCTCTTAAGAAGTTACAGTGATGAGCTATTTTATTCATAAAACAAAATATAACTGAAATACTTCACAGAAAATTTTAACTATTTACTTATCAATATGTTTAATGAGATATTACTATTACTCATTAAATAGTAGTCTTTTTTAAAGAGTGGAGAGGTAATTCATCATGAGACTGACTATATTTTCTAGTGTAAATCCTGTGCAAAGCTTCAACCAAGCCCCTACTCTAACAGGCCACAGTCAATTTAAGGAGCACTTAAGATGAAACTTCAAACAAAAAGAAATTTTGAATAGATTTATTCTTGACAAAGAATACTTGCTAAAATATAGTCTGAAACTATTAACGAAAGATAAGCACATGATTTGTTTCAAATATATTTGACTATGCATATGCACAGCTACTGCATTGCAGTATTTAATTTTGTAATCAATTTTTCCTATTATCAATTTTTTTCTTAATTAGACAAGTATTTATTGCATATATTATATATAAATGACATTGTGTTGGCAGCACTATAGAGATAGCAAGGAGAATCACCTTGTTTTGTTTTCTACTTAAAAATCTGCAAGCTAGTAGTCTTTGTAGCTTGCAAGCTAGTAGACAAGGATACAAAGCAAAGTCTGAAATTTTTAATGTTTAAATGATAGCTTTTGAAAGTACATGATTTTCATATTTTCTTGAATATAGAAAAGGTAAACAGCTTGATAATATAGGAAGTAGTTATAGTGAGTTGCATTCTTTTTGATGGCTATCTCTGAATAAATGATTGCATCTTGCTGATTTCAAAGCTACCCCTAGTGGAAAAAGCACAGATTCTGAAGCTGGAATAATCTTGCATTCTTTATGGTGCTGGGAAGTGGGGAAGTGGTGTGTTGGGAGAGCAGTGGGTAGGCCTTGGACAAGTTATTTACGTAACCTGAGTAAAAGGGTACAATTAGAAGTATCTTCCCTACAGGACAGGAGAAATTAAAGAAACTAAACATAATGTATTTGGAATAGATTCCAAGGTTGCTTCTCAGTGATTTCTAGCAGCAAACCAGAGCCCCAGCGCCTGTGACCTGGATCTTATGGGAAATAATTTATTTGGCCTTCACAGTGTCCTTAATACACACACACACACACACACACACACACACACACACACACACGATGCATCCAAAAAACAGGCAGAATATAGATAGGTTCCTTGTCTAGATATCATTAACCCTACCACTTTCTACTATATGTAGCTCCTCTTCATACAGTTATATTGTTTGCCTGGGCTCTGGACGAATTTGTGTTTGCACCACTCTCCCTCAAATATGAATGATGAGAAATATTCCTTTCTCATGAAACCTTTCTAAATTATAACTACATAGAAATTATAGGGCTGATAAGAATAGTTATATTTTAAAAGAATTCCTTGTGAACACACCTTAGCTATTGAAAGGAATTCCTAATTTGAACAAAAATATCCAGCATCAGATGTGTGATTGATATTTCAAATCTGACTCAACTTTCTGTCATCTATATCCAAAGACTATTTGGAATCAAAGTTTTATTTTTACATAGATCGTAAGAAACAGGCAGCTGGGGATACTGGGCTCTATCTGCGAGTGACACTGGATTCAGTTCAGTTCAGTCGCTCAGTCGTGTCTGACTCTTGACCGCAGCATGCCATGCTTCCCTGTCCATCACCAACTCCCAGAGTCCACCCAAACTCAGGTCCATCGAGTCGGTGATGCCATCTAAACATCTCATCCTCTGTCATCCTCCTGCCTTCAATATTTCCCAACATCAGGGTCTTTTCCCATGAGTCAGCTCTTCGCATCAGGTGGCCAAATATTGGAGTTTCAGCTTCAAAATCAGTCCTTCCAATGAACACCCAGGACTGATCTCCTTTAGGATAGACTGGTTGGATCTCCTTGCAGTGCAAGGGACTCTCAAGAGTCTTCTCCAACACCACAGTTCAAAAGCATTAATTCTTCGGTGCTCAGCTATCTTTATAGTCCAGCTCTCACATCCATGCATGACCACTGGAAAAACCATAGCCTTGACTAGATGGACCTCTGTTGACAAAGTAATGTCTCTGCTTTTTTTTGTTT
>SJYV01017336.1:260635-285592 GCA_006410875.1 Neotragus pygmaeus
ACCCTCTTCCCACAGAGCACTGAGCTGAGCTCCCTGTGCTATTACAGCAGGTTCCCACTCTCTATTTTACACATGGTAGTGGATATACGTCAACCCCAGTCTTCCAATTCATCCCACCTCTGCTTCCCTTATGTGTCCACACGTCCATTCTCTACACCTGTGTCTCTAATTCCTGCCCTGCAAACAGGTTCATCTTTGCTATTTTTCTAGATTCCACATACATGCATCTATATACAATATTTGATTTTCTCTTTCTGACTTATTTCACTCTATATGACAGACTCTAGGTCCATTCACTTCTCTACAAATGACACAATTTTGTTTGTTTTTATGGCTGTGTAATATTCTGTTGTATAGTCACATCTTCTTTATCCATTCATAAATTGATACAGTCACTATGGAGAAAAGCATGGAGGTTCTTTTAAAAACTAAAAATAGAGCTACCATATGACCCAGCAATCCCACTACTGGGCATATACCCGGAGAAAACCGTAATTCTAAAAGACACATGCACCACAATGTTCATCACCAGTCAATCCTAAAGGAAATCAACCCTGAATATTCATTGGAATGACTGATGCTGAAGCTGAAGCTCCAAAACTTTGGCCACCTGATGTGAAGAGCTGACTCATCAGAAAAGACCCTGATGTTTGGAGAAGATTGAAGGCAAAAGAAGAAGAGGGCAGCAGAGGGTGAGATGGTTAGATAGGATCACTGACTCAATGGAGATGAACTTGAGCAAAATCCAGGAGATAATGGAGGACAGGGAAACCTGGCATGAGGCAGTCCATGGGGTTGCAAAGAGTCAGACACGACTTAGCGACTGAACAACAACCACCCCAATGTTCATTGCAGCACTATTTACAATAGCCAAATTCCCAAAACATAGAGCAGAAGTATGGATTGTGGATTCACAATATCATTGAATGTGAGAGTAAATTGGATACCAGAGGTAGGATTACTATCTCAGCAGCTGAAAATTAGGTTTTATTACCTTTCTCAACTCTGGATTCTCTTAAAAAGCAAGTTTTGACAAAACCAGATGCCCCACTACTCCCGCAAAAAAAGAAAAGAAAAAGAAATAGGAAAATTATAGGCCAAAATCACTTACAGATAAAGACTCAAAATGCTCAGTAAAATACCACCAGAATGAATCTAACAAAACATATAAAAAAGAGCATGCACTGTGAGCAAGTGGGATTTATCCCAGGAATGCAATGCTGTTTTAACATTTAAAAAAAATGTCTCTATAAAACATCTTATTAATAAAAAACAAAACACATGATCACTTCGATATGTTTAGGTAAAACATTTGAAAAAATTCAATACCCCTTCATGATAAAGTAACACTTAATGAACCAGATATAGCTGGGAACTTCCTCAGTCTGATAAAGGATATCTCTAAACCCCACACCTAACATCATTACATGAATCATTTAATAAATATTTCCACCTAAGACCAGGAACAAGACAAGGACATTCATCCTTGCCAGTTTTATTCAATATTGTACTGGAGGGTCTTGCAATTAGGAAGGAAAGAAGGAAGGACAGAAATATAACGTAGAAACTAAAAAGGTAAACTATTTCTATTCTCAGAAGATGTAATCTAAAGAAAATCCTAAGGAAAGGAATACATTAAAAATTAGAATAAATGAGTGTAGGAAAGGTGTAGGACACACGATCAATACACACAAAAATGGTATCCCTATATGTTTGCTATTAACAACCTGAAAATGAAATTAAGAAAATAATTTCATTTAAAATAGTACCAAAAAGAAAAAAGAAAAATTACATTACTTAGGGATAAGTCTAACCAAAAAAAAAAAGCAAAACCTACACACTGAAAAATAAAATTTCTGAAAGTTTATTTTCCCAGTGAAAAATATTCTGTGTGCTATTTCGGGGTTAGCGTGACATGAAGAGAAGAGAACAATCACAGAAGCAGACAGGATTTTGGAGACAGCCATAACAGGAGAATATATGGAACCATAACCTGCAAACCTCATGGGACCAGCACCAAATACCCCCTGGGACGTGAGAAAGAGACTAAAGCCAATTTTAGTTTCATTTCAATGACAGAGAACCTCAGCCACTTTCTAGGCTATAATAGCTATGATTCCTTGAAAATAAAGCCATTAATAAATAAAGCTGAACACAATTTAATCTTTGAGAATCTAAGGAGTGCTTCAAGACCTAGTGTTTGGGTAATTTACTATAGAGATTAGAGAAGCTCATATGGTTGAAAAATGCCTATTTCATGAAATGCTACCACTATTTTTCTTTCAAGTTAGGCATGAGGTTGTGTCTCGTGGTTTTTATTCTCAAAACAGTTTCTTGTAGGTTCTTAATTGATTAAGAATGATATTATCAAAAATACCTTTTCAGTTTTTATACTCAACAAATAAGGCATCAGTTAGATTTATTCTGAATGTGCCATGGTATCTTACCCAAGAAAGTTATAGTCAAATTCTATAGTGCATTTTTAGATTCTCAACTAAAATTAATTTTGATCCAAAAAGAAGGTGCATGCATCTTGCGACCCCATGAATCACAACATGCCAGGCTTCCCTGTCCATCACCAACTCCCGGAGTTCACTCAGACTCACATCCATCGAGTCTGTGATGCCATCCAGCCATCTCACCCTCGGTCATCCCCTTCTCCTGCCCCAAATCCTTCCCAGCATCAGAATCTTTTCCAATGAGTCAACTCTTCACATGAGATGGCCAAAGTACTGGAGTTTCAGCTTTAGCATCATTCCTTCCAAAGAAATCCCAGGGTTGATCTCCTTCAGAATGGACTGGTTGGATCTCCTTACAGTCCAAGGGACTCTCAAGAGTCTTCTCCAACACCACAGTTCAAATGTCATGAGCCCCATGGTAATAATATATGAGACAAGAATATTTTCTATGTATTATTTATTTACCTTTTGCAGAGTTCATATAATGGCCACTGAAATAAATAATTATTTTGAATAACTATTCCATAAAGGTAATATTGTTTTAATTTTACTAAATTCAGTTCAGTTCAGTTCAGTCTATCAGTCGTGTCTGACTCTTTGAGACCCCATGAACTGCAACACGCCAGGCATCCCTGTCCATTACCAACTCCCAGAATTCACCCAAACACATGTCCATTGAGTTGGTGATGCCAGCCAACCATCTCATCCTCTATCATTCCCTTCTCCTCCTGCCCTCAATCCCTCCAAGCATCAGGGTCTTTTCAAATGTGTCAGCTCTGCACATAAGGTGGCCAAAGTATTGGAGTTTCAGCTTCAACATCAGTCCTTCCAATGAACACCCAGGACTGGTCTCCTTNGTCTGGCTCTAGGTGAGTGATCACACCATCGTGATTATCTGGGTCATGAAGATCTTTTTTGTATAGTTCAGCAGCACATCTAGAGCTTTTTAAAACACTACTTCCCACTGATCCAGCCCTAAAGCTAAATTGTGACAGAACAATAAATACTTAGCTCTATCACATGAACAATTATAAATTTGCATTGCAGTTCTGCACCATGACGGGCAGTTTATCCATGGCCAGGTAGAATATTTTTATATATCTATGTGAAAGTGAAAGTTGTTCAGTCGTGTCTGAATCTTTGCTATTCCATGGATTATACAGGCCATGGAATTCTCCTGACCAGAATACTGGAGTGGGTAGCCTTTCACTTCTCCAGGGGATTTTCCCAACCCATAGATTGAACCAAGGTCTCTTGCACTGAAGGCAGACTCTTTACCCACTGAACCACAAGGGAAGCCCAAGAATACTGGAATGAGTAGCCTAACCCTTCTCCTGTGGATCTTCCTGACCCAGGAATCAAACTGGGGTCTCCTACATTACAGGCAGATTCTTTACCAACTGAGCTATCAGGGAAGACTTATATTTATAGTATGAGCATTTATACTATATATTCTATCTTTATAATTCCAAATTATAAATCATGGTAAAATGACCTGACTTCTAATCAATTCTAGCAGTAGCTGTAAGCTGCTTGATGTAATTGATCTTTAGTTCCCAAGTCTATAAAATGTGAAATGTGGATGGTAATACAGTAAAATTCAATTTTTACTGAGTGAGTCAAGATGAATATCATTCTATAAAAATGGATCTTCCTCAAGGATGGTGATACCTATGGGCTATTTAACTTAATAATTATAAAGCAAAGTGGGTAGGGTAAGTCAGTCCTCTATCTGACTTTATCAGTGAAGGGGAAAATATGTATCTGTTTTTTTTTTTCTCTTTATATTTCATCTTTTGTGAGTGAATTATGATGCAAAACAACGCAATTAAATATAACTAAATTAAAGGTCCATCGGACTCCTAAATTTTGTTGTCTGATCACAACTATTGTCAAGCTGTTGTCCCCATTATGAGACTTGACAGTCATATAAACTACCTCTTCTTTCTCCGTTTCCTTATTCTTTTCTGTATCAGTATTCTACCTTCTGTTAACACTGCAGGCTCTTGAGAGACCTCAGGCTTACTAAGCCAAATTTTGTGAGACACTTGTTAAAAGGTTTCCCTCTCACATCTCTCAGAAAGGTGAAAAAGCCCCATGGCCACATTCTGTCTGTTGTAATTTAACTGTGTCTGACACAAGATTTTAGAATATTATTTTTAAAGGAATTTAAAAAGCAAATTAATGAATATTTACAGAGGCTTTTCTGTAAAAGAATATTCTTCTATTAATGGTCACAGCTAATATACATTTAATTTTAATTAATAACCCACATAAGAAGAGACTGCTTTTTACTGGGGTCTCTAATCAAAATTGATTCTTTAAATTTGCTAAAAATACCAACATTTTTGAGGAAAGCTGCTGCTTTTGGATTCCAGACTTAGCATTTAATAAGAAACTGAAAAACAGGAAGAGGAAAATAGACAAGATTGCTATTTTCATTAAAGGGTTGACACGCTAGGATGTAAAGTAGAACACACACACACAGACCGAGAAAGTCATTATATGGAGATCAGGAGGAGAAGGTCACATTCAAAGCATGCTGCTGAATATCAATAGAAAAGAAAGGTAATCTATTGATACAACTTACGATTCAGGTTTAAAAAAAATGAGTGCATTGTGAATGTTTCTTGAACTTCTAGGCAAGTGACAGATAATAAAAATATCTACAAAGTTAGGAAGGTAAATGAAATATTGATCCTCATCTCTTTTGTTAAAGAAGGAGAGTCCGGAAGCATGTTGAAAGGTCAGAAATTCAGTGATCCTATTGCTTCTTGTGTTCATAAGGCTTACTGCACAAACATCTGTATATGGATAAGTGACTTGGAAATAAAGGTACTTTCATCATCCATGAGCAATGAAAGCACAGTTGAATTTGATTTGAAGATTCTGCTGAAATGTTGGTCCTGAAAAGGTAAAAACTTATAGCTTTTAATATTAAAATTTATTCTAAAATTATTAATAAAATTACCACAGTGAATATATGTGAGCAGAGGTAGTTAATAAGTTAACAATAATTCCTATTTATTACTGTTTGGTAACATAATAGAGTCCATCTCTAAAGCTATGTTGAGTGTTCTACATAATAGAAATTTATTTCCCAATAATAAAGTAAGATTGCCTATGGAACATTTTGTTGTCTAAATTTTTGTTTTCGGTGCTTAAATAGCTGTTTAGAGCATACTTCAGGAAATAAAAATTTGGCCCTACTAAACCAAAATGCAAAATATTTAAACATTAACACATTCAAAACTGTACTGCTACTGCTGCTGCTGCTGCTAAGTCACTTCAGTCGTGTCCGACTCTGTGTAACCCTAGAGACGGCAACCCACCAGAACTTAAATGCACTTTTATCTTTGTTTCTATTAAAAACATCAAATTAAATGCAGTCATTATTTCTGTAGTTTTTAAAAATCAATTTTTTTTTGTTATTACTATCCCTACTGTGTTTATAACTAAAGGAAAAAAAAAAAACTACTTTTGTGTTTCAAAATTTGGGTTATAGGGGAAAAAAAAATCTTTCTTTTATAGAAAACAAATCTGTTTAGAATTGTTCCTTCCTGCTTCATTCAGGCATATGTGTGTGTTCTAGGGTATCTTTATATAAGAGTATAAGCACTCTTCAAGAAAAAGATTGACTTTATTTCTTCATGGACCTAAAGAAGACCCCAAGTCTGATCTATTGTATTTCTAGTCTAAACATTTAACTAACATAGGTTCACATGACTTCTCTGAGCCAGAAACCCTGGGCTTATTGTCCAAAATTGTAAATATTGCAAGAAAATGTAGTACAGTGATAAATTTTAACAAAGCAAGGCACACAGTTCAAGGATGAGTTTTGGGGATTATACTTTTTAAGGGTATGTGGCAACCTGGTCTATTTTCCTCTTCCAATTTTTCAATTTACCATTAAATCATAGATCAGCTTCCTCAATTAAAATTAACTTACTTAATTCCAGGAATAGATTCTTCTACAATATTAAAAAATTTACATGTAACTTTTTGGTATATACAAATGCATATGGATATNTCTATTTTCCTCTTCCAATTTTTCAATTTACCATTAAATCATAGATCAGCTTCCTCAATTAAAATTAACTTACTTAATTCCAGGAATAGATTCTTCTACAATATTAAAAAATTTACATGTAACTTTTTGGTATATACAAATGCATATGGATATACATATGTACATGCATGTATGCCCACATGTACATACATATACTCTATGTATACACATACATTCATAATGCATATATTAATATAATATATAATGTATATGTATTACAATATTACTCTTTTGTTAAAATGCCTTTCCTTCCATTTTTATGAAGGAACCATGCTGGTAGTCTAAAATAATCATTTTAAAAACTTCATTGAAATTCTACTCTTTCTTATTACTCTCATTTCTCTATGCCAGAGAACATTTTTAATTAAGGCTATATGAATCCAGGGTCATTAATAATCTGCAGATTAATTGCCACCACATGATTGTAAGATGGCTATTCTATGAAGGTTGTAAATTATGTTTAAAGTTCTAAATGGTAAGCCATTCAAACTGAATAGAAAAATAGTGGAGGCTGATAAGTGGAGTAAATGGAGGGAAGACGAGGGCAAGAAAATAAACAGTTAAAAAAGCAATGTTATTCAAAAGATGCTAAGTTAATTTTGTAATTTTAATTTTACATCTTTTATTCAAAAGATGTAAGTTAATTTTCAAACTTACAGTTATGAAAAATTTGATAAATACAAAAGTAATGAGTCAATTCAGTTGACCTTAGAAATGTCTATATACTCAGATAGAGGAGCTATTATGCCATTTTATTCTATTTTGTTTAACATAGTCTCATAGCTTATAATATATATTATCTTAAATTTTAAAAACTATATAAGAAATATATGTAACTTCAGATTTTCCAATATTATGTGTGTATAATGGACAATAATGTCAATGTTTTNCTTTCTTTTTTGGCTAGATTTGCACAGTATATGTTTTTTCATCAGTTTACTTTCAACTTTTCAAGATTGTTATACTTGAGGTGTGCTTTTATAAGTGGCATGTAGAATGTTTGTTCAAACAAATTTTGCTTTTTATTGGAGTATTTAGTAAATTTTCATTTAAATTAATTACTGATGTGTTGGGATTTATACATAGCATTATACTTGTATTCTATTTTTGCCTCTCTTTTGTTTTGTTTTCCTTCTTTCTTGCTTTTTAAAAATTAATTATACTTCACTACTCTTGTTTTTTTTCTCCATTATCTTGTTTGTTATACAGTCTCTAAGTGATTCCTCTAAACAATACAACCTGCACCTTTTACTTATAAAAGTCTGATACTACTTAAACCCCACAAAAATGCTAGAACTTAAAGCAACTTTAATTTATTCCATTCCTACTTTTTTTTATCATTGCTAACATTTTCACTTCACAAGTATTTTAAGTCTAAATAAACATTAATATTATTACTAATAATATTTATTTATATGTATCTAATATGTTTCCTTGCACATTATTTTTAATATATCTTTTAGTATGGGTCTGCTAATAATAAATTATCTTAGCTTTTGTCTTGAATTTTTTTTGCCTTTATTACTCAAGAATTCTTTTTACTGTGTAATGAATTTAAGTTGCCAGTTATTTTCTTTTAGCATATCCATGTGTGATTCCATTGTTTTCTGATGTTCATCATGTTTCTTGCAGTAAAGTGTAAGTCTTACAGCTGCCCCTTTGAAAGTCTGTCTGATCTTGACCGTTTCACTCTAATGTGCATGGTGTGGTTTCCTTTGTATCTTTCCTCTATGGAGTGTAAAATTACTGTTGAATCTGTAGATAGGGTTCTTTTGGAAGTTTTAGAAACTTTGCAACTATTATGTCTTCAAATTTTCCTTCTCCCGTTTTCTAGCTTCTGCTTTTGGGGACTCCAGAAAAACATATTTGGCTCTTCTCACTATGTCCCATATGTTCTCTCTTTTTGTTTCAATCTAGCTATTTGCTTCAGTCTAGGTATTTTGTACTCATTCCAATTTGTTAATCTTCTCTTCAACTGTGTACAGTCTGCTTGTCAATCCACTGTTTTATTAATTTTAGTTATATTTTTCAATGCTAGAATTTCTTCTTTTTTAAATATTTCAGTTGTATGGTGCAGTTTTACATTTTCTTTTGCATTTTATTGTTTGTTAGTCATGTAATGTAAGTCACAGTTTTTTGAAAGCCCATTTCTGATTTTGTTCGTCTGTAGGACTGTTTCTGTTGTCTAGCTTTCTCTTGCTCCTGTTTTTGGCAAATCTAAACTTTTATTGAGTCCCTGTCATTGTGAATGAAAAATGTTACTGGTTCTAGATGACGATATTTTACTCCAGAGATGCATCTTGTCTTTTGGCAGGTATCAAGAGTGTGGGTGACATCACCACAGTCTGCTCAGAAACTTTGCAGACTTGTGTCTGGGATGTGGTTCAGCCTACACTTTGTTCATGTCTACCACTGTATGTATTCATCTTTGTGTCCCAGCTGAGCGTCCGGGGCATTTTAGTAAGATTTCTCCTAGGTGGACCTGAACTCTTAATTTTTGTTTCCTCAGCACCAAGAATCTGTAGGAAATTCTTCTCTACTTTTTAGCCATTATCTGCCTGGCTTCTCAGGCCCTACCTTCTATAGCTTAGCATCAGCACATACCAGTAGACTCACTTTTCTGTCCCTCTCCAGCCCTTTGAGTTTTCTAGATGTTCTCTTAGCTTCTCTGCCTTTCTCCCAACACCAAGAACCTGGTATACAGAATTTTGGCTTCATCTCAAAGAACTTCTTTTTCTTCCAAATCTTGTCTTCTCAAATCCTGTATTCCTCAGTTGTTAGCTGATATTTTGCTTCTAATCTCTCTGATTGTTTTTGGCAGAAGTGTTGGTCTGCTACAAATTACCTCATTATACTCAGTTCAGTTCAGTTCAGTTCAATTGCTCAGTCGTGTCCAACTCTTTGTGACCCCATGAATTGTAGGACGCCAAGCCTCCCTGTTCATCACCATCTCTCAGAGTTCACTCAGACTCATGTCCATCGAGTCCATGATGCCATCCAGCCATCTCATCCTCAGTCGTCCCCTTCTCCTCCTACCCCCAATCCCTCCCAGCATCAGAGTCTTTTCCAATGAGTCAACTCTTCGCATGAGATGGCCAAAGTACTGCAGTTTCAGCTTTAGCATCATTCCTTCCAAAGAAATCCCAGGGTTGATCTCCTTCAGAATGGACTGGTTGGATCTCCTTGCAGTCCAAGGGACTACTCAAGAGTCTTCTCCAACACCACAGTTCAAAAGCATCAATTCTAATGAGAGATGCATTTGTGAACCGTTAATTCATACAAAGGTGGGCATGCATGCCAAGTCACTTCAGTCATGTCTTACTCTATGTGACCCCATGGACCATAGCCTGCCAGGCTCCTCTGTCCATGGGATCCTCCAGGCAAGAATACTGGAGTTTGTTGCTATTTCCTTCTCCAATATAAAGGCATAGAGAGCAGAAAATCATTATTTAAGCAGTGGCAGATTGGTCTCTCACTTCATGGATCATCTATCTTACTCTGAGATAGTAGGCATTGTTTGTAGACATATTCTGATTTCATCCATGCCTTTCGATGTTTACACCAAACACTCGTAAATATCCATTCTTTCAACAAAGAGCTTTCGAGTGCCTATGATATACTCAATAGTTGTATATGTGATTAAAATAGAGCAATGAACAAAATCCGAGCTCTTATGAATATTTATGTACACTGGAGAGGGAGGCATATGACAAACAAGTAAATCAGTAAAGTATATGCTGTTGTCAGATGGCAGCAATTCTGTGAGGTTTTTAAAAAATGAAAGAAGGAGAGTGCATATTTATAAACACTAGGTTTAGAGAATACTCCACTGAGAAGATATTTGAGTGAAAAGCAGAAGGAAAAGAAAATGCAACAGAATAAATTTGGCTTGCTCTTAACTGAATTGAATGGATTAAAGCGAAAGAGTAGAGTTCCCAGAGGTCAAAGGGTGGTAGTGGAGATAGTATGATTGTAGACCACAGCAAGGACCTTGCTTTTACTATAAGTAGAATAGGTAGTCATTGAAGAGCTTCAAGGAGAAAGTGACTTGAGCTGACTTACACGGTAACAGGTTACTCAGGCTGCAGGGCTGAGCACAGACTATTATGATGCTCCAATGAGAGATGATTGCTGTGTGGAATAAGAAAGAGCCACGAAGACTCATGGCAAGAGGTCATGTGACAGACACATTTTGAAGTTGGAAGTAGTAAGATTTGTGGATGAATCAAATACAGTGTGAGTGAAAGAGAGGTACCAAGGACAGTTCCAAGGTTTTTGGTCTGAACACCAATAGTAGTATTGTCATCAGCTGCGATAAGGAAGCCTGCAAGTCTGACTTCTTAGGGGGAATATCAATAAACCAGTCTTGAGGATGTTAATTTTGAGACACCCATTATAGATCTAGATTCAGGCATCGGGAAATCAGGAGAGATGGATAAGCTACAGATATAAACTGGGAATCATAAGGCCATGGGTAGTTTTTGGAGCTATTAAACAGCATGAATTTATCAGGGGAGCTAAGGCTGATTGAGGAGGGAAGGCGTTCCACAGTTGGGGCTGAGAAGCAGAGCCAGTAAAGGAGCCTGAGACAGGAGTAGCAAGCAAAAATGCAGGAAAATCAGGAAGAGTGCAGTATGCTATTAGCAGGATGAAAAATTACATCAGGAATTAGATCAAGTGCTTCAAAGGACTGAGAAGTGGCTCCTGGATTTAGCAACATGGAAGTTAAACTAAATAAGAACTGTTTTGATGGGACTGCGGAAGCAAAAGTATGACAGATAAAAGGGACTCAAAGGAGAATGGGAAGAAAAGAATTGGATACACAGAATCAACTCCAATAATAGCTAATTAATGAAACACAAAAGATAAAAAAATTAAAAATATGATTTAAAAGAACATGTAAAATGGAAAATGTGAAAATCATAAAAATTTCATAAATGTAGACAATTTTTCTTTTTAATTAAAGAGTGATAAAGTGAAGATTCTAAACTTTGCACTTTAGTTGGTAAGATGATCCAGCAATGTCACAAATAAGACATTTCCTTGTAACTTTTGTCATAAAGTACTCTTTTTCAAAATAGATGAAGTGATGTTACATTTAGGAAGAATTGAATATATAGAAAAAGAAAGGTTCCCACTGTCACACATGTACATTCACATTCATAGATACAAAACCAAAATAAGAGGGAAATTTTTAAAGTAATGTCTGCGGGTATTCCCATCTGCTAAGAGTATAGTAATTCATTATTCATACTCAAATCTAGGGTTATCTAAAATTAACAGCTTAAACTTTAAAAAATTCATTAAAAAACTATAGCTTTTATTACTTCTGAGACTTGTTACCAACATTTTCTTTCTGGACATATTTAGAGGAGTGATGAAATAAACTATTTTTGCCTTAGTGAGTAAGTTTCATAACTAACATAATGTATTCCAATTTATGATCTTTTGAGAAAATATATGAGTATATGCCATTAGTGGAAATTATGGAAAAATATCTCAGAGGCAGCATTTAGGAAGCAGAGACTGAAAGTGTTGTGAATCACTTACCTCCCTAATGTCCCTTTGATACTTAGTGTTCATTTCTTCTGTTTTAATGAGATCCTTCCTTGCTGTCTCAGCTTCCTGTTCCACCTCTCCCACTCGGGAAGAAAGGGCTGCTAAGCGTTCTTTCATTTGGGCCATTTCATAGTTTTGTTTTTCAAGCAATTCTTGTAGTTCGACTATTTGACTTGTTTCATCAGTTGAGTCTATAGAACCATTGGACAATCGCTGTGGGAAAAGAGAAAGAAATGGCACTTAGAATTATCTACCTCTTTAATTTGAAATCCATGAACTTAAAGATCTAAGACTGATAAAGATTTCATACTGAACAGTAAGAACTCTAATAGAACTAACTTTGGAGGAAAACTAAGCTTCTGAGAAAACTCTTAATTGACATTAAAATATAAAAGCAGACCAGTAATTTTCAAATAGGTTGAAAGGTGCATTTGAACTGGAAGCTACTATATACACATTATACATAGTTTAGCACAAAACACAGGTAAACCCTAAACATTCAGTAAGTGGCAGCTATTTTCAATCAATTACATATGAAATTTATTATAAAATAATGTATTTATGTAACACAGCCTATTATTAGTAAGAAACTATGTAATATTTTCTATTTTTATTCAAGATCCTTTATGAATTTGCAATCAATTTTCAATGACACTCAGTGAAAGAGCTTACACAACATTTTTCTTTTAAATAAGATTATTCCTATTGTGAATGTGACCTCATTGGAACAAAGGTATGGCATAGAAAAGTCTTGCTTTCTATATTGCTATCAACATAAAAGTCATGAATGTGCACAATCCACAGGAAAGAGGCTGAAAGAGTTTAAATAATTTGAGACTGATTTTTCCTCTTTTTGAAGGGGCTGCCTGGAAACGAGGCTGATCCATGTTTTCAGAACGATGCCCTACAGCCAAGCTGCACTGGAGTTTTGTGGTGAAGACAGTGCAGGAACTGGGGAGAAATATATACTAAAATAAAAAGATCACAATCAAGCAGAAATAGGAAAGAATGGAGAGAAAGCAAAGAAAGTATTATTAATTCTGCTAGAATGCCTGTTTGAGAAATGTGAATTTGTTCTAGCATGACAAATACATTAAGAAACAATTTGAACATAATGTAATTTGTGCTTTCTTACNATACTAAAATAAAAAGATCACAATCAAGCAGAAATAGGAAAGAATGGAGAGAAAGCAAAGAAAGTATTATTAATTCTGCTAGAATGCCTGTTTGAGAAATGTGAATTTGTTCTAGCATGACAAATACATTAAGAAACAATTTGAACATAATGTAATTTGTGCTTTCTTACGTACAATCTCATTCTTGAGAATCACTGGCCAAACACAGAAAAACAGACCTTGCTGAATCAATCAGTGCAGGAATATATTAATCAAAATGCCACACATGCTCACTTCTCAAGCATCGAACACCAACCTCACACTTCATGGAGCAGTATGGGTTAACCCATCCATATCTGTTACACCTGTCCCATTTTACTTACCCCTCCCTCCACCACTTCACAACAGCTCACAGTTATACCCCTTCCGACGCCCACTTTAATAAGCAAACTTCACATCTTTTTCAAGGTAAAGAGTTAAATTTATCATAGCAGTTATGCAATTCTTAACCATTTAACATGGGCAAAACTGTGCTACCATTTTTATAAGTATTCTATTTCTTTTTGAAGTCATTAAGCTGTGCTGAAAACCCCTTTCCCCCATAAGCTCTATGTTTTTTCTTTTGTGATTTTGCATAACTCATGACACTTTGGATTGCAAATAAGGTGGTGCTAGTGATAAAGAATCTGCCTGCGAATGCACGAGACAAAAGAGACTCAGGTTCAGTCCCTGGGTTGAGAAGATTCCTTGGACGAAGGCATGGCAATCCACGCCAGTATTCTTGCCTGGAGAATCCCATGGACAGAGGAGTCTGGTGGCCTACAGTCCAAAGGGTGGCAAACTGAAGTGATACAACTGAAGTGATTTAGTACGTGCGCCCATAGGAGAAAAGGAGGACTGTCAACTGCATCACAAAAGATAAGTGAGAAAGATAAAACAGAGAGAATGGGAAGGCAAGCAAATGGTAAGGCATGGTGATAAGCCCAGTTACCTAACACGTGGAGAAACAGCTGGACACACCAAAATTAAAAGGGCAGAGAAAGACAGTCTTAGACAGCATCTTAAGATACCAGCTGGATCTGCAGTCAGTACTTCAAAAATATTACTGAATGTCTGTATTGCAGGTGCCAAACTTCTAATTACCTAGTAAAATGGGGAAGAGATGTTACAATTAGGTAGGGATTTTGAAGAGGAACCACAGATCAGTCGACCAGATGCTACTTCAGTCTTGATTCCCTTAGCTGCCAGGACTGATACTCACTGAGGGGTCAGAGCTGAGAACATGCCTAGGAATTGCTGTTGGTGGAAGGGAACTGCCTTTCCAGAGTTAAACGTCCTTGCTGGTGTATGCATTACTGCATACAACGCAGACCAGTATTGTGTTTGTGCTCAGTCATTCACTTGTGTCCAGCTCTGTTTCCAATAGTATGGACTGTAGCCCGCCAGACTCCTCTGTCCATGAGATTTTTTTCCAGGCAATAATACTGGAGACAGATGCCATTTTCTACTCCAGGGGATCTTCTTGACCCAGGCTGATGTTCTTCAACTTGCATCTCTTGTGTCTCCTACATTGGCAGGTGAATTCTTGACCACATAGACCAGTAACATTGTGAAGCTAATAACAATTCAACATTCTAGACAGTTTTTAAGAACACAAAACTGAAAAACATTGATTGTGACCTTTATATATGACATTCATGGGCAAGTCTGGATCAGTCTCTTTTGGGGTCACTCCCGTGAGTGTCCAGGAATCTTCGGTAGAGGCGTGGGTCAGCGGTGGTCTGCTGCAGGGTTGGGGGCACTCAGTGGAGCATATTAAAATGCAGAAACATTACTTTGTCAACAAAGGTNACTGTATTGAACCAGCATATAAGAAGTAAAATGAAAATTGAGAAGGAAGAGAGTAAAACACCTTATTTAATTAACTACTTAAAACGTCAAGAGCACAGCCCTTAGAACTACTAACAGGTTAGCAAGTTTGCTGGATGCCATACTATTGTTTAGAAATGAACTGTACTTTTATATGCCTTCATTAATTTATTAGAAAAAATTAAAAGGAACTAACAATCACAATAGCAACAAAACTGTAAGTTCAGTTCCGTTCAGTCGCTCAGTCGTGTCCAACTCTTTGCGATCCCATGAATTGCAGCACGCCAGGCCTCCTTGTCCATCACCAACTCCTGGAGTTTACCCAAACTCACGTCCATTGAGTTGGTGATGCCATGCAGCCCTCTCATCCTCTGTTGTCCCCTTCTCTTCCTGCCCCCAATCCCTCCCAGCATCAGAGTCTTTTTCAATGAGTCAACTCTTTGCATGAAGTGGCCAAAATATTGAAGTTTCAGCTTCAACATCAGTCCTTCCAATGAGCACCCAGGACTGATCTCCTTTAGAATGGATTGGTTGGATCTCCTTGCAGTCCAAGGGATTATCAAGAGTCTTCTCCAATACCACAGTTCAAAAGCATCAATTTTTTGGTGCTCAGCTTTCTTCACAGTCCAACTCTCACATCCATACACGATCACTGGAAAAACCACAGCCTTGACTAGACGGACCTTTGTTGGCAAAGTAATGTCTCTGCTTTTTTTTTAAGCTATCTAGGTTGGTCATAACTTTTCTTCCAAGGAATAAGTGTCTTTTAATTTCATGGCTGCAATCACCATCTGCAGTGATTTTGGAGCCTCCCAAAATAAAGTCTGACACTGTTTATACTGTTTCCTCATCTATTTCCCAAACTGTAAGTACCTAGACATAAACCCAACAAACTTTAAGACCACTATGTGAAAAATGACACAACTATATTGAAGAACATAAAATAATACACAAATAAATGTGTATTCCAACCATATTACAAATGACAAGACAATGTATCATAGAGGTGACTATTCTCCCAAAATTCATTTATTTACTTTAGCAATTCCAATGGAAATATGATAGGGTTTTAAAATGGAACTTCAAAAACTATTATTATAATTAAGCTCTAATAATCAGTATTTAGGTAATACTAGTTAAAATACTGTGACACTTAATTATTTAATATATTCTTATTGGGCTTCCCTGGTGACTCAGATGGTAAAGAATCTGCCTGCAATGCAATTCTCCATCCCTAGGTCACGAAGACTCCCTGAAGAAGGGAATGGCTACCCACTCCAGCGTTCTTGCCTGGAGAAGTCCATGGACAGAAGAATCTTGTGAGCTACAGTCCATGGGGTTGCAAAGAATTGGACACAACTGAGGGACTAACACTTTTACACTTTCACTTTCAGAGCTTACCACGTGCCAGGAGCTGTTCTAGGTACTTAAACCTGATCAGAAATAAAACAGAAGCTTTAAACCCTATGGAGTTTATTCTTAGCTAGAGTGACAGACTATAAATTATAAGTATTATAAATAAATGAATTATACTCTATATTAGAATACGTTAATGGCACTTGAACAAAGGCTTGGTGCAAGAGAGGGAAATAACTACACAGATATCTGGGAGAAGGGCATTCTAGACAGAGGGGAGATCAAGTTATAAGTCAACAGGAAAATGGTACTGATGAACCTATTTGTACGGGAGGAATAGAGACGCAGACATAGAGAACAGATCTGTGGACACAGTGGAGGAAGGAGAGGATGGGACGAATTGAGAGAGCAGCACTGAAACATACATTATCATATGTAAATGTCCATTGGAAGGACTGATGCTGAAGCTGAAACTCCAATACTTTGGCCACCTGATGCGAAGAACTGACTCATTTAAAAAGACCCTGATGCTGGGAAAGGTTGAAGGCAGGAGGGGAAGGGGATGGCAAGGATGAGAGGGCTGGATGGCATCACCAACTCAAAGGACATGAGTTTGGGTAAACTCCGGGAGTTGGTGATGGACAGGGAGGCCTGGCATGCTGTGATTCATGGGGTCGCAAAGAGTCGGACACAACTGAGCAATTGAACTGAACTGAACTTTAAATAGATAGCCAGTGGGAAATTGCTGTATATCAGAGGAAGCTCAACCTGATGCTCTGTGACAACCTAGAGGGGTAGGATGTGGTGGGGGGATGGGAGGAAGGGTCAGGAGAGAAGACGTATGTATACTTATGGCTGATTCACAATGTGGTGTGGCAGATATCAACTGCCATAAGGAAGTCAACAGGAGGCTGTGTAGCTGGAGTGAGGGAAGAGATGAAGTCAGAAGATAATGGAAGTCACATCATGTAGTGGGCATGCTTAGCTGCTCTGTCCGTTTCTACTCTTTGCCATCCCATGGAGTGTAGCTTGCCAGGCTCCTCTGTCCATGGAATTCTCCAGGCAAGAATACTGGAGTGGGTGCCATTTCCTACCCCAGGAATCTTCCCAAACCAGGCACTGAACCCATGTCTCTTGCAGCCCCTGTTACTACCACACCACCTGGGAATCCCCATAAATCATGTAGAGTCTTGTGGAAAATGGGAAACATTTGCAGAGTTTCGAGCATGTGATTGACATGTTCAGATTTAGGTTTTAAAAGTCACTGATTCATGCTATGTTAAAAAATAGTAAGAGCCCATGAGAGAAGCAGAGAGCCTTGGAAGGAGGCTGACTACAATAATCCAGGTGAGAGATGATAGTGGTTTAGAGCAGAGTGCTAACTGGAGGTGGTGAAAAGTGGCAGATTCTAGACATATTTTGAATGTAGAACGAACAGAATTTCTTTACAGTTTGATGTGCAGTATGAGACATAGGTGGCTCAGCTGGTAAAGAATCCATCTGCAATGTGGGAGATGTGGGTTTGATCCCTTGGTTGGGAAGATCCCCTGAAGAAGGGAATGGCTACCCACTCCAGTATTCTGGCCTGGAGAATTCCATGGACTGTATAGTCCATGGGGTCNGGTGGCTCAGCTGGTAAAGAATCCATCTGCAATGTGGGAGACGTGGGTTTGATCCCTTGGTTGGGAAGATCCCCTGAAGAAGGGAATGGCTACCCACTCCAGTATTCTGGCCTGGAGAATTCCATGGACTGTATAGTCCATGGGGTCACCAAGAGCTGGATAATATAGAATGACTTTCACTTTCACTTTCATGAGACATAGGGAAGACCTGGGAGTAATTCCAAATTCTTTAGATTGAGCAACTGGAAATCTGAGATTTGCATCATCTGAGATAGAGTAGATGCAGGGAATTTTGGAGGGCAATTTCAAAAGATAAGTTTTTTACATTTTAAGGTTCAATGTCTTTTAGATATATTAGTGGAGATAGATGTTCAATAAGCAGGTGAATATATATGATTGGTTGTAGGGTCTGAACTAGAAGTAAAGATTTATAAGTCATTCACACACAGATGGCATTTATGATATACGGTTGGTTGAAATCACTGAAAGAAAAGATGGAGGACTAAACCCTGGATTATCCCAACATTAAGAATTCAAGAAGAAAACAGGAAGTAACTCTAAATAATCTATAAAAACACTGAACTACTATGCTATACATCTGAAACTAATATTAATATAATATTTGCATCAACTATTCTTCAATAAATAAATATTAGAGCAAGGTCTGACCATGAGAATGTAATCTTTCTGGAATCTGAAGTCTTGGAAAGTATTTAGGAGTTTCCATTTTATGGGAATAGGAGTTTAAAGTAAATTTAATGTAACTCTCAGGATAAAATACTCTCATGAACGTGAATATCTAGATGCTTTAAAAAAAAAATCAAGAAGAATAAGATCCAGGAAAGGAAACTGAGACAGAATAACTGGTGGGGTAATAGAAAAACAGAGAGTATACTTTCCTATACTGCAAATGAAAAATAAAAATGAATCTAGCAGGAAAGAGCAAATTAAACAGCTCTGCATGCACGCATGTACGCCCAGTCGCTCAGTCATGCCCGACCCTTTGTGACTCCATGGACTGTAGCCCACCAGGGTGCTCTGTCCATGGGATAGTCCAGGTAAGAACACAGGAGTAGGTTGACATTTCTTCCTCCAGGTGATCTACCCAAGGATCAAACCCTCATCTCCTATGTCTCCTGCATCAACAGGTGTATTCTTTACCACTCAGCTATCTAGGAAGCCCCGGACAACTATGACGCTAACTCAAACAGGGCTGAACATTGGTCACTTTATTTAGCATTATAAAATCATTGATGATGGTAACAGGAGATGTTCCTGTGCAGTGATGGAGCAAACACCTTCCTGGGGTAGGTTTATAAAGAAAGCAATTGTGGACAGTGAGTAGACCACTATTTTGAAGAACTCTGCTACACAGGGGAGTAAAAAATGAAGCAATAGCTGATTGTATAAGTAGGACCAAAAGAGAATTTCTTTTAAGTTTGAAGAACTTAGTGTGCTACAACAATGGGATATATGAAGAAAAAAAAATTGAAGACAAAGGAAAGCACAGTAAGAATTGCTGGAGAAGGACATGTGACTAAGGGGACTTTGCTGATGGCTCAACAATAAAAAATCCACGTGCAATGGAGGAGATGCAAGAGATGTGGGTTCAATCCCTTGTGGAGAGGAGCCCTTGGAGGAGAAAATGGAAACCCACTCCAGTACTCTTGCCTAAAAAATCCCATGGACTGGGGAGCCTGTCACATTGCAGGCCAAAGGGTCGCAAAGAGTTGGACACAACTGAACACCAGTACACACACCTGGCCAGATGACTGGGAAACACTGACATTGGTGTAACAAAGTTTTCTTTGCCCGAGGTCTTTTTTCATAAAGTTCTTAAAGGCTTATGCTTCTGTCTAGAAAGCTCTTTCATGCTTCTAGATACCCGGCCAGATTTCAGACTTCAGAAATAGTCGTATATTTCAAAATTCATGAAATCATGTAGTTTTCAGTGATACCTTTTTCACCCATGTTCACTTTTAATATTTATATACTTGTTACACTATTTACCTTGGCTCCTCCTTCTCACAAGCTATGCGACTTTAGAGCCAATAATCCGTGCTCTATAAATCTCACAGGGTTATTACAGAGATCAAATAAAACAACTATATAAAAGCACTTTTGGAAACTGTAAAGGGCTTTACAGAAGTTATTTATCTTGTTCTCATTGGCATGCGGCCCTTTTGTTAATGAGGCTTATGGACAACTTTGAAGAATAGTCTGCCTATCTTTATAAGCACAGAGCCACCGTTAGGGAATATTTTTCAGAATACTCATCTTGGTGTGTGCAATTCTCCTGCGGATTAATAAGATTTTTGGTCACACAAATTTAGGAAACACTGAATAGTATTAACATGTAGTACTGGGGAATTTGAATAAATACTGCAGTAAAGAAAACAGTTCAAAATTGTATAGCATAATATATCTTAATATTCTCATACCCAAGAAATCTCTTTTTCTGGGGAAATGGGTTCTATAAAACGCCCATTAAATTTCTGGAGAACTACTGTTTTATGAGAAATATTAAGATGGGTAAAACCTACCAAAATGAAAAATAAAATTAGGTCAATTGCAGAATATCTGAATGATAGACTTAAAAATTCTCCTGAATTGTCTTAAAGATCAGACAAAACAATGCCAAGGGAAGGAAAAGTACTTGTTCTTCTTTATATCCCTATACGAAAGCAGAGTCCTTGGCACAAAATAGGCACTCAAATTATACCAATAGGACAGAGGTAGGTGAACAAACTTTCTGTCAAACTCTTGTGAATCAGTCAGCCTTTTAAAGTCTGAAATTATTCTGCTTCAGCAAAGATGTGTTTATCCTGCTTCCCCTGGATCTGGGCTAATGATACAAATGATACTAAATCTGTTATTAAAGATAGAGGAGTCAATTTCACTTCCCATCTGTTAAAAGTATAGTGAAATATAAAAACCTAGTCACTGGATTCAAAGGATTTGTTTTGAACTTATTAAGTTCTCATACAACATTAGAGAGCTTCCCTCATAGCTCAGTTGGTAAAGAATCTGCAGGTGATGCAGGAGATTCTGGTTCGATTCCTGGGTCGGGAAGATCCACTGGAGAAGAGATAGGCTACACACTCCAGTATTCTTGGGCTTCCCTTGTGGCTCAGCTGGTAAAGAATACATCTGTAATGCAGGAGAACTGGATTCAATCCCTGGGTTGGGAGGATTCCCCTGGAGAAGGGAAAGGCTACCCATTCTAGTATTCTAGCCTGAAGAATTCCATGTACTATGCTTCCCTTGTAGCTCAATTGGTAAAGAATCTCCTTGCAGGGCAGGAGACCTGGCTTTGATTCCTGGGTTGGGAAGATCCCCTGCAGAAGAAAATGGCAACCCACTCCAGTATCCTTGCCTGGAAAATCTCATGAACACAGGAGCCTGGTGGGCTGCAGTCCATGGGATTGCAGAGTCGGGCACAACTGAGCGACTAACACTTACTCATGCAGTCCATAGAGTCGTGAAGAGTTGGACATAATGGAGCAATTTCCACTCACAACATTAGAAGATTTTTGCTTCTTATTTTTGCCATTGTTTTTAAAAGATGGCTTTTGGTTATAATCTTACTTTCCAACTCAGCTCCTATAAAGTTGATACAGGGTAACTTCCTGTGCATATGAATGAACCATGAAACAGCCTAACCTTGCCTCTTCTGGGCCCTTTTCTAGCCAATCATATACTTCTAGGCCACTCCAGTCTTATATATGTAAGGCTATACTTGGGCCCTCTATTTCCTGGGGGGTGCACCAATCCCAAAACGGCAAAATCATAAATCTCATCCTTTTGTTTGGCTCCAATGCTTAAAAATTCAGTTGATGGATAAAAGGGAATTGTGCACTTTATTATAATGTTATTATGAGGAATTACATCACTGCATATGGGATCAACACACAGAAGAAACTATCTTGCTGGGGCTGCACCTTTTCTGGCTCTGTCATGTCTGATTCTTTGTGACTCCATGGACTGTAGCCCACCAGGCTCCTCTGTCCATGGGATTTCCCAGCAAGAATACTGGAGTAGGTTGCCATTTCCTCCTCCAGGGAATCCTTCTTATTCAAGGACCAAATCCAGGTCTGGAGTCTTCTGCATTTGCAGCTGNACTGTAGCCCACCAGGCTCCTCTGTCCATGGGATTTCCCAGCAAGAATACTGGAGTAGGTTGCCATTTCCTCCTCCAGGGAATCCTTCTTATTCAAGGACCAAATCCAGGTCTGGAGTCTTCTGCATTTGCAGCTGAATTCTTTACCACTGAGCCACCTGGGAAGCCTGACTAAGAGGTAAAAAAAAATTTCAAGGATAATTACCTTTGAAACAGAGAAGACACTAGAGCTTAACAATTAATAAAATAAGCCACAATTAAGAAAGAACTGAATTTTTGATGAATAGTTACTGAAAGTAGTTGACATGGGGTGAGGAAAGCATATAAAAATTGGCAAAATACAGTTAATTACTGGAGATATCCTTATGGATGAGGGATTTCAGCAGTAACATAGCAGTGATCTTTAAAAGAATGGCATTTGTGTTAATGGTCTTTTATAGTATTTTAAAAATAGATATGTATATATTCACAAGCCAAGCATTTAAATGTGTAGCTAATAGGTTTGTGTGAGACTGTGTAGAATCTACATATTACAGTATTTCATAATACAGTGCAATGGTATGAGGAAATAAAGCTCTTTTGCCATCAATGAGGAGCACATTGCTCACAAAGCTATATTAACATTTTCTAAGTGCCCATTTTTGTTATTGGTGGTTCAGTCTAAAACAGTCTTACATCACTAAAAATCCACAAACCCCTTAATTTTGGTAAAGGCACATTCCATATTTCATCTTTTATAAAACTTCAGTGTCCTTTATGCACAGAATGCAACCATTAGACGATTGCTAGATTTTTTGATCTGAGTATGATTCTTGCCACTGATCCTTCATTTTGTTTTACATGTTTTTGGCCAAAGCTCTTCTGCCCACCTGGCAGGAATTAAAGAACTGAAAAAAATGCAAACAAAAATCTGTTTCTGATTTTGTTTTGACTCAGCTTGCACATTTACTGTTACCCAATTATTTTGTTGCATTTTATTAAAGAACAGTCATGAATTAATGTCAGATTCTAAGACAAATGAATAAAGAGAGCAGCGCTGTTGGAAAGGGAAGCACCAGTTCGTTTCACTAAGAGTACATAAGCACAAAGTGGGGTGACAGCAGAGAAGCTTGAGAGGGGAGAAGAGGTCAGCCAGCTGGGAAAGGATCTACTGTGACGTGCCAAGGATGCACTGTGTGATCACTTCAAACATCAGCCACCCACTTCACCCTGAGCTCTGAGAAGAACCACAGAAATATCTTAGTCACTAATGAACAACAATATCAAAATGTATTGTGTCAAGTGTGACTACTGGTTTGTGAGACTTCAGTTTCACACACACATACACACAAATATATATATATATATATATATATATATATACACATACATATGAACATAAAAATGCATAGTAAAATGTTGCAACTGAATTATGTTTTTTATAGTGGGTAGCAGACAGCTGGGTCCTTAGTGTTTGTGGATCCCAANGGTAGGGCGGGGTGGGGCCAGGCTCACAGAGAGCATGTTCTTGGAGACGATGACAGTGACATTGTAAAGGATGAGGCAGTCCCACAGCACGAGGCGGGCACGTGTGTCCTTCTGCTGCAGGCTGGTGCCAAAGAGCAGCAGGTAGAAGCAGGCCAGTAGGTAGCCCAGACCAAAGATGCTGATGCGCGTGGCCCCCGTGATGAACACCACCACCAGCACCAGCCAGAAGAGGTAGCGGAAGACAGCCACCTTCAGCATGTCGAGGTAGGACCTGCCGGGTGGATGTAACCATGGACTCAAGTCACCACACCTTCCCGGCAGCCCGGGACCACGGCCCCAGGAGTCCCACAGCCTCTAAGACCCCCACCTGCAGTGGATGAAGTTGGGCACGGGGTTGGGCTCCCCCCGCAGCGGCTCCAGGCGGTCAGTATTGACGCCAGCCATGTGCCGCCACTCCTCCGTGCGCTCGGCCGAGAACACCTGCCACTGCTGTGAGGCGCAGAGCAGCAGGAGGAAGTCACCTGTGGGCAAATGGGAGGCCCCTGTCACGCCCGGGAAGTGCAGTCCACTTCCTGCAGCTTGGCTCTTCTCCTGGGGGGATGGGGTGTGTGGACAGCGGGGCAGAAATGTCCACGCGTATTTACGCCAGCATCTACACACCATGTGGACGTGTATGTGGGTGTCGGAGAGCACGCCTGTGTGCATTTTCTGTGTGTACATGTAGATCTACATACACAAACTACACGCATCAGGAAATGAGGCCAACACGAGCCTGACTGTATGCCATGTGGCATCAGTCTCCACACCCGTGTCTGCCCATGTCCACTCCTGCATGCACACCTATGCCCACACCAGTGAGCAGACATGTGTCTGTGTGGTGGGGTGTGTACATGTGAGATGGGCCTGTGGGCCGGGGTACATTCATGGAACACAGACCCCACAGGGAATGGCAGGACTGGACTGCCTGGTGAGGCCTGGACAATGGGCCCCTTGCTGGTTGGAGAGGACAGTCGGTGCCCACCGCTGACCATCCCATGGACATCTGCACGGTCTCAGCAAGGCTGGCAGTGGCGTGTGTGCGTGAGGGGCTGGGGACTTACTGATGAGGTTGGTGGCGTTGGGGGCGCTGAAGAAATCAGGCAGGTATAGCCACTTGATGAGTGCGGAGTTCATGGGGACGGCCCGGCTCCAGCGCCATGGGTAGTCTGTAGGCAGACAGTGTGGTCACCCACTGTCCCGACCCACCTCCAACCCCAATAACCCCAGGAGTCACTCACACACACACCCTCTTGCACACAGGCCCAGTTCTCACAGACATGCAC